>CP097508.1:36592357-37094857 GCA_023547065.1 Musa troglodytarum
TTTGGAGACATATGCTATGGCATCCGAGGAGGCAATTGATGCTAAATTCAAGCCTTGAGACACGAATGGAGGAGAAGATTCGGACTCTCTTTGCCGAACTTAATTTGGGTCGACCACCGAGCCCAAAGAAATCACATCAAGGGGAGAGCTCTAATCGAAGAGATGACCTCCAAGAGAGGGGAGGCTCTATGACCGATCCTCACTATCCACGCATGAGGGTGGACTTCCCTAGATGGGAAGAAGGAGACCCGATTGGTTGGATCTCGCGCGCGGAGCGATATTTTCGGTACCACAAAACCGCAGATGCATCTATGGTAGAAATTGCAGCTATACATCTTGAAGGAGATGCCATACAATGGTTTGATTGGTTTGAACATACTCATGGAGTCCTCTCTCATGGCGACAATTCAAAGAAGGATCTGTTGATCCGTTTGGACCAATCGACGAGAACATCGACGGACAACTAGCAAAGATCCGACAAACCTCCACCATCCAGGAGTATCAAACCAGGTTTGAAAGGTTATCTAATCAAACTCGTGATTGGTCCTAAAACAGCTTATTGGGGACATTTATTGAGGGCTTGAAGCCGGAGATCCGGGGAGAAGTTAAAGCGCGACAACCGTACACGCTTATGGCAGCCATCTCTTTCGCACGATTTCAGGAGGAGCGATTGAACCATAAAGCCCGGAGGACTAGGGTCGCTCCCCGACCAGAAATATTGAAGCCCTCAGCCTCGCCTCATGTAGAGCTCCTGCACCAAAAAGGTTGACAAGAGAAGAGCTTCGAGACCGATCTGCTAAAGGGTTATGTTGGCATTGTGACGAGCCGTGGAGCCGCGAGCATCGCTGTAAAAAGGGGAGACTTCTTGTGATTGAACCAGTGGAAGAAGAGATCAGTGAACAACTAGAAGAGAGTCTTGAACATGAGGATGAAGATGTGGAAGAAGAGCCACAATCGATCGACTTTATGATACATGCGCTAGCCGGCTACTCAAATCCATAAACGATGAAAGTTGGAGGCCTGCTCAAACAACAACCGATCACCGTTCTCATCGATACAGGCAGCACTAATAACTTTCTAAACAGTAAGGTTGCTGCTCGGATGGCGCTCCATATCGAAGGTTGCAGCAAGTTCGACGTAAAGGTCGCCGACGGCCGAATCCTAAAATGCGACCAAAGATGCCCGTAGGTGAAACTATTACTACAGGACCAAGAAATTGTTGCCGACTTCTTCCTCCTACCAATTGATGATTATGAGGCTGTGTTGGGCATAGAATGGTTGACACTAGGTGATGTCTCTTGGAACTTTTCCAAATTGATTATGAAATTCTATTGCAAAGGTAAGCAGGTCACCCTCGCGGGAAGCGAGCAACGTAACCACCGTTTCAACCCACGAATGGAGAAAGTTTTACACAAGATAAATGGTGGCTTTCTTATGCATCTCCAGCAGCAACCGAGAGGAGAAAACAGAAATTAAAAATCAAAATATCACCCATTTGTTGAATTTGATGATGTTTTTTTTCTTGAACCGCAGTCTTCCTCCTACTCGGCAACATGACCACCGGATTCCAATCCTTCCGGGCAAACCACCAGCAAACACTCGGCCTTATCGCTATCCTTACCTCCAGAAAGATGAAATTGAGAAAATTGTGAAGGAAATGCTCCAAACAGGGGTGATTCGACCAAGCTGCAGCCCTTACTCCTCACCGGTGCTACTTATGCACAAGAAAGACGGAACTTGGCGGATGTGCATTGACTACCGAGCTCTAAATGACATCACCGTCAAGGATAAGTACCCCATACCAGTGGTGGATGAACTTATTGATGAATTAAAAGGAGCTTGAGTCTTCACGGTTGGACCTTCGATCCTGCTACCACCAAATTCGGGTATGTGAAGGCGACATCCCAAAATTGCTTTCCGCACTCATAACGCACCATTATGAATTCTTGGTAATGCCCTTTGACTCACTAATGCTCCTTCAACCTTCCAAAGTCTCATGAACGATATTTTTGAGCTTTCTTCGCAAATTTGTGCTGGTATTTTTCGATGATATTCTCATTTACAGCCCTTCTCTTGTGACTCACTTTCAGCATTTACGAATTATTCTGACGATCCTTCAGGAGAATACTCTTTTTGTTAAGCTATCAAAGTGCAGCTTTCTCAGAAAAGTAGAGTACCTTGGGCATATAATATCAGAAGGAGTGGTCGTAGACCCAACAAAAATCGAAGCAATGCAAGGCTGGCCGAAACCTACAAATGTGAAATTGCTGCGTGGGTTCCTTGGACTAACGGGCTACTACCGAAAATTTGTGAAGGACTATGGGAAGATTAGTGCCCCCCTCACTTCTCTACTGAAAAAAGATGCCTTCCTATGGTCGAACAAAGCCTCCACTGCCTTCGATAGACTTAAGATAGCCATGACGACAACACCGGTGCTAGCACTACCAGATTTCAGCCACCTTCATCATTGAGGCCGATGCATCCGAGTTGGAATTGAGCCGTTCTCATGCAAGATGGTCGACCACTCGCATACACTAGCAAGGCGTTGTCTCCTCCCATCAAAAATGTCTATCTATGATAAGGAGATGCTCGCCATTGTGCACGCAGAACAAAGTGAGACCCCACCGATTGGTCGACGATTTGCATTAAAACCGACCATAGAAGCCTTAAGTACTTTTTGGAGCAGAAGATATCATCCCCGAGCAAAGAAAAATGGGTAACCAAACTTCTAGGATTTGATTATAAAATTATTTACAAAAGGGGAAAGAAAACGTTGTTGCATGCACTCACTCCCTCAAAGAAGCTGAATTTTCAGCTATCTCTTCCTACCACCGGCTTCCTCGAGGGCATTAGGGAGGAATGGAAGAAGGATCCAGAAACCAAGAACATCATCAAAAATCGAGGAGGATCCAAGCGCAATAGCTCACTATACTTGGGATTCGAGGATCTACGCTATAAAGGTCGATTGTGCTTATACCAAACTCCTTGCATCAAAGTCATTCTGCACGAAATGCACTCCACACCTTCAAAGCAGGCACTGGATTTCTAAGAATCTACAAAAGAGTGAAGCAAAACTTTTATTGGAAAGGGATGAAAAAATTATTTCGAATACGTAGCACAATGTGATGTATGTCAACAAAGAAAAAGGTGAAATAGCTGGCGAGTCCAGTGGAAACTACAACCACTACCTATACCGCACTGGTGTGGACCGACATCTCCATGGACTTCATCAAGGGTTGCCACCTTCCAAAGGTAAAAGCACAATCCTTGTGGTGGTTGATCGACTTACGAAATATGCTCATTTTTGTGCTGTGCGAAAATCCCTACACCGTCAAGTTAGTATTGCTCAGATTTTCATAGAAAATATTGTTAAACTACATGGGATGCCAAGGTCCATCGTAAGTGATCGTGACAGTGGTCTTCACTAGTAAATTTTGGACCGAGTTATTTCATGTGGCACCAAACTCAAGATGAGCACGCATATCATCCACAAACCGACGGCCAAATGTATGGTGAACAGATGTTTAGAGACATACCTTCGTGTTTCGCTAGTGATCGACCAAAGGAGTGGACGAAATGGCTCTGGTGAATGGTGGTATAATACTACATATCATTCATCTATAAAATGTACCCCATATGAAGCATTATATGGTCGGCCGGCTCCTGTGATTCCAAAGTATGTAATTGGCTCAGCTAAGGTAGATCAGGTCGACCAAGATTTAATTGACAGGGACAAACTCCTACAACTGCTAAAGGATAATCTCTACCGCTCAAGCTAGAATGAAGCGTTGTCACACACTAAGAAGTGAAAGAGAATTTTTAGTAGGAGACTGGGTTTATCTTCGCCTACAACCATACAAGCAACTATCCATCAACACACGAGCCTCCATGAAGCTATCTCCACGCTTTTATGGGTCCTATCGATCATAGAGCGTATTGGAGCCGTGGCGCATGCACTTAAATTACCTAAAGATGCCAAAATTCACCTGCCTTCCACGTGTCATGCTTGAAGCCCAAGTTGGGAGAACACGACACCCTGCATCCAAGCCCAACACCACCGATGATGGAAATATTCAAGCCCAACCACAAGTCATCCTCGACCGCAGAGTCGTGATGCGCCGTCGACGCCCTCATCAAGTACTAGTGCATTGGACTAATTTACCACCAAGATGCCACATGGGAATCATATGAGGAGTCAAGTCCTGCCTCTCGAGTTCATGGAACCTCACCTTGAGGACAAGGCCGATTTGAAGAGGGCGGGCTTGATAGGACCCTAGCAGGTTAGGTCCTACTCAACCATGTAGCACTAATAAAACCTGCGAGAATGTAATAAACCCCACCTAGCCGCCTATCCTATAAAGAAGAGAGGCTAGGGTTTATATTTGGGTCTTTGGGCTTCTTAGCCGCCGCCCTCATCGGGCCGGCCCGCTAAGGTTGAGGGCAAATTGGGTAGTTCACTTAGGAAGCAGCCCCTAGGGCTAGGGTTTGAAGCTCTATATAAGCTTGTAGCCTCCACCTCTTTGGAATAAGAAAGATCAATCTACAATTGTAGCCACCAGGCTACTTGGAGGGTAGAACCCCTATAGCGTTTCAAGGGTTGATCCCCCTCAAAGATCAATCTCTATAGAATTCCTCTGGGGTTCTATCAAAAACATACCAAAACTATGGCAAAACAAGCTGCCAAGGATATATACAAGCATGCACAAGCGACGAACGGTTCGTTGAACGAAGCTGCTGTAAGTGTGCGACAACCGTTCGTGACATTCTCCCCCAGTTAAACTGTCGACGCCCTCGTCGACGCTTGCTGGTAGGCTTTGATGGTTGCTTCTTCATGTCGAAGGGCATCTTCTGACTCCCAACTGGCATCAGTTTTGGGAAGCTTCTGCCACTTCACCAAGTACTCAATCTGCTCAGCTCCGTTGGATAGCTTTGTCTTGCGATCCGCTAAAATGGTCTCAACTCACTTCTCGTAGGAGGCTCTAGTGGGAGGTTGTCGAGTTGAAATACCTCGGGAAGCATCTTAAGGATCGAAGTGGTAGGCTTTCAAGTTGCTGGCATGAAAGACTATGAATTTTGAGCCACGCCGGCAGTTGCAACTTGTAGGAGACATTGCCCACCCTACTAATAATTGGGAAGGGCCCATCATACTTGCGCACCAATCCTTTGTACACCTTGTTCCTAAAGAATTGGAGTAATGCCGATTGGAGCTTCACCAACACCCAATCGCCGACTTTGAATTCCTATGGTCGCCTTCCTAGGTCTGCCCACTTCTTCATCTTTTTGGCCGCCTTCTCCAAGTAAGCCCGCGCAATATCTGCATTTCGATGCCATTCGTTTGCAAAGTGATATGCAGACGGACTACTTCCAGTATAACCAGTAGCCAAAGTGTGAGGAGTCGACGGTTATCCTGTAATGATCTCAAAGGGGCTCTTGTTGGACGCAGAGCTCCGTTGTGGGTTGTAGGAGAATTGGGCTATCTCCAACAGCTTCACCCAATCTCGTTGGTTGGCACTCACGTAATGCCGAAGATATTGCTCCTCTCTCAGTTTGGTCATCCGTCTGGGGGTGGAGGCTTATGGAGAAGTATAGCTTAGATATAGTTTGGCCATCCGTCTGGGGACATTCCAACAATTTGAATAGCTCAGTCCAGAATCGTCCCAGAAATCGAGCATCTTGATCACTTATGATATTGTGTGAGACTCCCCAGTACTTCACCACATTCTTCATCACTAGCTTAGTCACTTCCTCTACTGAACAGTGTAGGGGTGCAGTAATAAATGTTGCATACTTCGAAAATCGATCAACCACCACGAGTATCAATCGGAGTCTCCCTACTGTCGGCAAGCTTGATATGAAATCCAGAGAAATGCTCTCCCACGGCCTTTCTGGTACGGACAAAGGCTCTAAAAGTCCCACCGGCTTCCGCTGCTCCACCTTGTCTTGTTGACAAGTTAGGCACGTTCGAACATATTCCTCCACATCCGTCCCCATCTTCGGCCAGTAGAAGGCCCTTCCACGAGAGCCAATGTTCAATGAATGCCCGGATGTCCTGCCCAAAGGGAATCGTGACACTCTTTCAAGAGTTCACGCCTCAAATTGTCCACTCGAAGAACATAAACTCTATTCCCTTTGGTGTAGACGAGTCCCTCCTAGACCCAAAATCGTCATGTCTTGCCCTCTTGGATTAGTTGTATCAAGGTTACTGCCTGGGGATCACCGTACAACCCATCCTTGATCCGGGAAAGGAAGTTGGAGTGAAACTGACTTGCTTGGACTCTGCCCTCTAGTTGCATAGCATTCACTCGCTCCGCTTTCCGACTCAACGCATCAACTACGACATTTGCTTTTCCGGGCTTATACTCCATTACCATATCAAATTCTGCTAGGAAGTCCTGCCATCGTGCTTGCTTTGGAGAGAGTTTTTTTTTAGTCTGAAAGTAACTCAAAACGATGTTGTCCGTCTTCAGCACAAATCACGACCCGAGTAGTGTCGCCACACTCGTAGACAGTGGATCACCGCTGTCATCTCCTTCTCGTGCACTAGATACCGCCGCTCGGTCTCGTTGAGCTTGCGGCTTTCATAGGCCACTGGGTGGCCCTCCTAAATGAGTACTCCCCCAATAGCGAAGTCAAAAGCATCTGTATGGACTTCGAAGGCCCGCTCATAATCTGGCAATTTGAGCACCGATTCTTCCAAAACAACAGCCTTTAGGTCTTGGAATGCCGCTTCACATTTGTCAGACCATCTCCAAGGCTGCTCCTTTTTCAACAACTCTGTCAGTGGAGCTGCGCACTTCGAATACCCCATTATGAAGCATTGATAGTAATTCACAAAACCAAGGAAGGATCTCAGCTCTGGTATCTTCTTTGGAGCACTCCATTCCGCCACAGCTTGCACCTTTTTTGTCCATTCGAATGGAACCATTGCCGATTCGATGCCCCAAGAATAAGATCTTCTTCTGAACAAAGTAGCACTTCTCTCTTTTCATGAACAAAGTATTCTCCCTGAGAACTTTGAAAATTGTTCGAATGTGCTCAATATGCTCCTCGAGTGTTTGGTTGTAGACGACGATATCGTCCAAGTAGACAACCACAAAATTGTCCAAATATTCCTTGAATAGCTGGTTCATGAGAGTGCAGAATGTGGCTGGAGCGTTGGTTAAGCCGAAAGGCATCACCAAGAACTCGTTGCTTCCAGATTCTAAGCTACTTGAGCTGAGAGCGATCGCCTTGCCCTTGTCTGGTTTGAGGGGGTTCATAGAAGCTGTCAAGGCATTGAGTGCCCATCTCTATGGGCACTCACTCACTATGTGTGGCCCTCCGCACAAGAAGCATCCACTAGGTTTTAAGGCCTTGCCTCTTGAGTTCGGCCCCTTATGGAAACTCTTCTTCCTTTGCTCGCCCTCGGGTTCCTTCCCACGAGGATATCTTGGAGGGCGATTTCCTGAAGACTGTTTCTTCTTCCTCGAGTCCTCTGAAGAAGCAAAGTCGGTGAGCCTTTCTGCGCTACCATTCCTCCGATCACATCGGTAACATTCCGTCGATAGAGTTCCTATTGAGCCCATGGCTTCAGGCCATCGAGAAAACTGAACAGCTTATTTTTTTCAAACATATCTTGGATGTCTAGCATCAGTACAGAAAATTGCTTCACATAGGCCCGAATGGAAGTCGTTTGGTGGAGTTGTCTCAACTTCCTCCTTACGACGAACTCAGTGTTCTCCGATAGGAATTGAGTTCTCAACTCCCACTTCAAGTCTTCCCATGTGTCCACTCGACACCGATCTTGTTAAATCCCTTCCCAACGGGTTCTCCATCAAAGTTTTGCATCTCCGTTCAGATACATGGTTGCTATTGAAACTTTGGTATCCTTAAAGTCTGGCCTCGTAACTCGGAAGTATTGCTCTATATCAAACAGGAAATTCTCGAGCTCTTTAGTATCTCTAGCACCCCCATAGCAATATGGTTCAGGCGCTCTGAAGCTTTGTGTCGGCGCAACGCAGGTGTTGCTCCCTCCCGCATTTAGTGCCCTTATGAGCAAAGTCACTCTGGAAGTAAGTTCCGTCACAACTTCCTACAGATGTTGCACGGAGTCCTTGGTGTCATCCGTTAGTTGGTTGACTAGGGCCTCAACCTTGTCGATCTGGGATTCAGCTTCTTCTTGCGAGCTCTCTACCTCAAGAAGCTTTCGTTGGCCTTGGTAGAGTTCCTCCAAGCTCGCTTCAAGGACATCCAAGCGGGTCTCTACCGCTGTAAGTCTCTCTTTTTAGGTCTTTTTTCCCGTTGGCGCTCTAAATTGCGCCTCCTCCGCTCGCGACAAGTAACCAACTTCTCGCTCACCATATTCGCTGCCCCGCTCCTCCTGAGTGGCTCCAGCAGCGAGTGAGCAAGTTTGCACATGCAGCCCACTTGCGGCTGCTTGGGGCAACTGTCCGGCTTGCCCTATTTTGCTCGATTCGTCGCGATGTTTCGCCATGGCGAGATTGCGAAGTTTCTTCGCTGCTTGCTCGAATTGCTTGCTCGTTCTGATACCACAATGTCACGCACTTAGCTGGAATTTGCTTAAGTGGTGAGGCACCCTTGCAGCAAGCCTCGGACTTAGCTGGAGTTGCCTAAGTCGCGAAGAACCCTTGCGCCCACTTCAATCAAACTTAGCTGGGATTGCCTGAGTCTTGAGGTGCTCTTGCGACATACGCGTCTGCAAAGGATCAGCCAAGCTTCAACCTTGTACAGGTCCTATGGGACCTGTAAATCAGAAATTTGATTAGAGTTGAAACAAGCGGCGGACAAGTCCCGACGTCTCGTGAAGAGGAAAGCTTTACAAGCAATTCAACGAGCACTTGGAGTGCAGGAAAGAAGAGAGAGAGAGGAGGAAAACAAGGACTTTAGAAGGGTGAATGAGCAGCTACAAGTTCGGAAACAACTACTCCCCGGGTGCCAGGCGCGAAAGCAAGTTTCTATCAAGTTGACGTGCAAACTTGTGAAGATGTTCAACGCCCGACACTACCCCGAAGCTCTATCTAGCCCCGTGCCACCTGGGGGGTTCCAGGGTGCTGAGATGGCTGACGTTTCGCAAGCGGCTGCGGTCTGTAAAAAACAGGCCGCAGCACGTGAAAACGAAGGCTTTTTGGGGTATTTTTGTCGGGTGCGGCGAGCAGTCGTACTGCAGCACTGCAAACTATCGTTTCTTCCATTTTTACAAGCAAAACACACCAAAACTATGGCAAAACAGGCTGCCAAGGATATGTACAAGCATGCACAAGCGATGAACGGTTCATTGAACGAAGTTGCTGCGAGTGTGCGACAACCGTTCATGACAGCCTATAGCCTGGAAAAGTGCACTTTTTGACTTTTCCAACTCATAGGCTATTCCATCGCCAGTTTGGCAGTGCCACCACCTGACCAACTCTATAGGTCACTGAATGGGCCTCCCAATGAGTTCAAATCAGTCCCCATTTAAGCCCAATGGGCCCCTAATTGAGTTAGTAAGATTACTCCCAAAACTAACTCAAATTGAGACCTAACTACGATAATTAAGGCTTAAACAATTTACAATACAAGCAATCTTAGTTGTCCGGCATGTCAATTGTTTATCCGAACTCCCGACGAGCTTCCAGCGCATCGTCCGAACCTTCGACGTGTTGACTCCTGTAACATCCGTTCTCGGCGCATTGTCTGATTCTTCCAGCCCGATGCTCGATCTTTGACTTCGGCTTAACTGTCACGCACTTAGCTGAAATTGCCTAAGTGGTGACGCAACTTGTGGCAAGCACGGACTTAGCTGGAGTTGCCTAGGTTGAGAAGCACCCTTGCGCCCACTTCGATCAGACTTACCTAGGATTGCCTAAGTCTTGAGGCGCCCTTGCGACATACGCATCCGTAAAGGGTCAGCCAAGCTGCAACCTTATGCAGGTCCCGTAGGACCTGTAAAACAGAAGTTGATTAGTTTTGAAACGAGCGACGGACAAGTCCCGATGTCTCATGAAGAGGGAAGCTTTACAAGCAATTGAGCGAGCACTTGGAGTGCAGAAAAGCAGAGAAAGAGAGGAGGAAAACAAGGACTTTAAAAGGGTGAACGAGCAGCTGCAAGTCCGCAAACAACTACTCCCTAGGTGCCGGGCGCGAAGGCAAGTTTCCGTCAAGTTGACGTGCAAACTTGTGAAAGTGTTCAACTCCCGACACTACCCCAAAGCCCCATCCAACCCTGTGCCACCCGGGGGGTTCCAGGGTGCTGAGATGGCTAACGTTTTGGGGGTGATTGCAGGCTACAAAAAACAAGCCGTGGCACGCAAAAACGGAGCCATTTTGGGGTAGTTTTGCCCGGTGCAACGAGCGATCGTTCTACAGCGCTGTAAGCTACCGTTTCTTGCATTTTTCCAAAGAAAACACACCAAAACTGTGGCAAAACAGGTTGCCAAGGATATGCACAAGCATGAACAAACGACGAACGATTCGTTGAACAAAGTTGCTGCGAGAGTGCGACGACCGTTTGTGACATTCTCCCCCACTTAGACTGTTGACGCCCTCGTCGACACTTGCTGGTCAGCTTTGATGGCTATTTCTTCATGTCGGAGGGCATCTTCTGGCTCCCAACTGGCATCGGTTCTGGGAAGCTTCCGCCACTTCACCAAGTACTCAATCTGCTCATCTTCGTTGGGTAGCTTTGTCTGGCGATCCGCTAAAATGGTCTCAACTCGCTTCTCGTAGGAGGCTCTGGTGAGGGGTTGTCGAGTTGAAACACCTCGAGAAGCATCATGCGGATCCGAGTGGTAGGCTTTCAAGTTGCTAGCATGGAAGACATTATGAATTTTGAGCCACGCAAGCAGCTGCAACTTGTAGGAGACGTTGCCCACCCTACTGATAATTGGAAAGGGTCCATCATACTTGCGCACCAATCCTTTATACGCCTTGTTACTAAAGAATTGGAGTGATGCTGGTTGGAGCTTCACCAACACCAAATCGTCGACTTTGAATTCCTGTGGTCGCCTTCCCAAGTCTGCCCAATTCTTCATCTTTTTGGCCGCCTTCTCCAAGTAAGCCCGTGCAATATCTACATTTTGATACCATTCTTTTGTCAAGTGATATGCGGACGGACTACTCCCCGTATATCCAATAGCTAAAGTGTGAGGATTCGACGGCTGGTGTCCTGTGATGATCTCAAAGGGGCTCTTGTTGGACGCAAAGCTCCATTGCAGGTTATAGGAGAATTGGGCTATGTCCAACAGCTTCACCCAATCTCGTTGGTTGGCACTCACATAGTGCCGACGATATTGCTCTAGGAGCGAGTTTATTCTCTCAGTTTAGCCATCCGTCTGGGGGTGGAGGCTTGTGGAGAAATATAGTTTCGACCCCAACAATTTGAATAGCTCGGTCCAGAATCGTCCTAGAAACCGAGCATCTCGGTCCAGAATCGTCCCCAATACTTCACCACATTATTCATCATTAGCTTAATCGCTTCCTCGAGCGAAGATAGGGTGCGACAATGAATGGTTGCAGATATTAAAATCGATCGACCACCACAAGTATCGATCCGAGTCCCCCTACTGCCGGCAAGCTTTATATGAAGTCCAGAGAAATGCTCTCCCACGGCCTTTCTAGTACGGGCAACGGCTCTAAAAGTCCCACCGGCTTTCGCTGTTCCACCTTGTCTTATTGACAAGTTAGCATGTTCGAACATATTCCTCCACATCCATCCCCATCTTCGGCCAGTAGAAGGCCCTCTCCACGAGAGCCAATGTTCGATGAATGCCCGGATGTCCTGCCCAAAGGGAATCGTGACACTCCTTCAAGAGTTCACGCCTCAAATTGTCCACTCGAGGGACAAACTCTATTCCCTTTAGTGTAGATGAGTCCCTCCTGGACCCAAAATCGTCGTGCCTTGCCTTCTTGGATCAATTGCATCAAGGTTACTGCCTAGAGATCACTGTACAGTCCATCCTTAATCTGAGAAAGGAAGTTGGAGTGCAACTGACTTGCTTGGCCTCTGCCCTCCAATCGCATAGCATTCACTCGCTCCACTTTCCGACTCAACGCATCGGCTACGATATTTGCTTTTCCAGGCTTGCACTCCATTACCATATTAAATTCCGCCAGGAAGTCCTGCCATCGTGCTTGCTTTGCAGAGAGCTTCTTTTGAGTCTGAAAGTAACTCAAAGCGATGTTCTCCGTCCTTAGCATAAATCGCGATCCGAGAAGATAGTATCACCACACTCGTAAACAGTGGATTACCGCTATCTTCTTCTCATGCACTAGATACCGCCGCTCGGTCTCGTTGAGTTTGCGGCTTTCATAGGCCACTGGGTGACCCTCCTGCATGAGTACTCCCCCAATAGCGAAGTCTGAAACATCTGTATGGACTTCAAAGGGCTTCCCGTAGTCTGGAAATTCAAGCACCGGTTCTTCCAGAACGACAGCCTTTAGGTCTTGGAATGCCGCTTCACATTTATCAGATCATTTCCAACGCTGCTCCTTTTTCAGCAACTTCGTTAGTGGAGCTGCGCGCTTTGAATACCCCACTATGAAGCACCGATAATAGTTCACAAAACCAAGGAAGGATCTCAGTTCTGGCACCTTCCTTGGAGTTCTCCATTCCGCCACTGCTTGCACCTTTGATTTGTCCTTTCGAATGGAACCTTTGCCGATTCGATGCCCCAAGAATAAGATCTTCTGAGCAAAGTAGCACTTCTCCCTTTTCACGAACAAGGTTTTCTCACTTAGAACTTTGAAAATTGTTCGAAGATGCTCAATATGCTCCTCGAGTGTTTGGCTGTAGACGACGATATCATCCAAGTAGACGACCACAAACTTGTCTAAATACTCCTTGAATAGCTAGTTCATGAGAGTAAAGAATGTGGCCGGAGCATTGGTCAAATCGAAAGGCATCACCAAAAACTCAAACACTCCATACCTAGTCACACAGGCAGTCTTCGCTTCATCGCCTTCAGCAATATACACCTGCCAATACCCCAACCGAAGGTTGAGTTTGGAGAAATAATTTGCTTTGCCTAGCTGGTCAAACAAGTCCGCAATGAGTGGGATGGGATACTTGTTCTTCACTGTCACCTTATTGAGGGCGCGATAGTCGACGCATAGTCGAGGACTCCCATCTTGTTTCTTCTGGAAGAGAACTAGAGCTCCGAATGGTGCTTTGGAACTGCGGATGAGACCACCACTTAGCAGTTCATCTAATTGCTTTCTGAGCTCTGCCAACTCGGGAGGGGACATGCGATATGGTGGTCTCGCTGGAGGCTTCACTCCCGACTCCAGCTCAATATGATGATCCACGCCTCTGCGTGGTGGCAGAGTTTTCGACAACTCAGGTGGCATAACATCTGTGAACTCCTTCAGAACGTTTGCCACTGCAGCAGGTTCCTGAATGGCCTCCCCGTCAAGTGGTTCTAGCTTCACAGCCGCCACGAAGGTTACCTCTCCTTTGTGTACCCCTTTCTTCAGTTGTAATGCTGATAGTTGTTGGGGGTCCTTATTTCCTCCCCAAGAGATGGGAACCAGGCAGGGGTTGTCGCCTCCCATCAGACATAAGGAGTTTAGGAACGGCATTGGCACCAACTTCGCGGCGTGCATCAACTCCATTCCGAGAATCACTTGGAAGTCGTCCAATGGCACTGCCATTATGTTTGTGCTCTCGCTCCAAGATCCGATCTTGATAGGGACTCCCTTTGCTAGCCCGGAGATCCGCTTGGCCTCCGAGTTCACCGCCTTCATTCGACTTGGGTTCTTCTCCAAGGTCAGCCCAAGTCGCCTTGCTTCTCGATCGGCAATAAAATTGTGGGTAGCACCCATGTCCACCATTTGCCCAAGTGGTTTGGCCATTGAGCCTGATGTCCACATACATTAGCTCACTGCTTCCTGCTTTTTGTTGCTTCGGCTTCGTGTTCTCTCCCACTTGACCCCACAATGCATTCAAGAAACGCATCGCTCCCATCCAGGGTCCTTGCGACTCCCCGTCGTCGCTACCAAATTCTAAGCTACTTGAACTGAGAGCAACCGCCTTGCCCTTGTCTGGCTTGGGGGGATGGATAGAAGCTGACAAGGCATTGAGTGCCTGCTTCTGTGGGCACTCTCACACCCTATGTGGTCCTTCGCACCAGAAGCATCCGCCGGATCTTGGGGTCTTGCCTTTCGAGTTCGGCCACTTTTGGAAACTCTTCTTCCTTTGCTCGTCGCCAGGTTCCTTCCCAGGAGGATGTTTTGGATGGCGATTTCCTGAAGACTATTTGTTCTTCCTCGAATCCTCTGAAGAAACAAAATCGATGAGTCTTTCTGCGGCTGCAATTGCTCTGATCACATCGGTGACATTCCGTCGATGAAGTTCCTGTTGAGCCCATGGCTTCATGCCATCAAGAAAGCTGAACAACTTATTTTTTTCGGACATATCTTGAATGTCTAGCATCAGTGCAGAAAATTGCTTCACATAGTCCCAAATAGAAGTCGTTTGGTGGAGTTGTCTCAACTTCCTCCTTGCGACGAACTCAATGTGCTCGGGTAGGAATTGTATTCTCAACTCCCACTTCGAGTCTTCCCATGTGTCCACTCGGCACCGACCTTTTTGAATCTCCTCCCAACGGGTTCACCAAAGTTTTGCATCTTCGTTCAGATATATGATCGTTATTGAAACTTTGGTGTCCTCAGAGTCCGGCCTCATGGCTCGGAAGTATTGGTCCATATCAAACAGGAAATTCTCGAGCTCCTTAGCATCTCTAGCACCCCCGTAACAACGTGGGTCGGGCGCTCTGAAGCTTTGTGTCGGCGCAACGCGAGTGTTGCTTCCTCCCGCATTTAGCGCCCTTGTGAGCACCGTCACTTTGGAAGTAAATTCCGTCACCATCTCTTGCAAATGTTGCACAAAGTCCCTGGTGTCATCCGTTAGTCGGTCGACTAGGGCTTCAACCTTGTTGATCTGGGATTCAGCTTCTTCTTGCGAGCTCTCTACAACAAGAAGCCTATGTTGGCCTTAGTAGAGATCCTCCAAGCTCGCTTCAAGAACATCCAAGCGGGTTTCTGCCACTACGATCCTCTCTCTATGGTTCTTTTTCCCGGTTGGCACTCCAGATTGCGCCTCCTCCGCTTGCGGTGAGCAGCCAACTTCTCGCTCATCATGCTCGCTGCTCCACTCCTCTTGAGCGGCTCCAGCAATGAGAGAGCGAGTTTGCATATGCAACCCCCCTGCGACTGCTTGGGGCAACATTCCGACTTGCCCCGTTTTGCTCGATTCACCACGATGTTTCGCCATGGCGAAATTACGAAGTTTCTTCGCTGCTTGCTCGAATTGCTTGCCTGCTCTGATACCACAATGTCACGCACTTAGCTGAAATTGCCTAAGTGGTGAGGCACCCTTGCGGCAAGCACAGACTTAGCTGTAGTTGTCTAAATCGAGAAGCACCCTTGCGCCCACTTCGATCAGACTTACCTGGGATTGCCTAAGTCTTGAGGCACCGCATGACATACGCATCCATGAAAGGGTCACCGAGTGACCTCACGCAGTCCCATAGACTGTAAGGCAGTTGATTAGTTTTGAAATGAGCGACGAACAAGTCCCGACATCTCGCGAATAAGGAAGCTTTACAAGCAATTGAGCGAGCACTTAGAGTGCAGGAAAGCAGAGAAAGAGAGGAAAACAAGGACTTTAGAAGGATGAACGAGCAGCTGCAAGTCCGCAAACAACTACTCCCCGGGTGCCGAGCGCGAAAGTAAGTTTCCGTCAAGTTGACGTACAAACTTGTGAAAGTGTTCAACGTCCGACACTACCCCGAAGCCCCATCCAGTACACCCGGGATTCCAAGGTCTTTGAGATGGTTGGCGTGGCGGCGTGGTCGCAGAAAATAAGCTGCAACACGCGAAAACGGAGCCACTTTGGGGTAGTTTTGCCTGGTGCAGCGAGCAATCGTTCTGCAGCGCTGCAAGCTACCGTTTCTTGTATTTTTTCAAGGAAAACACACCAAAACTATAGCAAAACAGGCTACCAAGGATATGTACAAGCATGAACAAGCGACGAACGGTTCGTTGAACGAAGTTGCTACGAGAGTGCGACGACCGTTCGTGACACAACGTTCGATTCTTCTGCTTTAATTGTTTTGCATTTTCATGATCATAGTTAGTCCTGCACCACTTTTCTCAACACATGGATTAGATCGTAAATTCATCAATTGATTTCAGCATCAAAATCCAAGATTTAACAATCCCCCCCTTTTTGATGATAATAACCAATTGATGATGAAGTTAACCTTAACTCCCCCTATCTATATGTCATATCGAAATAAGGCAAACTTGAATTCAAAAGGAATAATAACCTTTCAATTCAAGTGAAATAATTTTGATCATATGTAACATATCATATCAAAATTTCATACATTGTGCATCATAATTTCAAATCATCAAAATATAACATGCATAATTTCAAAATATTATAACTCAACATCACTTTGGGCATAACATACATGATACCAAAACATTAAAATTTTCAATCATTCATCATTACTTCTCCCCTTTTGTCATTAACAAAAAGGAGAAAAAACATACAAGCTAGTATTTTAGCAAGTTTTACACCACTTTAGAACATACAAGCTAATAAGTTTTTAAGATGTGAAGTTAAGCAAAATATTTACTTGATATGTGCAAGATAGCAACATTTGCATTTTGAAATGGGCAAGCTAACACTTCTCTTTAGATGTGCAAGCACTTTTGGTTCTCTTGTGATGTACAAGCTAGCATTGTTGCTTTTCTTGAGATGCTAGCAAGTTTCTTTCTCCCCTTTGTCATAAAAAAAAAATAAGAAGAAGAAGGGAGGAATTTATTTATCATATAAAGAATCAAGTCATAAGTACCGAAAGTCCATGAATCAAAGCTCTACTTTCGTAAATAGAAAGAGGAAGGAATGATCATCACATAAAAGATCAAGTTGTGGATACCAAAAGTCCATGGATCAAGGCTTTTCTTTTTGTAAATGGCAAGACGAAGGAATCATAGTAAGCGATCTTGATTTAAGAGAAAACTCAAGTTAAGAATATCAAGAGAAGGATCATGATTTGTTTGAAAGAAAATCTTCTCTTTAGCAAAAGAAAGAGTCATTGAAAACGATCTTGATTCGAAAGAAAAACTTAAGTCATGAAATTTGAGAAATCAAGATAACGATCCGAAAAACATATAAGAAGAATTCATGCATTTGGAAATTTAAACATGCCTAATTCTCTTCTAATAAAATCAAATTGTTCCTCATTCAATGATTTTGTAAAAATATCTACTAATTGATATTTTGTATTAATAAATTCTAAAGATATATCATGATTATTAACATGAACTATAATAAAATGATGTCTAATATCAATATGTTTAGTTCTAGAATATTGAATGGGATTCTTTGTTAAACATATTGCACTAGTGTTATCGCATTTTATAGGGATGTTTTTTAAGTGAATTTCATAATCTTCTAAAATGTTTTTCATCCAAATAACTTGTGCACAACATGCACCTATTGCTACATATTCAGCCTTGGCTGTAGATAACACAATCGAATTTTATTTCCTCGAAGATCAAGAGACAAGTGCATGACCTAAGAGTTGATATGTTCCTGATGTGTTTTTTCTATCTATTCTACATCCAGCAAAATCAGCATCGGCATAAGCAATTAATTCAATTTTTTTGGATTTTGAATACCATAATCCTAAATTATAAGTTTCTTTTATGTATCTAAAAATTCTTTTAATAGCTTTAAAGTGAGATTGCTTGGGATTTGATTGAAATCTAGCACAAAGTCCAACACTAAACATAATACCAGGTCTAGTTGCTGTAAGATATAGTAAACTACCTATCATACCCCTATAAGTTTTTTGATCAAAATTTTCCTCATCATGATCCATATCTAACTTTATGGAAGTGCTCATTGGTGTATTAATAACCTTAACATTATCCATATTAAATCGTTTTAATAGATCTAAAGCATACTTAGTTTAACTAATAAAAGTTTTATCAATTAATTGCTTAATTTGTAATCCTAAAAGAAAGTTAATTCACCCATTAGGCTCATTTTGAATTCTTGATTCATATTGTTAGCAAAAGACTCGCACAAAGACTCATTGTAGAATCAAAAATAATATCATCAACATAAATTTGAACAATAAAAAAATTATTTTCAAAACGTTTAATAAACAATGTGGTAACAACCTTGCCTTTTGAAAAATTATTTTGAATAAGAAAAGAACTAAGCCTCTCATACCAAGCCCTTGGGGCTTGCTTTAAACTATAGAGAACTGTAGGGGCTTGCTCTGATACCAACAATTAGGATCGTAGTGGCACTAAAAAGGGGGAAGGGGGGGTGTGAGGAGGGAGGTGTGAATTAGTGCTTTTAGAAAACTACGTCGATTCGAAAAACTCGTTCGATGAAACATATCGGAAATGTGTTTTGACTTGGAATATAAGTAAAAGTATTGAGCAACTAACTTAGCAAGCAATAAGAGAGAAAAGCACAAAGGGAAAAGAGCACACCGGATTTAGAGTGGTTCAATCCTCTGACCTACGTCCACTCCCGATTCCTTCTCCGTCGAGGTCACCGGCTTTCACTAATGATCTTTCAATGAGCAAAGATCAACCACCCTTTTACAACTCTTTCTCCTTTTCACAGGTTTAGGAGATAACCTCTACAAGTCTCACGCCTCCCTTAGATAGAATTCTAAACTTTTTAAGAGGGGAGCAACACTAAACACTTTTCAAGATTACAACTTTGATTCACAAGAGTTTTATCTCACTTTTTCTTATGTAATCCTAGCAAGGACAGTGATTTCAATAGGCACTCGGGCGCTCGCCTAAGCACTCAGGCGAGGTGAGGCCCGAGCACCTCGCTTCATTTCGTGCTCGAGCGTCGGGCGTTTGCAACGCCGGGTTAAAGCGACCGAACCGGCGTTAAAGCAGTTCGGTCTCGCCACTCCCTCATTTGCTCGCCGCCGCTCGCTACTACATTACCGCGCGCCGCTGCTGTTGTACGCTGCCACTATCGTTCGCTCCATTGCTCATACGCAGCCGCCACCGCTCCCTCTCGCTCCCAGCTAGCTACCACCGGCGCTACCATCGCCACTATCGTCCCTCGCGCTCTCGCTCCACTACTGCTATTCCCCGCTCACCACTCCACTCTGCCGCCCATCTCTCCTCTTCTTCCCTTACACTCTTCTCGATAGTATATTGTTAATAGTATACTGCTAACTATTAACAATATTTTTATTTATTAGATTAATAATATATTATTTTGATTTTAATACTATTATTTTTTATTTATTTAAAATTATTATTAGAGTTTTATTTAAATAATTATATTTATTAACTATATTATATATTTTTATATTTTAGCGCCTCGCTTCGCTCGGGTGAGCGCCTCGAGTGTTTTTGGACCTTGGCACCTAGCGCTTTTTAAATTATTGAGCAAGGATAAGTAGGGTATTTATAGACCCCAAATGGCTTTAAAAATGAAGCCAAAATTCAAATTTTCAAGTCTTCCGAGTACAGGCAGTACTAGCGCCTGCATTGGGCGGTAATACCACCTGCAGAACCTTGAAAACAGAGGTTCTAGCAGTACCACCGCCTGTAGCCTGGGAAAGTATGCTTTTTGACTTTTCTAGCTCATAGGTGGTTCCACCGCCAGTTTGGCGATGCCACCGCTTGACCAACTCTATGGGTCACCAAATACACCTCCCAATGAGCCCAAATCATCCCAGTTTAGGCCCAATGGGCTCCTAATTGAGTTAGTAAGATTACTCCCAAAACTAACTCAAATTGAGACCTAACTACGATAATTAAGGCTTAAACAATTTACAATACAAGCAATCTTAGTTGTCTGGCATGTCAATTGTTCATCCGAACTCCCGGTGAACTTCCGGCGAATTCCCGACGACCTTCCAATGCATCGTCCAAGCCTTCAGCGTGTTGACTCCTACAACATCCATTCTCGGCGCATTGTCTGATTCTTCCAGTCCGATGCTCGATCTTTGACTCCGGCCCAACGTCCAATTCTTCTGCTTTAATTGTTTTGTCTTTTCATGATCGTAGTTAGTCCTGAATCACTTTTCTCAACATATGGATTAGATCATAAATTCATCAATTGATTTCATCATCTAAATCTGAGATTCAACAATAAGGACAGTATGAAGTGGAAACTCAATTCAAACTCTATTTCCTAGGCTGCAACATGAGACAGTGTATTTAGTTTATCTTTAACATCTTAAAACAGCAATGGCATTTATTATTGTCCAATAGAGATTTCTATACACCCTTATTAACATCAACATGTTCTCTCAAGAAAAACTAGCATACATTATTAATCATGTTGCATATGGATGTGTTAGCATAAAAATCATCAGAATTAGAAGTATATCCATATATGTCAAGAACTATACAAGTACATCCAATATTTCATAGAATTATTATAGTGACATGCAACAATAGTTCATATATATGTAAAGAACTATATAGGCACACAAGAGAGCATATGTGCATGTTATAGTCAATCTTATCACTTGTTAAATTGATTAGATTGGACAAATTAATGTAAAGCCACTCCAAGGAAGCATAAGGGCAACAAAATTAATATCTACAAAGAGATAAAAAAACTAAAGCAAGAAATTAATAAGAGGCAAATTGCAATAAGTACAAAGAACAGGAACAATCACTGAAGAGCATGTTAAGGTTTAAAGTTACTACTAATTAAAGTGAGTTCTGAGGAAAGGAGCAATGACACTACAACCATGGTTTAAAATACTGGTCCAACCAAGTACCAGTATCAAAATGGATAGTTTGATACCAATACATATGATTCAGTTTGATTTTCAATTATTTTATTCATTAATACTGGGTGGCATGAGTTAAACATACTACTCTGTACTGTTACTGTACTAGTCCAACCGGTTACCACTGTGAAACCGAGGTTCAAATTCTTGGCAACAACAACCTATAAAGAATTTTGAAGAAGTCAACTTTAGAAAAATATAAAAAACAATAGCATATAGTAAATTTAATGAGAAAGGGACTTATAAACTAAATATATACTGCTTTAACCTTGAAATGATGATCCACAACACTGATGCTAAAGAAATTATTGAGATAAATTTAAACTATAACATCTAATATGGACTTGGGTACCAGAATTGAAGTCATGAAAACATATTTTCTGCTTCCAAAATAAGGCTACAGGCATTGACCCTCTCTAAACCTATAGGATCCTCATCCGGCAGGTCATTCCATTTGATGACTGAAATGGAAAATGACATATGTGCTACTTTTTTCCACTGAGTTTTTCTAGTTAAAGAGAACTTCTATAGACAAATTTAATTAGTCAACAAAAGAACAAACGAAAGATTATTAAGAAAGAACAGAATATTACTAAAATGAACAATGGAGAACAACCAACAGTGACTAAAACACCCTCAACATCAATATCTAGATCTTAAGGTTAAAGTAAAATTAGGCTGCTAGGCAATCATGTGTTTATACATTATGGCACAAGTGACAAATATGAGATATAGATACAACCGTCTTCTGGTAAAACAATGTTATAAAGATACTTTATAACACTGATTTATACAATCAACTTAATAAAGCAATAAAAACAATCAGATCAGTTTCAGGAATGTAACTTAAAATGAAAGTGTAAATTGCAAATGAAAATATATCATTTATATGAGCTGTAACTCTTTCCCCAAACCATTGAATGCATAACTATAAAACATTTCAATATTCAATATCTTAGTAGATGAAATTTCATTAAAAATAAGCAAACCATATTCTTTCAGGCTCTATTGTTCAATTTATGTGATATATTATCTATTCAAGAAGTTATCATTTGAATGAATTTCAGCAGAGAATTTTTCAATCAAGTAACTTTTGGACTTTACAAATTGGGCATTGTTATGGGGACAAGCATGTAATTTAGCAAATTGCTTCCAACTGTAGTGCAAGAGAAAAACAGTCGATCGAAACCTACTGCCTTTATTCAACATGTGGGTATCCCTTTGTTTTTTTAACTTAATTTGGACATATCCCCCTCAAAGTTATTAAATAAGGTAAGTGCATAATAGCTCACCAATAGCATATAGCTTGCCCAAAAGTCAATGAAGTGGGAGGCCAACTTAAAGGGAATACTGAAACCACAGAGGAACTATGATGTTTCCTTGTGAAAAATGTTCCTTCATCACTCTTAGCGTCCAAAGGCCCTCTAAGCATAGTAATGATTTACAGTACATGCACCAGAATATCTCTCTGTATCTCCCTGCTATAGTTTTCTTGAAAACGTTTTGTGTATCAATGTTGCACACTGTATATCGAACATCAACACAGAAGAAGATGATTTCATATGGAAAAGAAAAAGAAAAGAAGAGAAAGAAGACTTGCCCGAGATACCACCCTCCCGGCGCTCAGCACATGGTTTCCATGAGGTAGTCGCAGAGTAGGGATTCTCCCAAAGTGATGGAGGCTCCTTCACCTGTAGCAAGAAAGGGAAAATAAAGAAAACAATCAAAAAGATGCTATTGCAATAAGAAAGATATTTTGCTACATCACATCACAGAGGCAATCACAAAACAAGATGTGTATATTTGATGAGAGCTTACGCGAGGGCAGTGAAGAACAATCCCTTCCTTGCGGCACAAATAAGGTGCATTCTACCAAACAAAGAGAGTTCAGTCATTTAGGCTGCATAATCTAGTCAGTCAAATATCTTATTGAACATCATGATGGGAAAATCACTGCATTTGTAAGACCAAGATCACTTCTTTGTCATCAGAAAGAAGCTTGAAAACATCCACAAGAATCACAAGACAAATAAATACAGAGGAAGAGGAACTCACTAAGCGACTCAAAGATCCCAAATCAAGAACCACGAGACGGATCAAGCAAAAAAGAGGTGGAGGAGGAGGAGCTCACCAGGCGACTCCAAAGAGAGGGGAGGGAGAGGAGGCCAGCCAGCACAAGAAAGGCGAGGAAAGCGACGAGGATCCGGTAAGCGGTGGAGGTGGAGACCCTCGGGTCCTCGAGGGCAAGGAGGGATCGGATGGGGGGCGGCAGATGGAGGACAGAGGAGGCGAAGGGGGAGCGGTGGGGATCCTTGTCACGATCCCGGTCCCGATCCCGCCCGCCGCCATCGGCGCCGCCGGCAGAGACGAATGGGGCGGAGGGATCGTCGCGCTTGATGGGGGAGGAACCCCCGGAGGCCCTGTTGCCCATGGAGGCCGAGTGGCGGAGCTCCGCCATCTGCCTCTCTCTCTCTCTCTCTCTCTCGCGTGTTGTTGTCCAACGCTGTATTGTGTTCGACGAAACGTTTCTTGAAAGGCGCATATACACGTCGATTATATATACGCTAATTGCTTTCGACACCCCAAAGTTTACCCACTGTCGATCCGCACCGGTTCCCACAGTTTTCTCCAATCGTGATGCTGGTAGTTGCTTGCCACGAAGATAGGTTGTCATCTATTATGATCAGTTGATGATATTTTTTGTTTTTTTATTTTTATCAATATCATTTCACTGAGAATATTTAATTCAGTAAATGAGATATGGTGATACTGATAGCGATCTGAAGGATCCATCTATAATTAGTTGATGGTATTTATATTCTGCTTTTGTATTTTTTTTTATTTTTTAGCGATACCATTTCATATAAAAGTTAATTTAGTAGTAGATGAGAAATGATATGATTAATATTCTTAAAACTTTATCTTCTTTTTTTTTTTTGGTAAGAAACTTTATCACTTAAAATGTGGGTAGCAAACAAGTTTTAAGTTCAATGCATAAAACTTGAATTAACTGAGGATGATTTTTTTTAACACATGAAATAGATGCTTTCCTTTTGGTATCATTAAAAAATTTACAATCAATATTATTTTATTTAAAAGGTTAGGTCATCTGATTTACATTCTTAGTACCTATATATCTGATTTACAACCAAGATGTCGGTGTTTATCTTCTAACCTAATTTGGACTAGCGTTTTCCCAAACCAAATCAATTTAATATTACAAGCATTGTTTCCAACAAAATCTTACTTCCGATAGAAAATGTCTCAAAGTAACCATATGATAAATTTAATTTTCATTTAACATTACAGGATTATATTCGGAGACGAAAATGGTGTATCATTTTTCCTCTACCAAAAACGACCACGAGAGAGATTTTTTATAGACGTATCCTCAATTCTTAGTTTATTTGAATCTAAATAATAATAATAATAATAAATCATTCACCTGGATCAGAATATGAATGATGATAGCAAATCGCCAGAATGTTATATAACAACTCCGCGAACTGCATGTCACGGTCCTCGATCACATTAAAGCGCCAACAGTAATAAAAAGCTCATGTAGTGCTATTAGTGTAAACAACTTTATGTCGTGGCCTCGGGACCGTCGCGGTTGGGTTCGGGTCGAATGTGGAGGAGGTCTCCGGGTTGGGTCCTTGGAGTCTGAGGTGACGATGAGGGCTCCTCCATCGGTCACACCTGGCTCTGGTTCCTGCACAAAGATCGGGTCGGGAAGAACTCCGCCCGACCCCTCCGACGATCAAGTCAGTAAAGATCGTCTTTTGAGGGTGTTTGTTCGTTGAGAAGAGAGACCCCTTGGCGCTCATCTGCCTGGGTTTATATGGACCATGTTACCTGTTCTTTGATGTGCTTGTGGCGTTGTGCCTCAGATTGCATCTGACAGCGCGTCGAGGACTTGACCCCTACGGGACGGTGGCGTGTCTCGGTGATCGTGCGACCTGCGAGGGGCAGGCAGCGCCACATCTGGCAGTCAACTTTGGCTACAGTCGGTTGTGTGCGGGACATGGGACATCATCCGGATCCAAGCGGTATGGGCTTACGTCACGTCCCATTTATTACCCACATCATTCTCCCCCCCCCCCGAAAGGAAGCCTTGCCTCGGTGCTCATTCAGGGGTCCGAGGCTGGCTTTCAGGCCGCGAGGATTATTCGGTGGGCTTCTGATCGATGTGGGGGATGCTTTTCGTGGCTCGCAGCGGACATCTATCGGTTTGTCATCCAAGGGAAGGCGTGGCTGGAGTGTTTGACTCTGGAGGCCAGTGCGGAAGGAGGCGTGAAATGGTAGTCTGAGCGGACAGGCGTGTTACCTGGCGGGCGTACGCGTTGAGCGTATCGTGAGGCGAGCTCTGGCCGAAATGCAAGCTCAGTGGTCGTACCAGCGAGCGTCTGCGTCTTGAGGTGTACACAGGCGATCTCGACCAGTATAGGCTCAGGCGGGCATACTGCGTAGAGGCGTTCTTGGCCGAGGCGAGGCTCGGGCTTGCTGGCCGAGGCGAGGCTCGGGCTTTCTTTTTGGCCAAGCAACTGCTTGGCGCAGCAATAAACCAGCAATAAACCATGCAGATGGTGTGCTAATGAACCCGCAATGAACCACGCGGATGGTGCAGCAGTAAACCAGTAATGAGCCATGCAGATGGCGCAGTAATGAGCCATGCAGATGGTGCAGTAATGAACCCATTATGAACCATACAGATGGTGTGGTAATAAACCAACAACGAGCCATGTAGATGGCGTAGCAACGAGCCATGCAGATGGTGCGGTAATGAACCCGCTATGAACCATGCAGATGGTGAGGTAATAAACCAGCAATGAGCCATGCAGATGGCATAGTAACGAGCCATGCAGATGGCTGAGCGAGTTAATACTTGGGTGATTATGATCCCGTATGTCGCGCCCACTTGGGGAGGGGGGGTGGGAGATCCCTTGATCGCTGGCGTGCACGAGGCTTAAGGGCCGGTTTCTCGTGTCGTTTGACCTTTCCAGAAACGGTGCCTGTAAAGGGTTCTTGGGAGTCGGGATCGAAGTGGCTACGCGCATCTGCTTGCCGCGCCTTCCCACGGGCTGCCACGTTGGGGCTCATTTATGGCAAGGCGTTCCCTGGTCTTCATGAAGTGACGCGCCCTGGGGGCTATCACGTCAGTGGGCTATCGCCCACTCTGCGCAGGCGAAGGGGCGAGAGTTTGTCTATAAGTAATGTGCGGTTGTCTCACCACATGCCCCTTATCTCCCAAGCTGATCCTTCCAGACTTCCTTGATCTCGCTGCCTGGTCGTCTCCTCCGATTTCTTCAATCGCCTCGCTTGCGCAGCCTCTTCCATTTTCCTTTTCAAGGTCGCATGTGATGGCCTCTTCTTCTTCTCCGTTCTTCTCCTGCTCCCTCTTCTTCTTCTCCGCCTTCCTCCTCCACCTCTTCTACTGGTCAAAACCCTTTGCCGTATGGTTGCGGCTCGCCTTCCGGCGAGAAGGCGGCGTGGGCCCTTAAGGCCATGCGATCTCCCCACAATCTTGATTCCACCGTGAGTGGGTCACAGCTCCCCGACCTTCGGGGTCGCTTTTGTGTCCCGGAGTATGTCTTTGTGGCTCCGGAGGCAGGGCAGTGGGCGTATGATGTCGTTCCCGGGGGCTTCGCGTTATCCGTGGATGCCCTGAAAGCGGGATTGCGCTTCCCCCTGCACCCGATCATCGTCTCCTGTATCTCTAGGTGGCGTATTTCGCCATCGCAAATGACACCCAACTGTTGGCAGGGCTTAGTGGCGTTTCTGGGGGAATGCCACTACGTCAGCATCACCCCAACTTTGAACCTGTTCTTATCCTGCTTCCGCCTCTCTAAGGGACCGTGGGGGTATTATCTTTCCGTCTGACCGGGCTTTAGAGTAGGTGGCACCCCTTCCAGTAACAAGGGATGGAAGGGACGGTTCTTCTTCGTGAGTTGTGTGAGGGACTGGGGCTTCGGGCTCCAGTGGTCAACTCACACTATCGACAACACTACTCCCAGCCTGAGCGATGATGAGCTCAGGGACCTCCAGTGGCTGAAGGAGATCCTTCCTTCCACAGCCAACCAAGACATAACTGAGTCATGGCTGATCGAGGTGGGCCTTAGCCCGATGCCTCTGGGTACGCTTGTAATACATAATTTAGGGCTTTCCGAGTTTTTGCGGGTACTGACCGATGTTTGCTTGCAGGGATGGTGAACCTCAGATCGGTCCATGGTGGACGGATCCCGTCAACCCTCTCTACGCACGTGGCGGTCGAACCGAAGACTGGTACCAAAGAGGCGCTAGTGGAGGTCGAGGCGGATCGTCCGTAGAAGAGGGTCAAGGTCCTTGCCTCCAAGTGGCCCGCCGTGGCAGCAACACAGCCGGATGAGGCCGGCGCGGAGCGGGCAGAGGCGGGCCCCAAGCAAGGCGAGGGCGAACCTAGCCGAGAGGCGTAGGGAAGGAGCCACGGCTCCCTTCGGTCCGGGAGTTGTGTCAGCTTTCAGTCGGTGCTAAGGAGGAGCCTTTTCAAGCTCAGTTGGTGGGAGATCGGCCAGTGGGGGCAGCGCACGACCCCCTGCTGGCCCGTTGGGAGAACCTATCCATCAGGGATAGGGTGTGGGCTGACGGCGATGCCGCAGCCACATTCCTTTGAGGAGGGCTTCACCCCGGGATGGCTGGGGAGCTATGCACCTTGCCCTCCGAGACCCTTCTCAGCAAGTCCGCCAAGTTGGTGGTGTGGGTAAGTATTGCGCCTTAGGCTTCTTACCGACACCGGTGTGCGCCCTGTTGAATCTTGGATTTTGATGATGAAACTAATTGATTGTGGTTTATTGTTTAATTACGTTTTGAGTTACGCAGGTCTACTATCGATCAGGATTAGACAGTTGACGCTGGAGGAATTGACGTTGCGCCGGAAGTGATCATGTCAGGATATTGGATGTTGAGCCGGAGGTTCGGTCGACTATCGGCAGGAGGCTTCGTACGTCAGGCATCGGGCCATTGGGCCTTAGTTTGGGCCAAAGTTTTTGGCCCAAACAGAACCAGCAACATGCATGCATGCTACGTGCATGCTGCTGTAGCCCGCATCGAGCACGACTATCAGAATTGTGTGGTACTATAGCGGCCATCAGAGTAGCCGGTAGCACCGCCGCTATCAGCTGCAGCACCGCTCGCCAGGCGGTAGCACCGCCTGGGTGTGTTAGTCTGCCAGGACTGACAACACCGAAAAACTCAAAAGGTTCAAAATTTTGGCTCCAAGTTTGGAGCCCAAATTTGAATCACTTTGAGGCTTATAAATACCCCTTCTTTCTCAGCTGAAAGAAAAACCCTTAGAGAGTTAGATTTTGAAAATAAGTCTTGGGAAAGTCTTGTTCTTCATTTGTTTAAGTGTTCACCTCATTCTTCTTGTAAAATCTTGTAAGAGTGTGAACCACTTGTAAAGGGTTGTAAGAGGGGTATTTGATCCTTCCCCTTCAAAGGATTTGGTAGTGGAAGAAGGGAGCCTCATCGGAGAAGGCTTCGGAAGTAGATGTAGGTCACTTTGACCGAACCACTATACATCACTGCGTCTTAATTATGTGAGTGTTTAAATTTCTATTTTATCTCTTTACTTTGCTGCAAGCCTTTACTTTACTTACACCACTTCCTTTTTATCTTTGTACGCATGCTTTAAAGTTAAAACGCAATCTTTCCGGGTTCAAACGAAACGTTGCTTTCATCGTACGAAGTTTCTGAAGCTTGTTTTAAATCGCCGAAAAAAATCTATCGTTTTATCCGCTGCACTAATTCACCCCCGCCTCTTAGTGCCACTCGATCCCTAACAATTGGTATCAGAGCCACGTTCTTTCTCTTTCGGATTTACACCCGTGAGAAATGGCTCTAAATGGTTTTCAAGAGGGCTTTTCGGTTTTTCGTCCACCGTTTTTTAATGGTTTGGTCTACACATATTGGAAAACTCGAATGAGAGTTTTCATGCTTTTAATGAACTTGGATTTGTGGAACATTATCGAAAATGGCTTTCAACCTTCCTCTAAACCGACGAACGAATGGTCGAATTTGGAGAAAAGGTTATTTTCTTTAAACGTAATGGTTATGAATGCCTTATTTTGTGCTTTAGACAAAAATGAGTTCAACCGGATTTCTACATGCGAAACGGCTTTTGACATTTGGTGAACACTTGAAATCACGCATGAGGGAACTAGTAGAGTTAAAGACTCGAAAGTAAACCTCTTGTTGCATGATTTTGAGCTCTTCCGAATGACACCAAGCGAAACTATTGACAATATGTACACCCGCTTTACGGATGTCGTCAATAGCTTGAAAAGTCTTGGTAAATCATTTTCAAGTTTTGATTTAGTAAACAAGATTTTAAGATCCCTCCTAAAGAGTTGGGATCCAAAAATTACGACTATTCAAGAGTCTAAAAACTTGAATGATTATTCACTTGAAGAATTAATCAGGTCATTAATGACCTATGAAATGACACTCTTGGAACATGATGAACATTTGAACCACCTTCTAAAGAACAAGAAGGTTTTTGAACTTAGAACAAGAGAATACCACTTGAGTGATGACTCAAGTGATGAGGACAATGAGGAGGACTTTAAACCTTTAATTGATCTTAATAAGTTCATTAAATAAAAATCTAAAATCAATAATGAACTTGAACGGAGGAAGAGACCAATGAAGAAGAAGAAGGCTCACTAAGAAGAATCAAGGAAAGAAGAAGCAAACTACGCTTTAATGGGCTTCGACAATGAGGTAAGTAACTTAACTTCCTTGAATTATTTTAAAATTACATGATGATTTCCATGAATGCTTATCTTAGTTAGTAGGAATTTTTTTTATGTTTTTCTTGTGTTTTTAGAAATTTTTAAAAAAATCGAAATTATACTATGCTTTTCTTTATAGTAGTTTTGAAAAGTAAAAACATGAATGATGCAAGATTTGTGATATTGCCTAGAATTAATCCATGCATGTGTATCTTGATGTTTTATATTTCATTTCTAAACATGATGCTTGATGATATTATATCATGCATGAGTTGTTGAAGTGATGTTGATTTAAAAAAAAAAAAACTTCTATCTTGGATTAATGGGTCTTGACCCTTTTTATGATGAAATTTTTAGATGATATATGTCTTCATGAAATCAATTATAAAGACCTAACCCATAAATTTTCCAAATGAAAGAAATGTGATTTTAATGTTGCCTTGTATTACATTTGGACTTGATGATTTTTTTTATGACAAAAGTTATTTTTCAGATTTATAAAATGATGCATGATTTTACTAAAAATTTGTGCATCGATCATCTTGTTATAATTAATGTAAGAAAGAATTAAAATGATTTTGATGATATTTTCATTTTTAAATATGACACATGACATTGATCATTCTTATGAAAGATCAAATCACGTAAATTAAAACTCTTAAAAATGAGAAATTGTAATGCTTTACGTGTAATGCTTTTGATCTTAATGAGCTAAATGATAACTTGTATTTCAAAATAATACAATGATGATTTTTATATAAATAATTGGACATACATTATGAAATCATCATTGAAATGAAAATATTAAAAGTTTGTTATCATGCTTAATGACTTTATGATATTATATCTTGATGACAAACTCATGTTTTGGTCTTAAAGTTGATACTCATCTTTAGAAACATGACTACACTTGTTCGAAACAAAACGAAACATATTATCATGATAAATTGAATCTCATGTGTTATATTGTTGTCTTGACAATTTTTATAATGAAGTTTATCTTTCGTTTTGAAGATTTTGAGTTGGCATATAAAGACAAAAGACATACTTATATAGTGAAACATAAAGAAATTATATTCACTATATTATTGAGATTAATGATTTTATGATATCTTATGAATCTCATAAATTATGAAAGTGATTTTGATGATTTGTTTATAAGTTCGGAGTTGATGATTTAAACTAGAATGAGTCTTATCTATATCATGAACTTAATAACTTGAGTTCTTCAAGATCTCTTACTCCATACTCTTTTATGATTCTCCCATGTCGTTGAAGAGAAATCCAAATGAATCATAAGTTATTTTCTCTTGACTTTTCAATACTCAACTTGAGAAAATGTACTTTGATGATTGAAACATTGCATGCATAAATTGATTTTTCTCCTATGTTTCAATACACATGACTTGATGATTGAAATATTAATGCAAATGTTTGATATATCACTTGTCATGGTTTGAATATCGATGTACAAGAAATGTTGCTCTTCTTGATATCTTTTATGAATTTGAATAAGACTTGTTAAAGATTCTTGATTCATCTCTTAATCTCTTGGAATCATAACTTGACTTGTGTGAATCAAGATGCATGAAACAAATTATTCACTTTGCTATTTACTATCCAATGAATCATGATTGATATTATTGCTATTTTACCTCCTATGATTCATGTTGTAAAATTTTATAAATCATGATGCAATAAAATTATTTATACAACAATCAAGTGCTCATGTGATTCTTTGCTAATGAAAATACTTTAGAGAAATTATGATCTTGCAAATTATAACTTCAAGTTCTTTATAAATCAAGATAGTTTGTATCTTGTCTTTTGATTTCTCGGAATTCAATACTTGAATTTTTATGAATTTGTGATCTTGATATCTTGATTCTTATGAAATGTGATCTTGATGAAAAATCTTATACATGAATCAAGTTACTCTTTATGCTATATCTTTTTAATTGGATCATGAGCCTTGATGTCATATATTTCATGATCCTAGAAGTAATATGATTTCTTTGCATTGTTGTCTTATTTGCATCAAGTAATGATTTAACAATTGATGTATTTTTATTGATGCAAATTTATAATTGATATGAAAAATGGCTTGTATAATGATTGAAATTTTTAGCCATTTAATCCTCCCTTCTTTTTGACAAAGACAAAGGGGGAGAAAAATTGCTACCTTGCAATTTCAGAAGAAGTTAAGGATTGCTATCTCAAAGGATGTAAATATTGCTATCTTGACTATTTCAAAAGAAGCAAAATGCAAAACTTCAAAAATTTGAAATGTTACACTTGCCATGCCTTTATGTTTGTATGTTTTAATGAAAAGTTAGCATATATATTTAAAGTGATTATATATAATTGCTAGCTCATTACAAATAAAAAGTTGATAGCATGCAAAGGTGAAACTTAGTTACAAAAGAGAAGAATTGAAAGGAAGCTAACTTGCGTGTCGCAAAGTATGTTAGCTTGCTTATCATTATTGATTGCTTGCTTATCATCCTTTTCTCTCATATCTTGATTTTTGACTCCCTTGAATTCATGGCTTAATATGCTAAAAATTCATGTTACAAATTTGTTATTTTGTCATGATTATTTGTACTCTACTTTTTTGACAAAAAACAAAGAGGGAGAAGATTTATTGCTAGCTTATGTATCACAAAGAAAAATTTTGCTAGCTAGAAACATGCAAAGGAAGCAAAGAAAGTGTAAACTTACACATCTCATGAAGCAAGTGAAAATTATCATCATTGCCCATCTTTGAAACTTGCTATGATTGAATGGTATGTTTGGATGTTGTAATGCAAAGCTATGCTTAAATGTTGTATGATGTATATCTAGATTGATAGCTAGTATGTTGTAAAAATTTGCATATCTTTTAAATTAGCTATAATGCTACTTCTCCTTTTTGTTGATGACATAGGGGGAGAAGTAGATTGATGACTTTATGCATTGCTTGAATACTTTATATATTTGCATGATGGTTTGTTATTTTCTCACTTCATGAATGATACATGTTACTTGGATTTGGGATAATCCAAGTGTTTCTATCAATGGCATATTGATAGGGGGAGTTTGTGTTAAACATGGTTAACTCCGTCAGTCATCAATTAGTTGTCATCATCAAAAAGGGGGAGATTGTTAAATCTTGGATTTTGATGATGAAACTAATTGATTGTGATTTATTATTTAACTGTGTTTTGAGTTACGCAGGTCTACTATCGATCAGGATTAGACAGTTGACGCTGGAGGAATTGACGTTGCGCCGGAAGTGATCACATCAGGATATTGGATGTCGAGCCAGAGGTTCGGTTAACTATCGGCAGGAGGCTTCGTACGTCGGGCATCGGGCCAAGAAGTGAGGAGTTGCTCCATGGATATCGGGGTTGCGGAGGTCAACTGCCGATTGGGCAACAAGCTGCTAGAGAGGGCGATGTGCCGAAGGATCGAACGGCCACCAATGATGTCGGGAATCGAATGTCAATTCACGTTATAATAACTATCTAGATCAGTAGAGTGTTTGTTGTTTGTGTGCAGGAGTAACTACGATAAGGATGAAGACGTAAAGCGAAACAAAGGGTCGAAGTCAAGTGCGATGGATCATTGGGAGTTCGAGTGTTCGATGGAAGTCTGAAGATTCGTTGGGAGTGCTGTCGGAATTGGCCGAGAACGAGTCGGGAGCTTGCCGAAGGGTTTTCGAAAGTTCGCCGGGAGGTTCATCGAAAGTTTGCGGAACTTGCCAAGAAAGATCGGAGCTTGCCAAAGAAGCTCGAGGGAACTCGCCAAAATCATCGTGGAGTCCGAGAGCTTGCCGGGAGTCCGCAGGATGGTTTCAGGATCGCCGAAGACCATCGAAGTTCGCCGGAAGCTCGCCAGAAGAAGACTTGACGTGCGGACTTTGTAATAACTTAGGAATGTCTTTAAATTCATAGTTAATATATTAATTTGGGTTAGGATTATGTTAACTTTAACTAGAAGGGCTATTGGGCCATATGTCATGGCAGCATGCATGCATGTACGCAGACTATAGCCCGCCATCAGAATAAGGGTACTATAGTACATCAGAGCAGCGCCAAGCCATCAGAGTAGTACCAGTGGTAGCACCGCCTTTATAGCAGGTGTAGCATCACTGGTGTGTCACAGACTAACAACAAAAAATCTCAAAAGGTTCAAAATTTTGGCTCTAAGTTTGGAGCCCAAATTTGAATCACTTTGAGGCTTATAAATACCCCTTCTTTCTCAGTTGAAAGAATAACCCTTAGAGAGTTAGATTTTGAAAATAAGTCTTGGGAAAGTCTTGTTCTTCATTTGCTTAAGTGTTCATCTCATTCTTCTTGTGAAATCTTGTAAGAGTGTGAACCACTTATAAAGGGTTGTAAGAGGGGTATTTGATCCTTCCCCTTCAAAGGATTTGGTAGTGGAAGAAGGGAGCCTCATCGGAGAAGGCTTCGGAAGTGGATGTAGGTCACTTTGACGGAACCACTATACATCACTGCGTCTTGATTGTGTGAGTGTTTAAATTTCTGTTTTATCTCTTTACTTTGCTGCAAGCCTTTACTTTACTTACACCACTTCCTTTTGATCTTTGTACGCATGCTTTAAAGTTAAAACGTAATCTTTCCGGGTTCAAACGAAACGTTGCTTTCATCGTACGAAGTTTCCGAAGCTTATTTTAAATCGCCGAAAAAAATCTATCGTTTTATCCGCTACATTAATTCACTCCCCCTCTTAGTGCCACTCGATCCCTAACACGCTCGTTCTGACGCTTCTTGTCTATAGAGCCACCACTACATTGTGGCGCTAATGGACCGGGTGCGGGACGCCGGTCGGATCGTCAGTGGGTTGGGCGACCGCAACGTCGAGCTGCGTCGGCAACTCGAGGAGGCCCGCGTGGCAGTGGGTCCCGAGGCTATAGCTACCACAGAACAGCGCACATTCGACTTGGACGCATTGGTGACTCGCCTCAAGGCCGAGCTTCAGGCGGCCAAAGAGCAGAACGACGACCTCCAGGGACTCTTCCGGGTGGAGCGGACCGAGCTTCGCCTACTGAAGGCTAAGGTGCTGAAGCTGACCAAGCAGCTGGAGGCGGTAGATGCCAAGGCGAAGTCTGCTTCTGAGGCCTTGGCCGAGGAGGCCCGTCAGAGGCCGGAGAGGGATAGGCAACTGCTCAAGGACTATAAGAAGTCCGAGGGCTTTCAACTCGGGCTGACTCGGTCAGGGCAGGTCACCTATGAATATGGGTACCGGATTGCCTTGGCCTGGTTCCGGGCACGTCACCCCAACCTTGAGGTAGTGGAAGACTCCTTTGCTTCCTTCCCTGAGGACTCGGGGGTGGAGATGCCCGAGGAGGTCCCATTTGATGATAACGTGGAACCCCCGAAGGGTCAACTGCCATGAAATCTTTTTAAGGAGTCGGTTTGTAAGTCTAGGTCATCTAGTCCTGTAACTTGACTCCAGTTTAATAAAAAAACCTTTTTGTCAAAAAGTTTCTCATGTTGCTTTCCTCTGTTTTTCTAAATGAAAAACTTCTTAAGGTTCTGCATGTTCCACGTCCTTAATAGGGTGCAGCCATCCATGGCCGCGAGCCGGTAAGTCCCTGCTCGGATGACTCCTATGACCTGATAAGGTTCCTCCCAGTTAGGGATAAGTTTGCTGTGCACACGGGTCGGTTTGCTTACCTTGGCCCTACGCAACACCAGGTCACCGAGCTTGACGGGTCGGGGACGTACCCTGCGGTTGTAAATCCTGGCGACAGCTCTCTTGTAAGAAAGGGCCTTCAGGTGCGCGTCGGCTCATCGCTCCTCGAGCAGATCCAGTCCTGCTCGGAGCCCCTCGACTGAGGCGTCCTCTTCATATCTCTCTGTCCGAGGGGTTGGGATGACCACCTCGGGAGGCAAGACAGCCTCAGTGCCGAACGTGAGGTTGTAGAGGGATTCTCCGGTCGCGGTTTTGGGAGTGGTGCATAGAGACCATAGGATGCTCGGGAGCTCGTCTACCCAAGCGGAGTGAGCCGCGAGGGTCCTTCTCCTGAGCCCATCCAAAATCGATCGGTTGTCACCTCTGCAAGGCCGTTTGTCTGAGGGTGGGCCACCGAGCTGAACCTTAGTTGAATCTTGTAGCTCATACAAAATTCTTTGAATCAAGCACTGGCGAACTGAGTCCCATTATCGGTGATGATGGCCTTGGGCAGGCCGAACCAGGTCACAATATTTCTCCATATGAACTTCTCCGTCTGGCATTCTGTGATCGCCGCTAGGGGCTCGGCTTCGACCCACTTGGTGAAGTAATCTACCCCAACGATGATATACCTCATCTGCTCGGAGGCCGAGAGGAATGGTCCAAGGAGGTCCATACCCCACTGCACGAAAGGCCACATGCAGTCCACAGGCGTGAGCGGGACCGTAGGCAACCGAGGCATTTGTGCATGCCTCTAGCACGCATCGCATCGTTGGACATAGGTCCGAGCATCTCGGCACATAGTGGGCCAGTAGTAGCCTTGGCGAAGTATTTTTAATGCCAAGGTACGACCGCCTATGTGTTCTCCACAAATCCCCTCGTGGACCTCGGCAAGCACCGACTGTGCCTCGTCGGGATCCAAGCACCGTAAGATGGGGCACGAGAATGACCTCTTATAGAGTCGGCCGTTGACTTCGCAGTACCATGCCTGGGTGCGGCGCAGGCACCGAGCCGCGGCTTCATCATCGGGCAATATACCATGCCGCATAAATTGCAGCATCTCCTGCACCCACGTCATCGGTGCGTCGGCCGCCGTTACCGCGGCCACTATGATTGTGCGGAAGGGGAGTTCCTCGACATCAGGCTCATCCTAAGGGCTTGACCTCGAAGCCAGCTTGGCGAGCACATCCGCCCGCTCATTCTAGCCCCTCGGTATCCTAGATAATGAAAAGCTGGAGAAGTTGGTGATCAGGCTCTTTACCTCCGCTAGGTACTTCGACATGGTGAGATCGCGGGCCTCGTACCTGCCGTTGAGGTGTTCGGCCATGAGCTGCGAGTCGGTGTGGACATGTAGGGCGCTCACCTACATCTCGGTGGCCAACCTGAGTCCGGCTAGGAGAGCCTCAGACTCTACCTCATTGTTCGTGGCCTTGAAGCCGAAGCGGAGGGAACGCTCGAACAGGCGGCTATCGGGAGCCTACAACACACCAACCCGACCCCCGCGCCCTTTGAGCATGATGCCCCGTCTACGCGCAGGACCCATCTTGCGTCGGCCGGCTCGAGGTCGTCGCCTTCGGGTCGGACCATCTCTGAGATAAAGTCGGCCACCACCTGGGCTTTGATGGTGGTCCTCGGCACATACTGGATGTCGAACTCGCCAAGCTCCACCGACCATTTAAGAAGGCGACCTGCCAAGTCGAACTTAGCCAAAATATATCGAAGTGGCTGGTCGGTAATTATCTCGATTAGATGGGCTTGAAAATAAGGGCGCAGCTTCCGAGCCGTCAATATGAGGGCTAGTGCCAGCCTCTCGATCGACGGGTATCGCTCCTTGGGACCGTTCAAAATGTGGCTGATATAATAGACCGGCATTTGCTCCTCCGGGGTCCCCTTGATCGGAATGGAGCTAACCGCATGTGGGGAGGTGGCCAGGTAAACACTGAGCTTCTCCCCGGGGGAGACAGAAGCGAGGCGAGGAAGGTCAGACAGATGCTATTTTACACAGCTGAAGGCCTCCTCACATCTGTAGTCCATTCGAAACTTTTCGGATTCTTCAGGGCATGGAAGAAGGGTAGGCACCGATCGCCTGACCGAGAGAGGAACCGTGATAAAGCGGTTAGCCTCCCATTTAGTCTTTACAGCTCCTTAACCGTCCGTGGTGCCTGCATGTTGATAATTGCCTGGATCTTCTCTGGGTTGGCATCGATTCCCCTTTCATGTATGATGAATCCGAGGAATTTACCCGAGCTGACGCCGAATGCGCACTTTGAGGGGTTGAGGCGCAGGCCGTATTTTCGAAGTGTGGAGAACGCTTCTACCAAATCGTCCAAATGGGTCATGGCCGCACGACTCTTCATGATCATGTCATCAACATAAACCTCGATGTTTCGCCCGATTTGCTGGGCGAACATCTTATTCACAGTTCTCTGATACGTGGCTCCGGTGGTCTTCAGCCCGAAGGGCATTACCCTATAGAAGTATACTCCCTGACCAGTGAGGAAGGCCGTGTGCTCCTGATCCTCGGGCGCTATCCTGATTTGGTTATAGCCGGAGAAGGCATCCATGAACGACAGACAGGCATGCCCCGAGGTGGCGTCGACCAACTGATCGATCCTGGGGAGGGGGTAGCAATCCTTTGGGCAGGCACGGTTAAGATCGCTATAGTTAATGCACATCCTTCAGTTCTCATTGGGCTTTTTTATGAGAAAAACATTAGAGAGCCATCGCGGATACTTGACTTCTTCCACGAAGCCTACTGCCAGAAGGCGCTCCACCTCCTTTCAGACAGCTAGCTTCCTCTCGGGGGCGAACCGTCGGGACTTCTGCTTCACTGGGCGCACCCTGGGCGAAATGTTTAGATAGTGTTGGGCGACCTCAGGGTCGACTCCTGGCATATCCGCTGGGGACCAGGCGAAGACGTCAGCGTTTTCTTGTAGGAAGTTGACGAGCTGCCTCCGCTTCTGCTCGGGGAGCTCCGACCCGACCTGGATCGTTTGGTTCGGGCGATTTTCATGCAAAGGCACGCTAATGGTTGGCTTCGTTGGCTCAGGATGCTGGGCTGGCTTCTTCGCGTCCCTGGGGTCTTCCATGGGCAGGTTGGCCCTCGGCCGCTTGTGTAGTGAAATCGCTGTCAGGTAGCACCGCCTGGACTCAAGGGGACTTCCCCTGGCTTCACCGACCCCAACTTGGGTCGGGAACTTTACCGTCCGATGGTAGGTGGATACGACCGCTCTGAACTTGTTGAGGGTCGGTCGCCCAAGTATCACGTTGTATACAGTGGGCAAGTCGACGACCAGGAATGCCGTCATTACCGTCTTCATCCTCGGCGGGTCTCCTAGAGTTAGGGGCATGGTGACTGACCCCAATGGCAAAATTGCATCGCTAGTGAATCCAGTGAGGGCGGAGCGCATCGGCTCTAGGATGTCTCTGTTCAGGCTGAGCTTCTCAAAAGCATCGAAGTAGAGTACGTCGGCCGAACTTTCCGTGTCGATCATGATCCTTCTAACTTGGGCGTTGGCAATTCTCACGGTTATTACCAACGCGTCGTCGTGCTTAGATTGCACTGGCTCCTCGGTTGGAAATGTGACCTCGGGGGCGGACCCTTGTTTGGAGCTCTCACCAGGAGCCGCTCCGGCATACGCCTTCCGCCCAGCCATGCTGTCTCCCCCGGCGGTGGGACCACCGGTTATAACGTCAATCTGCCGCTTAATAGGACCCTCGGGGTGCGGCGACAAGTTCCCGGCGTGGTGGAGGTAGCGGGCCAGGTGCCCCCTACGGATGAGCTCCTCGATTTGTCGACGCAGGTCATAGCACTCCTCAGTGTCGTGTCCATGCTGTCGGTGGAAATGACAATATCTGGACTTATCTCGCAGTCCAAGGGGACCCCTCATCGGGGTGGGCGGTTTAAGCAGCCCCTTCTCCTTTATTTGGAGGAATATTTTGGTATGGGAATGGCCCAACGCGGAGTGGGGGGACCTCGGGATCCGCTGGTCGGGTCGGCCCGCCCTGCTCCTCGGCGTGGTGGCCGGCAGCTCCCGTGGGGTCTCAGGCCGAGGTCTCTTGCGTTCTTTGTGCTTCTCGACCGTCCAGGTTTCCGCCGCTATGAATTGGTTTGCTCGTTGGAGCATCTCGGGAACCGTGGCTGGGGGCCGCTCCACAAGGGACCAGAAAAACCTAGAGGGTCGTAACCCGATCATGAACGCCTGCATCAATAAAGAGGGGTGAGTATCCGTCAACTTCCGAATCTCCGTGGCAAAACAATTCACAAAGAGGGAAAGAGGCTCCTCGTCCTTTTGGTTGAGTCCTAGGAGTAGCGCGACGGATGGCTTCGGCCTTGCATACGCCAAAAAGTTAAGCTCAAAGTCTTTTGTGAGCTGGTCAAAGGATGAGAATGCCTTAGCCTTAAGACTGCTGTACTAGGTTCGGGCCGGCCCCCTCAGCGTTGTGGGGAATGCCTGGCACATCAAGGCGTCCGACGTGCCGTAGAGTGCCATTTGGGTGTGGAAGGTGGCCACGTGCTCTGTCGGGTCGGTGGCACTGTCATACGCATCAAGGGAGGGGAGACGGAAGTTCGAGGTAATCGGTTAATCCTGTATCTCGGGGGTGAACGGCGATCCCCCGTACATGCCTTCCCCCAGCTCTTCCTTGGACCTGTGCACCTCCCTCTGTACCTTGTCGAGCCGCTGGTTGACGAGGCGCAGTTGGGCTCAGAGGGAGTCGGCCGAGTCCGAGGATAATACCTCGGGATCGGGATGGTTGCTCGGGTCATCCAACACCTACCCCTCGAATGGAACCTGTCGTGTCCGAGGTAGGGTTGGGAGTGCCGGGGAAGTCAGGTGGACCGGCGCAAGTGGGTCCGATCGGAATGGCGGGTCCACCTCGGGCGGCGGCGCCGATAAGGACGTAGGCAGGATGAAGGCCTGCATCATCCCCGCCAAAGTTTGAACTTGGCGGGCGAGGTCCTGAAAGGCCTCGGCCGATACGGGTGACGGGTTGGTGGCGGCGACACCAAGCGGGAGCAGGCCCGAGTTGTTGAACAGCCACCAATAACGTTCTGTGGTGGCAACGGGATCCTCCGCTCGGGGATTATTACGGGGTGAGCCTCCTGCCGGGGCTCCAGCCAAGCGTGACTCCGCGAGCATGGGCTCACCCGGGCTACCCGGTTGACCTCTCGACATCGACCGTCCTTCTAGCGCCAACCTGTTAGTATAAACAACTTTATGCCGTGGCCTTGGGGCCATCGCAGCTGGGTTCGGACCGAATGTGGAGGAGGTCTCCGGGTTGGGTCCTTGGAGTCTAAGGCGACGACGAGGGCTCCTCCGTCGGTCACGCTTGGCTCTAGTTCCTGTACAAAGATTGGGTCGGGAAGAACTCCGCCCAACCCCTCCGACGATCAAGTCAGTAAAGATCATCTTTTTAGGGTGTTTGTTCGTTGAGAAGAAGAGACCCCCTAGCGCTCATCTGCCTGGGTTTATATGGGCCATGTTACTTGTTCTTTGACATGCTTGTGGTATTGTGCCTTAGATTGCATTTGACAGCGCACCAAGGACCTGACCCCTGCGGGACGGTGGCGTGTCCCGGCAACTGTGCAGCCTATGAGGGGTAGGCGACGCCACATCTGGCGGTCAACTTTGGCTACAGTCGGTTGTGTGCGGGACAAGGGACGTCATCCGGATCTAAGCGGTATGGGCTTGATAGGACCTTAGCAGGGTAAGGTCCTACTCAACCATGTAGCAGCTAATAAAAACCCTGTAAGAATGTAATAAACCCCACCTAGCCGCCTCTATCCTATAAAGAAGAGAGGCTAGGGTTTATATTTGGGTCTTTGGGCTTCTTAGCCGCCGCCCCCCTTGTTACTGGGCCGGCCCGCTAAGGTTGAGGGCAAATTGGGTAGTTCACTTAGGAAGTAGCCCCTAGGGCTAGGGTTTGAAGCTCTATATAAGCTTGTAGCCTCCACCTTTTTGGAATAAGAAAGATCAATCTACAATTGCAGCCACCAGGCTACTTGGAGGGTGGAACCCCTATAACGTTCCAAGGGTTGATCCCCCTCAAAGATCAATCTCTATAGAATTCCTCTAGGGTTCTATCATCTGGTATCAGAGTAGCGATCTTGCTGCTTTTGCTGCCATCCCTGCGAACGAAGGATTGCTGCAGAAAATTTCAGCCGTGTGTTGCTGCCTTTAATCGATCTAATTGTTATCCTTTTTGAACGAAATTTTTTATGCACCTCATAGATCATCTTGGCTCCCATCCGTGATTGATCTATTGTGGAATTCATCACAAAAACTAATTCGTGTGTTGCTGCAATCTCTCGTCACAAATCCGCTGAAATTTTTGACGAGAATTCGCTATCGCAACTTGCACCGATTTCTTTATTGCTTTGCTGAAATTTTTTGATCCAATTTGTTATCCTTGTTGCTATCTAAACTAAGATTCTACCATCAAACCCCTCCTCAAACCCCTGAGTTTTCGCTGGAAATTTCATCGAGAAACCGCTATTTCTTCGACGACAATTCTGCTCTTACGAGACAGCGCATATAGGCAACAATTTCTATTGATTTTTGTCAAATCTTTGCTGCGAGCTACCACAGATCTAAAACCCTCTTCCCTATCCTTCATCCACTACCATCTCAGCCCAAAACTCCATCAAATCGTAGCCCCAAACAGCACCCAAAACAGCCACAAAATAAACCTAAACCGCAGCCTACATTCACCAATCTACCAACCCTTTCAACCACCACTTCTCTCAACCAATACATGCCTTTAACTCAACAGCAAAAAAGAGATCTTAATATTACAGATTTGGAGACATATGCTATGACATCCGAGGAGGCAATTGATGCTAAATTCGAAGCCTTCGTGACACGAATGGAGGAGAAGATTCGGACTCTCTTTGCCGAACTTAGTTTGGGTCGACCACCGAGCCCAAAGAAATCACATCAAGGGAAGAGCTCTAATCGAAGAGATGACCTCCTGGAGAGGGGAGGCTCTATGACCGATCCCCACTATCCATGCATGAGGGTGGACTTCCCTAGATGGGAAGAAGGACACCCGATTGGTTGGATCTCGCGTGTAGAGCAATATTTTCGGTACCACAAAACCGCAAATGCATCTATGGTAGAAATTATAGCTATACATCTTGAAGGGGATGACATACAATAGTTTGATTAGTTTGAACATACTCATAGAGTCCTCTCATAGTGATAATTCAAAGAAGGACTGTTAATCCTCTTCGAGCCAACCGATTATGAGAACATCGACGGACAACTAGCAAAGATCTGACAAACCTCCACCATCCAGGAGTATCAAACCAGGTTTGAAAGGTTATCTAATCAAACTCATGATTATTCTAAAAAATAGTTATTGGGGACATTTATTGGGGGCTTGAAGCTGGAGATCCGGGGAGAAGTTAAAGCGCGACAACCGTACACGCTTATGGCAGCCATCTCTTTCGCACGACTTCAGGAGGAGCGATTGAACCATGAAGCTCGGAGGACTAGGGTCACTCCCCGACCAGCAATATTGAAGCCCTTAGCCCCCCTACTATCAGCCGAGCTCCTGCACCAAAAAGGTTGACAAGAGAAGAGCTTCGAGACCGATCTGCCAAGGGGTTATGTTGGCATTGTGACGAGCCGTGGAGCCGTGAGCATCACTGTAAAAAGGAGAGACTTCTTGTGATTGAACCAGTGGAAGAAGAGATCAGTGAATAGCCAGAAGAGAGTCTTGAACATGAGGATGAAGATATGGAAGAAGAGCCACAATCGGTCGACTTTATGGTACATGCGCTAGCCGGCTACTCAAATCCGCAAACGATGAAAGTTGGAGGCCTGCTTAAACAACAACCGATCATCGTTCTCATCGATACAGGCAGCACTAATAACTTTCTAAACAGTAAGGTTGCTGCTCAGATGGCGCTCCACATCGAAGGTTGTAGCAAGTTCGACGTAAAGGTCGCCGACGGCCGAATCCTAAAATGTGACCAAAGATGCCCGTAGGTGAAACTATTACTACAGGACCAAGAAATTGTTGCTGACTTCTTCCTCCTACCAATTGATGATTATGAGGCTGTGCTGGGCATAGAATGGCTGACGACACTAGGTGATGTCTCTTGGAACTTTTCCAAATTGATTATGAAATTCTATTGCAAAGGTAAACAGGTCACCCTACGCGGGAAGCGCGGAAGCAACGTAACCACCGTTTCAACCCAACGAATGGAGAAAGTTTTACACAAGATAAATGGTGGCTTTCTTATGCATCTCCAAAGAAGAACCGTGAGGGGAGGAATGGAAGAAGGATCCAGAAACTAGCAACATCATCAAAAAATTGGAGGAGGATCCAAGCGCAATAGCTCACTATACTTAGGATTCGAGGGATCTACGCTATAAGGGTTGTATTGTGCTTATACCAAACTCCCCTTGCATCAAAGTTATTCTGCACGAAATGCACTCCACACCTTTAGCTTGGCACTCCGGATTTCTAAGAACTTACAAAAGAGTGAAGCAAAATTTTTATTGGAGAGGGATGAAAAAAATTATTTCTGAATACGTGGCGCAATGTGATGTATGTCAACAACAAAAAGGTGAAATAGTGGCGAGTCCAGAGAAACTACAACCACTACGCGTACCGGACTCAGTGTAGACTGACATCTCCATGGACTTCATCGAAGGGCTGCCACCTTCTAAAGGTAAAAGCACAATCCTTGTGATGGTTGATCGACTTACGAAATATGCTTATTTTTGTGTTGTGCGAAATCCCTACACTATCATTAGTATTGCTCAAATTTTCATAGAAAATATTGTTAAATTATATGGGATGCCAAGGTCCATTATAAGTGATTGTCACAGGGTCTTCACCAGTAAATTTTGGACTAAGTTATTTTAGTTGTAAGGTACCAAACTTAAGATGAGCACAGCATATCATCCACAAACTGATGGCCAAACAGAAGTGGTGAACAGATGTTTAGAGACATACCTTCGGTGTTTCGCTAGTGATCGACGAAAGGAGTGGACGAAATGGCTCCCCTGGGCCGAATGGTGGTACAATACTACATATCATTCATCTACAAAATGTACCCTATATGAAGCATTATATAGTCGGCTGGTCCCTGTGATTCCAAAGTATGTAATTGGCTCAGCTAAGGTAGATCAGGTCGACCAAGATTTAATTGATAGGGACAAACTCCTACATCTGCTAAAGGATAATCTCTCTACCGCTCAAGCTAGAATGAAGCAGCAAGCTAACACACGAAGAAGTGAAAGAGAATTTTTAGTAGGATACTGGGTTTATCTTCGCCTACAACCATACAAGCAACTATCCATCAACACACGAGCCTCCATGAAGCTATCTCCATGTTTTTATGGGCCCTATCAAATCATAAAGCGTATTGGAGCTATGACGTACAGACTTAAATTACCTGAAGATGCCAAAATTCACCCTGTCTTCCACGTGTCATGCTTGAAGCCCAAGTTGGGAGAACACGAGACACCCCAGATCCAACTGCCCAACACCACTGATGATGGAAATATTCAAGCCCAACCACAAGCCATCCTCGATCGCAGAGTCGTGATCGTCGCCGACGCCCTCATCAAGTACTAGTACATTGGACTAATTTACCACTCGAAGATGCCACATGGGAATCATATGAGGAGGTGAAGTCCCGGTTCCCTGAGTTCATGGAACCCCAGCCTTGAGGACAAGGCTGATTTGAAGAGGGCGGGCTTGATAGGACCCTAACAAGGTAAGGTCCTACTCAACCATGTAGCAGCTAATAAAAACCCTGTGAGAATGTAATAAACCTCACCTAGCCGCCTCTATCCTATAAAGAAGAGAGGCTAGGGTTTATATTTGGATCTTTGGGCTTCTTAGCCGCCGCCCCCTTGTTACTAGGCCGGCCCGCTAACGTTGAGGGCAAATTGGGTAGTTCACTTAGGAAGCAGCCCCTAGGGCTAGGGTTTGAAGCTCTATATAAGCTTGTAGCCTCCACCTCTTTGGAATAAGAAAGATCAATCTACAATTGCAGCCACCAGGCTACTTGGAGGGTGGAACCCCTATAGCGTTTCAAGGGTTGATCCCCCTCAAAGATCAATCTCTATAGAATTCCTCTGGGGTTCTATCAGGGCTTACGTCACGTCTCATTTATTACCCACATCAAGTGCAAAGCAAAACCCGGTCATTAGATGTAGTTGGAGACTGTTCCACCTATTGTTGGTGTCAACAACTTTATGCTGTGGCCTCGGGGTCATCGCGGTTGGGTCCGGGCACGAATGTGCAAAGATCCTCTTCGATCGACCTCGAGGGTTTGTCGACGCTGGAGGGGCGCCTCCACACACACTGCATCCTGAGTCCTGCACACAGGTCGGGTCGGGAAGGCTCCGCCCGACCCCTCCGACGATCAAGTCAGTAGATGATATTTTTAGAGGAAAAATGTCTCTCTGCTCTTCTTCCTGAGCGTCGGGGTTCATATAGGGAAGGGGGCTCCTGTTCCTTGATGTGCCTGTCTGCAGGGTGCCGGTCCACCTATCTGATGGCGTCTGACACTAAGTGGAGGACCTGGCTTCTGTGGGATGATGGCGTGCCTCGGTCGAGTTTTGTCCTGCTTCGGTCAGATGCTGTCAAATTGCAGGTCAACCATGTCACCCGTCATCCAAGCACAGTCATGGGGACGTCACCTCATATCCCGTCATCATTATTACCCCCATCATTCTCCCCCCCGAAGGAAGTCATGCATCGGCTCTCGCCCGAGGGGGGGGGCCTGAGGCTTGGCTTTTACTGGTTTATTCCCTGATCAGTGTCGGGAAAGTTTCTCGGAGGGCCCAGCGGGCGGCCTTTTGGCTTGGCACCACGGGCGAAGTGCGACCGAGGCGCGCTGTTTGAGCGTCCTTCGACCGAGGTAGTCAGGTCGAAAGGCTGGATAGTATTGAGGTGTGAATCGGGGTTGCGGCCGAGGTACATGGCAAAGACGGGTTAGACCGCACTGAGGTATAGGCAACAGACAGGCTACGATTGAGGTACACGGCAAAGGCAAGTTAGACCACGCTGAGGTGTAGGCAACGGGCAGGCTGCGGCCGAGGTACATGGCAAAGGCGGGTTAGACCGCGCTGAGGTGTAGGCAACAGGCAGGTTGCGGTCGAGGTACACGGCAATGGCGGGTTTTGTATTGCCGAGCAGTGTGGCTCGAGCTTTGTCTTGCCGAGCAGGTACTTAGGTGGCGATGACTCTTCACACCAAACTACCAGACGCGGGCGACCGCGTGGCCCCTGGTTGGCATAGGGTTTTGAGGATCAGTGTCTCTTGTCGATAGCGGGCCCTTGGGAATCGAGATCGATGAGCTAACGCCCCACCTTATGCTCCGCCCGCCGCTGGGCTGCCACGTTGGCTTCTATTTATGACGGGGTGTCCTTTGGCCTTCCTAACTAGACGCGTCTCGCGGGTGAGCACGGCGGTGGGCTGTCGCCCACTTTCGGGAGGTGAGCGGCCAGGGTTTTTGGCGGGGTTTTCTCTATAATTAGGGTGTGGTTATCTCTTTGCACACCTTCCGTTATCTATCGAGTCGATCCTTCCGAACTTCGTCTTCCCTGTTTTCCGACCATTCCTTCCGATCCCTACGGCTACCTTCGTTTGAGTCGGCCTCCCCAAACTTCTCTTTAAAGGTCAGTATCAATGGCCTCTTCTTCTTCATCGACTTCCTCTTCTACTGCCTCTTCAACGTCCTCCGTGGGGAAAAAACCGTCGCAGTCGGGCCGTAGCTTGTCCTCCGACGAGAAGGCGGTGCGAGCCCTTGAGGCACTGCTATGGCCGCATGACCTTGACTCCGTAGTGAGCGAGGAGTCACTTCGCGGCCTCCGGGATTGCTACAGCATCCCGGAGAATTATGCCCTCCTAGCCCCCGAGCCAGGGCAGCGGGCATACGACCCCATTCCTAAGGGCTTCGCATTGACCGTGGACGCCCTTGAGGTGGGGTTGCACTTTCCCCTGCACCCCATCATCACCTCTTGCATCTCATGGTGGCGCATTTTGCCATCACAGGTGGCGCAGAATTCCTGGTGCTACTTGGTGGCATTCCTGGGGGAGTGCCATTACGCGGGCATCACTCTTACCTGCAGTCTTTTCCTTTCCTATTTTCGCCTTTCTAAGGGGTCGGGAGGCTACTATCTTTTTGCTCGACCAGGTTTTAGGGTTAGCGGGGGCCCTTCCAGTAGCAAAGGGTGGAAGGGGAGGTTTTTCTACATATGTTATACAGGGGACTGGGGCTTCGGGCTCCGGTGGTCAGCGCGTACCATCAACAACACCACCCCGGGCCTGGGCGACGAGGAGTTCAGGGACCTACAGAGGCTGAAGGGGATTCTCCCTGCCTCGAGGGTCATCAGGAATATAACCGAGCCGTGGTTGGTCGAGGCGGGCCTTAGCTCGACGACCCAGGGTATGGCCGCATTGTGCAGTCTAAGAGGTTTCCGGGTGGTTTCGAGCACTAACCAGCTGTCTTGGCTCCTTACAGACATGGTGAACCTCAGATCTCTTCGAGGCGGAAGGGCTTCGTCTGCTGCAGCCACTCGCCCGACGCTTGAGCTGAAGACCGGTATGAAAGAAGCACCGTTGGAGGTCAAGGCCGACCGGCCTTGGAAGAAGACAAAGATCTGTGCCTCCAAGGGGCCCGACGCGACAACGGCCCGGTCGAAAGGAGCTGCTGCGGGTCAGGCTGGCCAGACAGGGGTGAGCCTCAGATGGGGTGAGGCTGGGCCGAGCTGGGAGGAGGTGGGAAAAGAGCTCCGCCTTCCCTCCGTGTGGGATTATGCCAACTCCCCGCGGGGAGGAAGGACGAGCCCTACCAGGCTCATGCAATGGGCAACCAACCGGTGGGAGCGACATCCGATCCGTTAGTAGCCCACTGGGGAGCCTATCCCGGGGGGATAGGGTGTGGGTCAGCGGTGACTCTACAGCTGTGTTCCTCCGAGGCAGGCTCCACTCCAACATGGCTTGGGAGATGTACACCTTGTCCTCGGACACTCTGCTCGGTAAGCCAAGGCATTGATGTGGGTAAGTACCACGTACCTGGCTTCATCGCTGCTCGGGTGTAGCCCTTCTAACTCCTCTTATTACAAGGCCAGCACTACACCATGGCGTTGTTGGATCGGGTGCGCGACGCTGGCCGGGTCATTGGCAGACTTAGTGAGCGCAATGCCGAGCTGTGCAAGCAAATTGAGGAGCTCTGAGCAGGGGTGGGTCCTGAGGCGGTGGCTGTAACATCTCTCGCATTCCTTATTTCTAAATTTTTGTATAAGAGTTTAATAGCAAAGTTACTATCCATTTTAAATTTGATAGATGAGTTTGAATGAAATTGAAAACCTATTTATAAGATGTGAGGATCTGTTTGTAAAATTCTGAGGACCTATTTGTAAAATTCGGAGGACTTAATTGTAAAAATATGTAACACAAGGACTAAACTACAAAATGCACAAAATAACAAATCCCACCGTTTAAGACTCTCTGCTTTCATTCCTAAGGAAACTGAGAAGGCAGCCTATGTGGAGAAGAAAGGGAAAGAAAGAGAGAAGATAAGGAGAAGAAGAGAAGGAGAATTGGGATTTAGGGTCCTTGGGCTCAATACTTTTCATTGGGATCAAAATTAATCAAAGGCAAGTGTTCTAACTCCATCCTACAGTCAGTTTGATCCTTGTTCTCATCCTAATCCTGAAAATTTTAGAGGATTAAAGTTTAATAATGATATTTCTGCAATTTATGCATCAAACAGTGAATCTGGGTTTCTTTTCCAGATTCTGTCCTATCTGCCTTATCATGTCTATAACTCTCTGTACTAAATTCGTATTTAAGAAAAATTAAATCCATCCGAAAGTATACTTGTATATCTTCATTTTGAGACCAAGATGTATGAATTTGGAGTTCAATTGCCTATCTAAACTTCTATTTGAATTGACCCTATAGAATCTGTAAAATAGAGATTCCGAGTTCTGACCTCTGGGCATTCTATCCCTTGTAACTCACTGTGAACAAACTCAATGGTGATAAAATTAACCTTATTGGAAAGGAGACTCATAAAGCTTTCTGTGCATATCTTATTCGAAATATTTGGGGTACAGATACCAACTGAAATAATTGTTTTAGTCGACCCTACAGATTCAGTAAAATAGAGATGATGTTTTCTGACCTGCTGTCACTAAATTATTTGTAACTTCCTGTGGAGACCTCTAATTCGTACCAAACTTTGTTAATCCGAATCTAGATTATTATATCTTTCAAATGACACTAATTTAGAGTGAATTGGAGCATATTTGATTACTTAAATAACTCAATAAATATACCTCCCAAATTCTGTCAGAACAAGATTTTTGTCAAGTTTGCCTATTCTTGTTTTGTCCTTTTTATTGGAAACTGAATTCAACTAAAGTCCTTTCTTTCAAATCCTTGTATGCTTATGCCATTATTTTCATTTCAAATTTGAATCATTGTGAAAGAATATGCTTGCATTGTACTGTTTCGTAAAGGCACATGTACATTTTATTGTTCCGCATGTGCTTCCGATATGTGCCAAATTATTGTTCACACCTGTCCTTTTGTACTCTAGTGTCTGTGGGATTGTCTGGACCTTTGTTAGAAATAGTAAAGGGATTATTTGGACCTTTGCCAGAAATAGTAAAGGGATTGTTTGGACCTTTGCCAAAAATGGTAAAGGGATCGTGCTTAGAGCCTGCGATGCTCTGCCGGCCCCCCTATCGGCTTCATCCAGACGTGGATGATGACTCTTCCAGACGTGAGAGATATCGTTTGAGATTCCACTGCACCCTCTATATTTTTGATATGATATCCAAAGCATTGTTTGTGTTTATATGTGCGCTTTGGATGATACAAAAGTGAATGATCATATTTGACATTTGAACTTCTATTATTTGTTTGTTATTCTGATATGTTCTGAGAGATCACCCATGCACCATTGATATGTTTCGTATTGTCCTGTGTGTCATTAGATATGCTCTAACTTACCATTATCATCGTCTGATATGCTCTAATTATTCCTTACTCTATTTGTTATGGGTTGAATAAGTTTGAATAAGAGGACATTCGTGATTCTAATGTGATGATATATATGTTTCCTTGTATCTGGCCTTGCATTTTGATATTAAGCTTATTGAAAGCTATTCTCCTTCCTTATGGATATGTTAGTCACTTGCTGAGCTTTGTTATGCTCACCCCATTGTTATATAATATTTTCAAGTTAGCTTATCAGTCTCTGGGATGTTAAATTAGGCTGAGGAAGGGAAAGTTAGAAGATTTTGGATTGATCTTTAGTGGTGGATATATTTTTGTTGTATAAGTACATTTTGTATTTAGTGAAATGTTGATGGTACCTCTGAACTTATATGTTTTGTGTAGGTTGAAGGACCCCTCACATTAGGATTTGTAATGTTAAGTTTAAATGGTATGATGATATGAATTTATGGTAAATGTTAGTTTTGTAATTATATGGATTCCATCACTCATGGATTTTATGATGTGGATATTGTTTAGTTTGAGTTGGCTTTGGATTTCATGAATCTTGGAGTGATGTGGTATATGAATTATTAAATTGCACAGGGTTTATGAATTATGAGTTGTGGATGTGATTTACGACTTGAATGATTGTTAGTGTCCTCAAATATCGATGTGGATCCTGGGATTGGTTTGTTGCTAAAATTTTAATGTTATGGATTTTAAGACAGGGTCACACCTCCTGAACGAGATTAAAATTCAGGGGGGCATGACAGAGGTGGTATCAGAGCATGATTTGAGGATCACTAGGAATTTTTATATGCTAGATGCATAATAAATTTTGAGGTTTAGTGATTTTTATTTAGAGATTGATCAAAATTTCCCTTTTTACTATTTTTAGGAAGCCAGAATGACGAGGTCATCTGGTTCTCCTGTTGTATATACTTCTGATCAATTGAGTGGAATCATGAAAACTCTAGAGGCTATGACACAAGTAATGCAACAACAAGTTCGACCAGAAAGAAATGATGGAGCAGGGACTTCAAATCAGATTGGGTTAGGAATTGAACAGTTTAAAAAGCTCAGTCCTCCCAGTTTTAGTGGTGAGCCTGATCTAATGGTAGCAGAACAATGGATGATGCGGATAGAGAAAATATTTGACGTTTTAAATTACCCTGATGATCTGAAGGTTTCTCTTGCTACCTTTATGTTAGAGGGAAAGGCTGAACACTGGCGGAGAACAATAAGGAGGATTTCTGAAATTAGACATGAGCTATTCACTTAGAAGACATTTACAGAAAAGTTCAACGATAAATATTTTCCAGATTGCATTAGAGAGTAGAAAGAATTGGAGTTCTTGAATCTTATTCAGGAAAATTTAACGGTGGCCAAATATGAATCTAAATTCACTGAGCTCTCCAGATTTGCCACACATATGATTGATGATGAATCTAAAAAAGCAAGGAGGTTTGAGAGGGGATTAAGGCCAGCCATAAGGAGCCGAATATCAGCTTTGAAACTTCAGACATATTCTGAGGTGGTGGAAAGAGCTTTGATAATTGAAAAAGATTTAGAAGAGATCCAAGAAATCATGAGTAAGAACAGTAAAGATAAGTTTTTTTATAAAAATAAGAGAGGAAATGAACCTGAGAGAAGTGACAAGAGCGTAAAGGTATTTGGATTTGAGATGAGAAAGCTACCACAAGGGATTCCATTATGTACAAAATGTGGAGGCAATCATGAAACAAGTAAGTGTTTTTGAGTGATTGGAGCCTGCTTTGGTTATGGAAAGTTAGGTCACAAAATAAAAGACTGTCCCTTAGGAAAAAGGAAGAACCACTACCTCCTAGATCAGCAGCCCATGCTAGAGTATATGCTATCACTGAGCAGGATGCTAGAGCCTCTAAATCAGTGGTCGAAGGTATTCTTCATATTTCTAGTAAAAATGCAAAAGTTTTGTTTGATCCTAGCTCTAATCTATCCTTTGTTTCACCACATTTTGCTTGTCATTTGAGTGTTCTACCTAGACCACTGGATTATATGTTGTATGTAACTACTGCTGTGGGGAATTCTTTGATAGCAAACTTGATATATCCATCATGTTTGATTTCTATTGGAAAACATGAATTCCTTGCCGATTTGATCCTTCTAGAAATTCAAGGTTGTGATATTATACTTGGCATGGATTGACTATCTTCCTATCATGCTAGTATCAATTGTTATACAAAAATGATCACTTTTTGCCTATCGGATCAGCTCATCTTTTATTTTGAGGGAATCCGACATGATATGCCTCTTTATCTGGTATCAGCACTTCAAGCTCATCGTCTTATGCAAAAGGGTTATTTTTGTTATCTTATATGTGTAAAGAAGCATTCAGATCAAGAAACTCAACTAAATGAAACTTCGGTGGTTAAAGAGTTCCCTGATGTATTTCCGGATGACTTGCTTGGATTACCACCAGGGAGGGATTTTCTCGAATCGCTTCTCCCCTCACTAAACTGACTCGGAAGAATATGAAATTTGAATGAGGTGATGATTGTGAGCAAAGTTTCCAAGAGCTAAAAAGAAGATTGACCAGTGCCCCTATTCTCACTATTCCAAGTGGTAATGAGGGATTTGTAGTTTATATCGATGCTTCAAGAAAGGGCCTGGGATGTGTTTTAATGCAGGAAGGAAAAGTAATTGCTTATGCTTCTAGACAACTAAAGAGTTATGAAGTGAATTATCCAACTCATGATCTAGAATTAGCAGTAATCATTTTTGCTCTAAAAATTTGGAGACATTACTTGTATGGGCGAACATTTGAAATCCTTACTGATCACAAAAGTTTAAAGTATATTTTTACTCAGAAAGAGTTGAATATGAGGCAACGAAGATGGATAGAACTTCTAAAGGATTATGATTGTACCATCCATTATCACCTAGGTAAAGCCAATGTTGTAGCTGATGCGCTTAGTAGAAAATCTACAAGCTTTATGGCTAGTCTGATTGTGAAATAATGGAGGTTCTTAGAAGAAAATTGTGATTTAAATGTCATGAGGAAAGGGCAAAATTCAATGATGTTGATGGCCTCTATTCAAGTGCGGTCTGATCTCATGCAACAAATTAAAGAAGGGCAACTACAAGATCCACACTTAATATACTTTAGAAATGAAGTTGAAAAGGGATTGGAGCCCAATTTTTAAATTTTAGAGGATGGCCTTTTGAGATTTGGGGATAGAATATGTGTTCCTAATAACCCAGATATCAAGAATCAAATCCTGATGGAGGGTCACAATTCAAAATACACCATGCATCCTGGTAGCACTAAAATGTATAGGGATCTCCAAAGTCATTATTGGTGGGAAGGCATGAAAAAGGAGATTACAATGTATGTTTCGAAGTGTTTGACTTGTCAGCAAATCAAAGTAGAACTTCAAAGACCTGGAGGTTTATTACATATTCCTGAATGGAAATGGGAATGTGTTACCATGGACTTTGTTTCAAGACTACCCAGAACCTCTAGGAAGCATGATGCTGTTTGGGTCATTATTGATAGGTTAACCAAATCTGCATATTTCTTACCAATCAATATGACTTATTCACTTGATCGACTTGCTGATTTATATGTTGATGAAATAGTAAGACTTCATGGTGTTCCAAAGGAGATTATCTCTGATAGAGACTCCAGATTTCTTTCTAGATTGTAGATGAGATTACAAGAGTCTATGGGCACCCAAGTAAAGTTTAGCACCGCCTATCACCCTCAAACCGATGGTCAATCTGAAAGAACAATTCAAATACTTGAGGATTTGCTCAGAGCCTATGTCATGGATTGGAGAGGTGGATGGGATAAAGATATTTCCCTTATTGAGTTCACTTACAATAATAGTTACTATTCAAGTGTTCAGATGGCTCCCTATGAAGCTTTGTATAGGCGAAAGTGTAGAACGCCTATATGTTGAGAGGAAGTTGGTGATAAAAAGTTGTTAGCACCAGATAAAGTACAAGAGACTACTGAAAAGATCCAAGTTATAAGAAAAAGGCTAAAGACTGCTCAGAGTCACCAAAAGAGCTATGCTGATAACTGATGAATAGATATTGAGTTTCAAGTAGGGGATTTTGTATTTCTGAAGGTTTCCCCTTCTAAAGGTGTAGCGAGATTTGGGAAGAAAGAAAAATTAAGCCCAAGGTTTATTGGACCTTTTGAGATCCTTGAAAGAATTGGTTCTGTCGCTTACAGGATTGTCTTGCCACCATCCTTAGGTCAGATCCATGATATTTTTCATGTTTCAATACTTAGAAAGTATGTACATGATCCCTCTCATATCATAAATTATGAGCCGATTGTGATTGATAAAGACTTATCCTATCTGGAGGAACCCACTCAAATTATTGATAAGAAGGATAAAATCCTAAGGAATCGGTCATCCTCTCGTTAAAGTGAAATGGAGACATCATTCTGGAGAAGAAACAACTTGGGAGCTAGAGGAGGAAATGAAGAAAGTTTATCCTCATCTTGTCATTGATAGAGATATGATAAATTTAGAGGACTAAATTTCTCTTTTAAGGGGGGGGAGAGTGTAACATCACTCGTATTCCTTGTTTCTAAATTTTTGTATAAGAGTTTAATAGCAAAGTTACTATCCATTTTAAATTTGATAGATGAGTTTGAATGAAATTGAAAACCTATTTATAAGATGTGAGGATCTGTTTGTAAAATTCTGAGGACCTATTTGTAAAATTCGGAGGACTTAATTGTAAAAATATGTAACACAAGGACTAAACTGCAAAATGCACAAAATAACAAATCCCACCATTTAAGACTCTCTACCTTCATTCCTAAGAAAACTGAGAAGATAGCCTACGTGGAGAAGAAAGGGAAAGAAAGAGAGAAGAAGATAAGGAGAAGAAGAGAAGGAGAATTGGGGATTTAGGGTCCTTGGGCTCAATACTTTTCATTGGGATCAAAATTAATCAAAGGCAAGTGTTCTAACTCCATCCTACAGTCAGTTTGATCCTTGTTCTCATCCTAATCCTGAAAATTTTAGAGGATTAAAGTTTAATAATGATATTTCTGCAATTTATGCATCAAACAGTGAATCTGGGTTTCTTTTCCAGATTCTGTCCTATCTGCCTTATCATGTCTATAACTCTCTGTACTAAATTCGTATTTAAGAAAAATTAAATCCATCCGAAAGTATACTTGTATATCTTCATTTTGAGACCAAGATGTATGAATTTGGAGTTCAATTGCCTATCTAAACTTCTATTTGAATTGACCCTATAGAATCTGTAAAATAGAGATTCCGAGTTCTGACCTCTGGGCATTCTATCCCTTGTAACTCACTGTGAACAAACTCAATGGTGATAAAATTAACCTTATTGGAAAGGAGACTCATAAAGCTTTCTGTGCATATCTTATTCGAAATATTTGGGGTACAGATAAAATAATTGTTTTAGTCGACCCTACAGATTCAGTAAAATAGAGATGATGTTTTCTGACCTGCTGTCACTAAATTATTTGTAACTTCCTGTGGAGACCGCTAATTCATACCAAACTTTGTTAATCCGAATCTAGATTATTATATATTTCAAATGACACTAATTTAGAGTGAATTGGAGCATATTTGGTTACTCAAATAACTCAATAAATATACCTCCCAAATTCTGTCAGAACCAGATTTTTGTCAAGTTTGCCTATTCTTGTTTTGTCCTTTTTATTGGAAACTGAATTTAGCTAAAGTCCTTTCTTTCAAATCCTTGTATGCTTATGCCATTATTTTCATTTCAAATTTGAATCATTGTGAAAGAATATGCTTGCATCGTACTGTTTCGTAAAGACGCATGTACGTTTTATTGTTCCGCATGTGCTTCCGATATGTGCCAAATTATTGTTCACACCTGTCCTTTTATACTCTGGTGTCTGTGGGATTTTCTGGACCTTTGCTAGAAATAGTAAAGGGATTATTTGGACCTTTGCCAGAAATGGTAAAGGGATCATGCTTAGAGCCTGCGATGCTCTGCCGGCCCCCCTATCGGCTTCATCTAGACGTGGATGATGACTCTTCCAGACGTGGGAGATATCGTTTGAGATTCCACTGCACCCTCTATATTTTTGATATGATATCCAAAGCATTGTTTGTGTTTATATGTGCGCTTTGGATGATACGAAAGTGAATGATCATATTTGACATTTGAACTTCTGTTATTTGTTTGTTATTCTGATATGTTCTGAGAGATCACTCATGCACCATTGATATGTTTTGTATTATCCTGTGTGTCATTAGATATGCTCCAACTTACCATTATCATCGTCTGATATGCTCTAATTATTCCTTACTCTATTTGTTATGGGTTGAATAAGTTTGAATAAGAGGACATTCGTGATTCTGATATGATGATATATATGTTTCCTTGTATCTGGCCTTGCATTTTGATATCAAGCTTATTGAAAGCTATTCTCCTTCCCTATGGATATGTTAGTCACTTGCTGAGCTTTATTATGCTCACCCCATTGTTATATAATATTTTTAGGTTAGCTTATCAGTCTCTGGGATGTTAAATTGGGCTGAGGAAGGGAAAGCTAGAAGATTTTGGATTGATCTTTAGTGGTGAATATGTTTTTGTTGTATAAGTACAATTTGTATTTAGTGAAATGTTGATGGTACCTCTGAACTTATATGTTTTGTATAGGTTGAAGGACCCCTCACATTAGGATTTATAATGTTAAGTTTAAATGGTATGATGATATGAACTTGTGGTAAATGTTAGTTTTGTAATTATATGGATTCCATCACTTGTGGATTTTATGATGTGGATATTGTTTAGTTTGAGTTGGCTTTGGATTTTATGAATCTTGGAGTGATGTGGTATATGAATTATTAAATTGCACAGGGTTTATGAATTATGAGTTGTGGATGTGATTTTCGACTTGAATGATTGTTAGTGTCCTCAAATATCGATGTGGATCCTGGGATTGGTTTGTTGCTAAAATTTTAATGTTATAGATTTTAAGACAGGGTCACACCTCCTGAACAAGATTAAAATTCAGGGGGCGTGACAGTGGCAGCCACTGAGAAACATGCATCTGACCTGGATGCGAAGGCAACCCGCCTCAAGGCTGAGCTCCAGGCAGTCGGGGAGCAGAATAAGGCGCTGCAAGGCTTCCTAAAGGTGGATCGGATCGAGCTCCGCCTGCTGAAGGCTGATGCACTCACCCTCACTAAGAAACTGGAGGAAGCGGATGCCAAAGTACAAGTGGCTTCCGAAGCCTTGGCGAAAGAGGAGCGCTAGAGGCCAGCAAGAAATAAATAGTTCATCGAGGACTATAAAAACTCTGAGAGCTTCCAGCTCGGGTTAACTCGGACAAGGCAGATTTCTTACGAGTATGGGTACCGGATTGCCCTGGCCCGATTCCAAGCATGCCACCCCGGCCTCGAAGTGGCGGAGGATCCGTTCGATTCCTTCCCTGAGGATATGGAGGTGGGGATGCCCGAGGAAGTCCCTTTTGACGACAGCTTGGAGGTTCCGAAAGGGTAGGACAGGCCTCTTGTAATAGTTTGGATAATTTTTCTAAGGGGTCAGTTAGTCTGTAAATTAGAGTCATCTGGTCCTGTAATCTGACCTTTAATCAATGAAGGAAATTTTCGCTCAGACTCCTTGTATTAATTCCTTTCCAGAAGTTTTCCTACACGAAGAACTTTTTAAGATTTTAGATGTTCCACGTCCTTGGGACGGGTCGGCCATCCATTGTCGCGAGGTTGTAAGTCCCGGCTCGGATGATCGTGACGACCCGGTAAGGTCCTTCCCAATTGGGAGCTAGTTTGCCGTGCATCCGAGTTGGATTACTTACCTCAGCTCTACGCAGGACTAGGTCACCCAGTTTGATCGGTCTAGGATGTACCTTTCGATTGTAGATTCGTGCGATAGCCCTTTTGTAGGAGAGGGCTCTTAAGTGTGCCTCGGCTCGCCGCTCCTCGAGGAGGTCCAACCCAGCTCGGAGTCCTTCGGCAGATGCCCCTTCCTCGTAGCTTTCCGTCCGAGGGGTAGGGATCAGCACCTCGGGTGGTAGGACGACCTCGGTACCGAATGCTAGACTATAGGGGGATTCTCCCGTCGCGGTTTTGGGAGTGGTCCGCGAGGACCATAGAATGCTCGGGAGTTCATCCACCCAAGCTGATCGAGCCATAGATGTTAGGATCTAAAAGGCACTAAGAGGGGGGGGGGGTGAATTAGTGCAGCGGATAAAACGATGGATTTTTCAGCGATTTAAAGCAAGCTTTGGAAACTTCGTACGATGAAAACAACGTTTCGTTTGAAACCAATTTTTGTGTTCTAACTTTAAAGCATGCGTACAAAGATAAAAATGAAGAGGAGCAAGTAAAGTAAAGGTTGCAGCAAGGTAAAGCAGAAAATTAAACACTCACACAATCAAGACGCAGCGATGTATAGTGGTTCGGTCAAAGTGACCTACATCCACTTCCGAAGCCTTCTCCGATGAGGCTTCCTTCTTCCACTATCAAATCCTTTAAAGGGGAAGGATCAAATACCCCTTTTACAGCCCTTTACAAGATGTTCACACTTGTACAAGATTTCTCAAGAAAAGAAGAAGGTGAACACTTAGCAAGAACAAAACTTTTCAACACTCTACAAAGGCTCAAGACTTAAGAAATTTGCTCAAAAGGGTGCACTTTCAGCTGAGAAAGGGAGGGATATTTATAGATCCAAAGTGGATTCAAAATTGGGCTCCAAATTTGAAATCAATTTGGGCACCGCCAGTTCCACCGCTTGTTCTGATAAGGGCGGTGGTTACGCAAACAAAGTTCCACCGCCGGCAGCGGTAGTGGCGGTGCACTCCCAGCCAGCGTGCCACCGCCTCAGGCTGGGCGGTTCCACCGCCCCAGGCTGGGCGGTTCCAATCGCCTCATCCATTCGGACAAAGCCGAATGGGCCTTGTTTAAGTCCCAACTTGGCTCAGAGGCCGGTTGGTCCCCTATCGAATTTAGGCAGGATTTTTCTTAAATCCTTGCCCTACTCATGTGCAAACTACGAACCTAAAATATAACTCAACGTGATTTGATCCGACGCGCTTCAAGTCAACTTCCGTGAGCTTTACGGCGAGATTCCTAAGCCCATCCGATGCTTCCTCGGATTGCTTCCAATGGGCTCGATACTGGATTGTATGGCGAGCTCAACGAGTCTTCGCTTGCTTCCGAATCTTCCCGGTGAGTTCCGCGAACCTTCGATCTTTGAGATGAACTTCAAAACTTGGCAAGTCCTCGATTTGATCTTGGATGGTTCCGAACACTTCCAAAAATCTCTGGACTTCCGATGAACTCTTGAACCCCCGACGGACTTGACCTCGGTAAATCACTTTATGTTTTCTTCCCATCGTAGTTATTCCTGCACACTTATCTCAACAAAGTAGATTAGAAAAAATATTTCACCAATTGACTTCATCATCAAAATCCGAGATTCAACAATCTCCCCTTTTGATGATGACAATCAATTGGTGATGGAGTTACTCTTAACTCCCCTATCTATATGCCATAAAGAAAGAATTGCTTGAATTCAATTTTTGAATTCAACACAATAAATTTAACTTCATGATGACAAAGTTGTTGCTGGACAATAAGATGTCAAATAGGTATCAAAGATATCAATGAAGTATACATAATTAAAAACATGATATCAAGAACCTAAATAAGCATTTTAACTTGCAATAACTTGTAAAGCATGGAAAATGCATATAATCACAACATTTGGCAATACACATATTATTTCTCCCCCTTTGTCATCAACAAAAAGGAAACGAGGGATTCATATGTAACAATAAAGGATGGCCGAAAAATGTGAAAAGGAAACCAATCAGAAAGCCGAAAATCATGTCACAGTGGCCAAGAAGATGTAATGAAGATAATACAACATATATGTCAAGATGTAATGAAGATAATACAACATATATGTCAACATACAAATACAAGTTTACATCGCTCAAAAGAAAATATAGCAAGCTACCCCTCAGGAGGAATGCCAAGATGCCTATACATGTGATCGATCTTTAGGTTCAACTTCCACATTTCTTTCAAAATTTCAATTTGCTGTAGTTTTACTTCATTTAACTCTCTCATGATCGGATCGTCAAGATGAAGCAGAAATGTCACGATGTAGCCGCAACAAAAGGATCGGAGGAGGAGATTCATTTATCCTAAGGACTGGTGTTTCAGGATGGTCTACTGGTGGGGGAGGTATATCACATCTCCTAGGTTGTCTAACCCCTATACCATGCTCGAATGTACACCTAAGTCGCCTAAGTAGTTTAACGTCAATGATATTAAATCTGTCCACTTGTATTGCTTCTTCATTTAGTGAAATGCAAATATTATGGGCATGCAATAGTTTAGTTATTAAACCTCCATATGGTAACATTGATCCTTTAGAGATGACCTCTATCATGTGTTGCCGAATTAGGTAACCAAAACAAAAATGTTGTCTAGTCATGATCCAATATAAGGTACCTAACTCAGTAAAACTGATCTCATCAAGATGAAACTGTTTAGGAATTATAATGCTTATAAGAATGTGATGCAAAATCTTAGAGTTAAAAGGTAGTAAATGTTCACAACTCTTGGGGATTATACCTAAATTTGGGTTTGCAAACACAGCTTTCTAAAGCTTCAGAGTGGGTGGCACCAATTGTGTCCATATCCCATTTTCCTCTAAAATAGCATCCTAGTTCTTTTTCAACAATTCCAATTAATGAGCATATAGTATTATCACATATTTGGATCTCATTACCTAGAAGATAAGTTGACAAGCCATCATCACTCACAGTTAAATTAGCATAGAATAATTTAACTAAGCGTGGATAAACAGGTTCAATAATTTGCAAGATGGGTAAGGCCTCTAAGTTTGCAATCCACATGATAAGTTCTAGGTTCCCTAATTGATTCAAATCAACATATTTTCCTTTATTAATGGGTCTAGAACCAAGTTTAGAAAATCTAAGGGAAGCTTCTTGTGATCTAAACAAGGATTGGTCAAATGAATCTACCTCCATCCTTTTTCCTTTGTCTCTTGATGTTCTTCTAGGAGCCATTTCTATCTAGGATTGATCAATAATCAATTGAAGAAAGGAATTAATTTTGACAAGAAAAGGAAAGAGAAATAATTCTGTTTTTTACCTTAGATTGTTCCTTTGAGATGTAGGAAGCTTGAATCAAAGTAAGATCTCCTTCTTAGGCTTCTAGAGGGAAGAAATGATACCAAAATGATGCTTGGGAGAGTTTAGAGGAGTGTAGAGAAGTGAGGAAGAGAGTTCATGCTCTACCACTGCCCTAACTCACCCCGTATAAAAGGGGTGTTCAGGCGGTACTATCACTAGTGGTTCCACCGCTGACGGGTGCTGCTACGGTAGTAGCAAAAAATCCATATTTTATTTTTTTATTTTAAAAATAAAGGGCCTTAGAGATGGGATGAAGTCAAAGAGAATCAGTATGTGTGGAATCAAATCCGAAAAACCATAATATGTAGAATCAAATCGATGAAAACCATAATGTCAAGGAAAGATATCATCAAATAGAGCTTACTCATTTGGACAGTTCAACATGCCTAATTCCCTTTTAATAAAATCAAATTGTTCCTCATTTAAAGGTTTCATAAACTGTCCGCTAATTGATGATTTGTATCAACAAATTCAAGGGTGACATCTCTACTACTTACATGATCACGTATAAAATGATGCCTAATGTCAATGTGCTTAGTTCGAGAGTGTTGAATCGGATTTTTAGTTAGACAAATAGCACTCGTGTTATCACATTTTATAGGAATGTTTTTTAAGTAGATTCCATAGTCTTCTAGTGTATTTTTCATCCAGATAACCTGTGCACAACATGCACTTGCAACTATGTATTCAACCTGCCGTGACAGTGATAAGAATTTTGTTTCTTGGAAGTCCAAGAAACAAGTGCATGTCCTAGAAATTGGCATGTTATGTGCTTTTTCTATCTAATTTACATCCACCAAAGTCCGTGATCGATAAGCTTTCAAATCAAAATTGTCGATCTTGGATACCATAATCCAAGATTAGGGGTCCCTTTAAGGTATCTAAGAATCCTCTTGACAGCTTTCAAGTGAGATAGTTTAGTATTAGCTTGGAATCTTGCACATAGCCCTACACCGAACATGATGTCGTCCGTTTGCAAAGTGAGATAAAGCAGGCTACCTATCATGCCCCTATAAGTTTTTTGATCAAAACTTTCTCCACTTTCATCCATATCTAATTTAATGGAGGTGCTCATAGGAGTATTAATATCTTTTGATCCATCCATGTTAAATCGTTTTAACAAATCCAATATGTATTTTGATTGATTTATAAATATACCATCACTTAGTTGCTTGATTTGTAGTCCTAAAAAGAAATTTAGTTCTCCCATTAGGCTCATCTCAAATTCATCACTCATATTCTTAGCAAATAATTCACATAGTGATTTATTACAAGACCCAAAAATAATATCATCAACATAAATTTGAACAATAAGAAAATCATTTTCAAAATGTTTAATAAACAATGTAGTATCAACCTTGCCTTTAGTGAAATCATTTGAAATTAAAAAGAACTAAGTTTCTCATACCAAGCCCTAGGGGCTTGTTTTAGACCATATAGAGCCTTAGTTAGCTTAAACACGTGGTTAGGAAATAGAGAGTTTTCAAATCCGGGTGGTTGTTCAACATACACTTCTTCGGAAATAAAACCATTTAAGAATGCACTTTTGACATCCATTTGAAATAATTTGAAATCTTTACTACTAGCATAGGCAAGGAGCATCCTAATGGCTTCCAATCTTGCCACCAGAGCGAAGGTCTCTTCATAATCGATACCTTCTTCTTGGTTGAAACCTTTGGCCACTAGTCTAGCCTTATTTCTAACCACGATACCGTATTCATCTTGCTTGTTTCTAAAGACCCACTTAGTACCAATAACTAAGTGGTCATTAGGTCTAGGAACAAGCTTCCAAACCTCATTCCTCTCAAATTGATTCAATTCTTCTTGCATTGCGATAACCCATGAATCATCTTTCAGGGCATCAACAATGCATTTTGGTTCAACTTGAGAAAGAAAAGTGGCATGGGCACAAAAATTTTTGAAAGAAGAGCGAGTTTGAACCCCTTTCGATGCATCTCCTATAATTAACTCCTTGGGATGAGCATCTACATACTTCCATTCCTTGGGTAAGGAAGTTTGGGAAGAAGATGCATCCAAGTTGTCATTTTGAGGAGAGGGTTCATTCAAATTCAAATTATCAAGACCAAAATCATCATCAAAATCTTTCTTCTTAAATTCAGAAATTTCATTAAAAACCACATGAATAGATTCTTCTATAAGTAAGGTTCTTATGTTGAAAACACGAAAAGCCTTAGAAACTGAAGAATAACCAAGAAATATACCTTCATTGGATTTTGCATCGAATTTTCCTAAGGCATCCTTTTCATTTAAAATAAAGCATTTACAACCAAAAACTTTACAATAAGAAACATTGGGTTTTTTACCATTTCATAATTCATATGAAGTTTTAGATAGGGATGGTCTCACTAGAACTCTATTTATAACATAGCAAGCCGTATTCACAGCTTCGGCCCAAAAATATTTTGATAAATTATATTCATTTAATATGGTTCTAGCCATTTCTTGCAAACTTCTATTTTTCCTTTCCACTACTCCATTTTGTTGTGGATTTCTTGGAGTAGAGAAGTTGTGATTGTATCCATTTATTTCACAAAAATTTTGGAAGTCATGATTTTGAAATTCACCTCCATGATCACTTGAATTGATGAAATCATAAAGCCTTTTCATTTTGAGTGAGTTTACAAAATTTAGAGAAACATTTGAAACAATCACTTTTATGAGCCAAGAAATAGGTCCAAGTGTATCTACTATAGTCATCCACAATTACAAAGGCATATTTGCTACCTCCTAGGCTTGTTATGTCAATTGGTCCAAATAAGTCCAAATGGATCAATTGCAATGGTCTAGTGGTGCTAATTTGATTTTTTGATTTGAAACTTGTCTTTATTTGTTTTCCTAGTTGACATGCATCACATACCTTATCCTTAACAAATTTTATATTTGGGATACCTCTTACTAAATCTCTAGATGAAATCTTAAAGATTAGTTTCATGCTTACATGGCCTAGTCTCCTATGCCAAAGCCAAGCATCATCATTCAAAACCAAAAAGCACATTTCATTACTTAACTTATCAATATTTATGGTGTAGACATTGTTTTGTTTTAAAGCAATCATGGATATATTGTTGTTGGGTTTTTCAATAATGCAAACATTAGATTCAAATCTAACAACATAACCTTTATCACATAGTTGACTAATACTTAAAAGATTATGTTTTAAACCATCAACTAGTAACACATCATCAATTGAAAAACTCGATTTGTTACCTATGGTTCCCTTGCCAATGATTTTACCCTTGTTGTTGTCTCCGAAGGTGACATATCCTTCTTCTTTGCTAGAGAGCATAGAGAAATGAGATGGATCTCCGGTCATGTGCCTTGAGCATCCACTATCAAGATATCATTTCTTGCTCCTAGCTTGTGAGTTTGTCTACAAAAGAGGATGGTTTTTAGGTACCCATTTGATTTTGGGTGCCTTATAAAATGATCTACTTACTTTGTAATTTATCATTGAATTGTTTATGGTTCCTTTAGGAACCCATATCAATTTTTGTGGATTAATTTTCTTGAATGGACATTTGTAGGCAACATGTCCCGTTTTACCACAAAAATTACATTTCAAATGAGATGATACATGCAATGTAGGCCCTTTAACGAAGGTGGTGAGATTTTGGTGAGAACCTCTCACAAATCTGATACCACTTTTATTTCCTACGTGACCTTTGTTGGCAAGAATCATGTCTAAGCTCTTGCTACCGACCTTTAACTTGTTTAGGGTCTCTTTGAGTAGCAAGTTCTCCCTCTTTGTTGCATCTAAGTCTTCACACTTAGAGCATGGGGATAGAGAAGGGTTTTGAAGACTATTGAACTTACTTTGTAATAAAGCATGCTATTTTCTTAAGCAAATTGAACTTCTTACTAATAGTTCTACATTCATCAAATAACTCATGAAAAGCCATAGAAAGTTCATCGAAAGATAATTCTTCACTAAGTAACTCACTAACCTCTTCTCCAAATGCCATTAGTGCGAAGTTTGCCTCCTCTTTGTTGCTAGCTTCTTCAACCTTGGAGTCACTTGAATCATCCCACGTGGCCTTCAAGGCTTTTTTCTCTTTGAACTGCTTCTTCTTGGCTTGAGGGCATTCATTCTTGAAGTGTCCCGGCTTCTTGCATTCGTAGCAAATCACTTGGTCCTTTTTGTGTCATTTTTAAATTTGTTCTTTCTTATAAATTTCTTAAACTTTCGAGTTAGAAGTGTAATGTCATTATCATTGTCCTCATCACTTGATGTTCTTTTCAAGTGGTCTTCTTGTGTTCTGAGTGCCATATCCTTCCTGTTCTTTGGAATGGGGTTCTCAAGCTCTTAATGAGCATGGCACGTCATCTCGTAAGTCATTAGAGATCCAATAAGTTCTTCAAGCAGAAATACTTTAAGATCCTTGGCCTCTTGAATGTGGACCTTTGGATCCCAACACTTTGGAAGGGATCTTAAAATTTTAGTTACCAATTCAAAATTAGAAAAACCTTTACCAAGAGTTTTAAGTCCATTGATGACATCTGTAAAGCGGGTGTACATGTCTCCAATGGACTCATTTGGTTTCATCCAAAAAAGTTCATAAGAATGCATAAGAATATTGATTTTGGACTCTTTCACTCGGCTAGTGCCTTCATGAGTGATTTCAAGAGTGCGCCAAATATCAAATGCCGATTCACAAATAGAAACCTGATTAAACTCATTCTTATCAAGCACACAAAATAAGGCATTCATAGCCTTTGCATTAAGAGCAAAAATCTTCCTCTCTGACTCATTCCATTCACTCATCGGAAGAAAAGATTTTGCAAAGCCATTTTCAACAATGTTCCAAAGTTTGAAGTCCATGGAAATGAGAAAAATCCTCATACGAGTCTTCCACGTATAATCCACCCATTAAACATAGGCGGACGAGTAATGGAGAGACCTCTGCATACCGGAGTAGGCCATCTCTCTTGGGTTTTAAACCAATATAAGAGCAAACCTTGCTCTGATACCAATTGTTAGGATCTAAAAGACACTAAGAGGGGGGGGGGGTGAATTAGTTTAGCGGATAAAACGATGGATTTTTCAGCGATTTAAAGCAAGCTTCGGAAACTTCGTACGATGAAAACAACGTTTCGTTTGAAACCGATTTTTGTGTTCTAACTTTGAAGCATGCGTACAAAGATAAAAATAAAAAGGAGCAAGTAAAGTAAAGGTTGCAGCAAGGTAAAGCAGAAAATTAAACACTCACACAATCAAGACGCAGCGATGTATAGTGGTTCGGTCAAAGTGACCTACATCCACTTCCGAAGCCTTCTCCGATGAGGCTTCCTTCTTCCACTATCAAATCCTTTGAAGGGGAAGGATCAAATACCCCTTTTACAGCCCTTTACAAGATGTTCACACTTGTATAAGATTTCTCAAGAAAAGAAGAAGGTGAACACTTAGCAAGAACAAAACTTTTCAACACTCTACAAAGGCTCAAGACTTAAGAAATTTGCTCAAAAGGGTGCCCTTTCAGCTGAGAAAGGGGGGGGGGGTATTTATAGATCCAAAGTGGATTCAAAATTGGGCTCCAAATTTAAAATCAATTTGGAGTTCCAATGCTCACAGTCAACAAAGCGGTGCCACCGAAGCGGTGCCACCACCCCTGCGCGGTGCTACCGCTCCAATCTTTGATCGGCGGTGCCACCGCCTACCAGCGGTTCCACCGCTGCAGACAGGGGCGGTGCTACCACCCGCATGTTCCACCGCCGGCGATTGAGGCGATGCGCTCCAGCCGGCGGTGCCACCGCGGTGCGTTCCACCGCCAGCCGGGCGGTTCCAATCGCCTCACTTATTCGGACAAAGCCGAATGGGCCTTGTTTAAGTCCCAACTTGGCTCAGTAGAGGCCCGGTTGGCCCCTACTGAATTTAGGCAGGATTTTTTCTTAAATCCTTGCCCTACTCATGTGCAAACTACGAACCTAAAACATAACTCAATGTGATTTGATCCGACGCGCTTCAAGTCAACTTTCGGCGAGCTTTACGGTGAGATTTCAGCAGCCATCCGATGCTTCCCTCGAATTGCTTCCAGTGGGCTCCCAGCATACTCCGGATTGTATGGCGAGCTCAACGAGTCTTCGGCTTGCTTCCGAATCTTCCCGGTGAGTTCCGCGAACCTTCGACGATTTTTGAGATGAACTTCCGAAAACTTTGGCAAGTCCCTGATTCGATCTTGGATGGTTCCAACAACACTTCCGAAAATCTCTCGGACTTCCAATGAACTCTTGAACCCCCGACGGACTTGACCTCGGTAAATCACTTTATGTTTTCTTCCTATCGTAGTTGTTCCTGCACACTTATCTCGACAAAGTAGATTAGAACCAATTGACTTCATCATCAAAATCCGAGATTCAACAACAGACACCCTTCTCCTAAGTCCATCTAAGACGGACCGGTTGGTTACCTCTGCCAAACCGTTGGTCTATGGGTAGGCTACCGAGCTGAACCTTAGTTGAATTCTATAATTCACGTAGAATTCCTTAAATCTTACGCTAGCGAACGGGGCCCCGTTGTCGGTGACGATGGCCCTAGGGTAGGCCGAACTGGGTCACTATATTCCTCCACACGAACTTTTCCACCTGTCGCTATTGAATCTCGGATTTTGATGATGAAACTAATTGAGTGTGATTTGTGGTCTAACTGCGTGTTGAGTTACGCAGGTCTACTTTTGATCAGGATTAGACAGTTGACACTGGAGGAATTGACGTTGCGCCGGAGGTGATCACGTCAGGATATTGGATGTCGAGTCGGAGGTTCGGTCGACTATCGGCAGGAGGCTTCGTACGTCGGGCATCGGACCAAGAAGTGCGGGGTTGCGCTATGGATATCGGGGTTGCGGAGGTCAACCGCCGATTGGGCAACAAGCCGCTAGAGAGGGTGATGTGCCGAAGGATCAGACGAAGTGCCGATCAATGATGTGACGGGCAACTGAATGTCAATTCGCGTTGTAATAACTGTCTAGATCGAAGTAGAGTGTTTGTTGTTTGTGTGCAGGAGTAACTACGATAAGGATGAAGACGTAAAGCGAAACAAAGGGTCGAAGTCAAGTGCGATGGATCGTTGGGAGTTCGAGAGTTTGACGGAAGTTCGAAGATTCGTTGGGAGTGCTATCGGAACTGGCCGAGAATGAGTAGGGAGCTTGCCGAAGGGTTTTCGGAAGTTTGCCGGGAGGTTTGTCGGAAGTTCACGGAGCTTGCTAAGAAAGATCGGAGCTTGCCAAAGAAGCTCGAGGGAACTCGCCAAGATCATTGTGGAGTCCGAGAGCTTGCCGGGAGTCCGCAGGATGGTTTCCGAGGGATCGTCGGAAGATCGCCGGAAGTTCGCCGGAAGCTCGACGGAAGAAGACTTGACTTACGGACTTTGTAATAGCTTAGGAATGTCTTTAATTTTGTAGTTAGCACATTAATTTGAGTTAGGATTAGGGGTTAATCCTTTAACCCAAAGTAGGGGCCATTGGGCCTTAGTTTGGGCCAAAGTTTTTGGCCCAAACAGCACCAACGCATGCTATGTGCATGGTACTGTAGCATGGCACGAGTTCGTTATAGCAGGGCGGTAGCACTGCCGCGTAGCACCGCCGCCATCAGCCAGCGGTAGCACTGGTGGGCTGTGTACTGGTGTGTCGACCGCCAAGATCGAAAAACTCAAAAGATTCAAATTTTTGGCTCCATGTTTAGGCTCCAAATTTGAATCACTTTGAGGCTTATAAATACCCCTTCCTTTTCAGCTGAAAAATACAACCCTTAGAGAGTTAGATTTTAAAAATAAGTCTTGGGAAAGTCTTGTTCTTCATTTTCTTAAGTGTTCACCTCATTCTTCTTATGAAATCTTGTAAGAGTGTGAACCACTTGTAAAGGGTTGTAAGAGGGGTATTCGATCCTTCCCCTTCAAAGGATTTGGTAGTGGAAGAAGGGAGCCTCATCGGAGATGGCTTCGGAAGTGGATGTAGGTCACTTTGACCGAACCACTATACATCGCTGTGTCTTGATTGTGTGAGTGTTTAAATTTCTATTTTACTTTGCTGCAAGCCTTTACTTTACTTGCTCCACTTCCTTTTTATCTTCTTACGCATGCTTTAAAGTTAGAACGCAATCAAATCGGTTTCAAACGAAATGTTGCTTTCATCGTACGAAGTTTCCGAAGCTTGATTTAAATTGCTGAAAAATCTATCATTTTATCCGCTGCACTAATTCACCCCCCCTCTTAGTGCCGCTCGATCCCTAACAATTGGTATCAGAGCCACGTTCTTTCTCTTTCGGATTTACACCCGTGAGAAATGACTCTAAATGGTTTTCAAGAGGGCTTTTCGGTTTTTTGTCCACCGTTTTTTAACGGTTCGGACTACACATATTGGAAAACTCGAATGAGAGTTTTCATGCTTTCAATGAACTTGGATTTGTGGAACATCATCGAAAATGGCTTTCAACCTTCCTCTAAATCGACGAACGAATGGTCGGATTTGGAGAAAAGGTTATTTTCTTTAAACATAAAGGCTATGAATGCCTTATTTTGCGCTTTAGACAAAAATGAGTTCAACCAGATTTCTACATGCGAAACGGCTTTTGACATTTGGCGAACTCTTGAAATCACGCACGATGGAACGGGTAGAGTCAAAGACTCGAAAGTTAATATTTTGATGCACGATTTTGAGATTTTCCGAATGGCACCAAGTGAGACTATCGATGATATGTTCTCCCATTTCTCGGATGTTATCAATAGTCTAAAAGCTCTAGGTAAATGTTTTTTGGACTTTGTACTCATAATCAAGACTTTAAGGTCTCTTCGCAAAAGATGGGATCCGATAATAACCGCAATACAAGAAACAAAAGGTCTAAATAACTATCCTATTAATGAACTTATTGGGTCTTTAAAGACCTATGAAATGAGTTTCTTTGAACGTTTAGAACATCATGAACATGATGAACATTTGAATCACCTTCTAAAGAACAAGAAGGTTTTTGAATATCAGACAATTGGATGCCACTTGAGTGATGACTCAAGTGATGAGGACAATGAGGACATTGAACACATAACAATGAATGTTAACAAGTTCATTAAACAAAAATTAATAAACACAAATGAACTTGAACGGAGAAAGAGGCCAAAGAAGAAGAAGAAGGCTTGGAAAGAAGAATCAAGAAAAGAAGAAGCAAACTACGCTTTAATGGTCTTCGACAATGAGGTAAGTAACTTAACTTCCTTGAATTATTTTGAAATTACTTGATGATTTCCATGAATGCTTAACTTAGTTAGTAGGAATTTTTTTATGCTTTTCTTATGTTTTTAGAAATTAAAATTTTTTCGAAATTATACTATGCTTTTCTTTATAGTATTTTTGAAAAGTAAACATATGAATGATGCAAGATTTGTGATAATGCTTAGGATTAATCCATGCATGTGTATCTTGATGGTTTACATTGTCTCCAAATATGATGCTTGATGATTTTATATCATGCATGAGCTTTTGAAGTAATAAAGTGTCATATTGTGATGATGAAACATATTTTTCGAATTTATAAATAGATGCATGATTTTGGCAAAAATTTGAACATTACCTTTTAACATAAAAATTGAAAGTGTGCTATCATTTTTATATATTTGGTCTTGACGATTTTATGACTAAGCTTGTGTTTTATTTTGATACATGTTTTCATAAAAATTTTGAATATGCTCACATCAAATTGCTTAAAATGAAAATGTATTTTTTTCTCATTCTATTGAGATGAATGAATTCATGTTATGAGTCTTGTGAATCTCATAAAATAAAAACATGATGAATATTTTAAAAAAAAATGTGCCTCATGTTTTCGGTCTTAATGATTTCTCTTGAAATATGCTCTTTGGACCTATATGAAAAACATGAATATACTCATATGAATGTCAAATCACTTGAAATGGAACACATAAAAAAATGAGAAATTACACTATCATGATGCTTTACATGTAATGCTTTTGATCTTAATGGGCTAAATGACAACTTGTATTTCAAATTTATACAATGATGGCTTCCGTATAAATATTTGAACATACATTATGAAATCATCATTGAAATGAAAATATTAGAAGTTTGTTATCATGCTTAATGACTTTGTGATATTATATCTTGATGACAAACTCATGTTTCGGTTTTAAAATTTGATACTCATCTTTTGAAACATGAAACATATTATCATGATAAATTGAATCTCATGTCTTGGAATAATATGTTGCATTTATGCCTTGACAATTTTTATGATAAAGTTTGATTTTCAATTTTGATGAAAGGCAAGTGATAAATTCATTTATGATATTTTATAAATCATTAGAATTACGAATGAGATTTTGATGATACGGTAATGACTTTATTCATGTTATTAATCTCAAAAATAATAATTTAATTATGAGTCTTGAGTTGATAAATTGAGCTTGAATGATTTTTCTTTTAATGATTCTTGAATCTTCTAGAATTATGACTTGTTAAGACATATTTAATGCTTGAATCAAGTTCTAAAAGATTTCATTTTGCTATAAAGAAATTTTATTGAAATCATGATCTTGACAACTATGACTTGAAACTCTTTATAAATCAAGATCTTTTACCATGCTCCTTCCGTCTTATCAAAAGAAAATTCCTTAAATGAAATGTAACTTGTCTTTTGATTTCTCGGAATTCAATACTTGAATTTTTATGAATTCGTGTCTTGATTCTTATGAAATGTGATCTTGGTAAAATTCCTATGTATTAATCAAGATCTTGTGTGTGATCTCCTAAGACTTCCACTTGTTATTTCCTAAAAAGAGACTTGTCAAAATGATTCATGAACCTTTTGATTCATGACTTTTGGATTCATGACTCAAGATTGAAGATTGAAACATTATATGCTAAAATTGATTCTTTTATTGTTTCAATACTTCCTTAAATGCCTTATGTGATGATTGAAAATTTGATAAAAAAATGTGCTTAATATTTGAATCATTTATCATGGCTTAAAAATGAATGAAAAGAAAATATGTTGGCACTTGTAATCATGATTTGATCCTTAATATTAATATGCTTTTATATATCATGATTCTTGGTTGTATGACATTTATCTTGAATTAAAAATTGATAAATATGAATCTAGATCTTGCTAAAATGAAAAGTTATTAATCATGGATGATATCTTTTGTTTTGATTCTTATTGAATTTACATATTAATATCCTTCATGACATGATTTCTCATGTTTTAATACCATCTTGTATGCATCTTGGAAAAAATTGAAATATTGATTGATGCAAAATTATTGCATTGAAATATTATTCATCCCTTCTTTTCGATAGTGACAAAGGGGGAGTTAGCTTGCTAGCTTATGCATCACAAGTGAAAGTGGCAAACATAGCTAGCTAGAACTTGCAAAAGGCAAAACTTGCACTTCTCAAAATGAGAAGAAAGAAATTGCAAAGTTGCATTATTTTTAACTCATAAGTTTGCATGTTTAAAATGTTATAAATTTTACAAAATTACTAGCTCATTGCAAACATGAAGTTGATTACTTGCAAAAGGGAAACTTAGGTGCAAATGAGAAAATATTACAAAGTATACTAGCTTATCATTATTGCTTGTCATAAATTTCCCTCATACCATGATTTGTTTATGACTCTCTTGAATTCATGACTTGATATGTTAAAAATTCATGATGGAAATTTGTTATTTTGTTATGATGGAAGCACTCATGTAAAGGGAAAAGAATTATATTCTTCCCTTCTTTTTGACAAAATCAAAGGAGGAGAAGATTTATTGCTAGCTTGCATGATTAATTTGCTAGCTCATTCAAGAGGAAGAAAATTGCTAGCTTGTGCATCAAAAAAATAATTTTGCTAGCTTGAACATTGAGAAGCAAAAAGTTGTTATCTCAAGAGAGGCAAAAATCTTGCTCAATTTCACTTCTTCAAAATTGCTTACATTTTTGTTACAAATTATTGTTGAATCTCATGCAAGATTATTTGAAATATTTGATCCTCCCTTTCTTTTTGATGCTAACAAAGGGGGAGAAAGTTTTTAGCTCGAACATTGCAAAAATTTGCCATCTTGATTCCTATTTTGCAACTTCATGAGAAGCTAAGAATTGTTATATCAAAGGATGCAAATATTGCTATCATGAGAAACAAGGTGCCTACTTGCACATCTCAAGAAGCAAGTGAAAATTACCATCATTGTCCATCCTTGAAACTTGCTATGATTGAATGGTATTATTTGATGTTGTATTGTAAAAATATTGTATGATGTGATAAATAGCTAGTATGTTGTAAAGATTTGCATATTCTTGAAAACTAGCTATGATGTTACTTCTCCTTTTTGTTGATGACATAGGGGGAGAAGTAGATTGATGACTTCATGCTTTGTATTGAATATTTTATATATTTACATGATGGTTTGACAATTCTTATAATATTGTGATGAATGTTGCTTGGATTTGGGATAATCCAAGTATTCTATCAATGGCATATTGATAGGGGGAGTTTGGTTAAACTCCGGGGAGTTGTGGTTAACTCCGTCAGTCATCAATTAGTTGTCATCATTAAAAAGGGGGAGATTATTGAATCTCGGATTTTGATGATGAAACTAATTGAGTGTGATTTGTGGTCTAACTGCGTGTTGAGTTACGCAGGTCTACTTTCGATCAGGATTAGACAGTTGACGCTGGAGGAATTGACGTTGCGCCGGAGGTGATCACGTCAGGATATTGGATGTCGAGCCGGAGGTTCAGTCGACTATCAGCAGGAGGCTTCATACGTCGGGCATCGGACCAAGAAGTGTGGAGTTGCGCTATGGATATCGGGGTTGCGGAAGTCAACCACCGATTGGGCAACAAGCCGCTAGAGAGGGTGATGTGCCGAAGGATCGGACGAAGCATCGACCAATGATGTGACGGGCAACTGAATGTCAATTCGCGTTGTAATAACTATCTAGATCGAAGTAGAGTGTTTGTTGTTTGTGTGTAGGAGTAACTACGATAAGGATGAAGACGTAAAGCGAAACAAAGGGTCGAAGTCAAGTGCGATGGATCGTTGGGAGTTCGAGAGTTTGATGGAAGTCCGAAGATTCGTTGGGAGTGCTGTCGGAACTGGCCGAGAATGAGTAGGGAGCTTGCCGAAGGGTTTTCGAAAGTTTGCCGGGAGGTTCGTCGGAAGTTCGCGGAGCTTGCCAAGAAAGATCGGAGCTTGCCAAAGAAGCTCGAGGGAACTCGCCAAGATCATCGTGGAGTCCGAGAGCTTGCCGGGAGTCCGCAGGATGGTTTCCGAGGGATCGCCGTAAGACCACTAAGTTCGACTAAGAAGACTTGACTTGCGATTTCAGAATAGCTAGAATGTCTTTTAATTTCAGTTAGCACATTAATTGGGTTAGGATTAGTTACGAATCCACAGGCTATCGGGTCTTAGTTCACAAAGTTTTTGGCCCAAATGAAGACCAACGCATGCTACGCGGCATGCCACGCATGGCATCAGAGTGACAGCCAGCCAACACCGTAGCCGCCATCAGAGCAAAGCGTAGCACCGGGCCGCCGGAAGTCAGCGTAGCACCGACTGCCAGGGCGGGGAATCGCCTGGTGTGTCACCGGGCCAAGACCGACAAGACCGAAAACTCAAAAGATCCAAATTTTTGGCCCATGTTTAGTTCCAAATTTGAATCACTTTGAGGCTTATAAATACCCCTTCCTTTTTAGTTGAAAAAAACAACCCTTAGAGAGTTAGATTTTGAAAATAAATCTTAGGAAAGTCTTGTTCTTCATTTGCTTAAGTGTTCACCTCATTCTTCTTGTGAAATCTTGTAAGAGTGTGAACCACTTGTAAAGGGTTGTAAGAGGGGAATTTGATCCTTTCCCTTCAAAGGATTTGGTAGTGGAAGAAGGGAGCCTCATCGGAGAAGGCTTCGGAAGTGGATGTAGGTCACTTTGACCGAACCACTATACATCGCTGCATCTTGATTGTGTGAGTGTTTAAATTTCTGTTTTACTTTGCTGCAAGTCTTTACTTTATTTGCTCCACTTTCTTTTTATCTTCGTACGCATGCTTTAAAGTTAGAACGCAATCAAATCGGTTTCAAACGAAATGTTGCTTTCATCGTACGAAGTTTCCGAAGCTTGATTTAAATTGCTAAAAAATCTATCATTTTATCCGCTGCACTAATTCACCCCCCTCTTAGTGTCGCTCGATCCCTAACAGTCGCTCCTCGATTGCTGCTAGCAGTTCGGCCTCGACCCACTTGGTGAAGTAGTCCATACCGACGATAATATGTCTTTACTACCCCAAGGCCGGGGGAAGGGTCTGAGGAGATCCATCCCCCACTGCGCGAAGGGCCACGCGCAATCCATGGGTACAAGTGGGACTGCAAGCTGTCGAGGCATTCGGGCGTGCCTCTGGCACGCATCGCAGTGTCGCGCGTAGGCTTTTGCGTCTCGAAACATGGTGGGCCAATAATAACCCTAACGGAGCACCTTAAACGCTAGGGTGCGCCCGTCGGCGTGATCCCCACAGATCCCCTCATGGACTTCAGCCAGGACCAACCGGGATTTGTCGGGGTCTAGGCATCGTAGGAGGGGATGCGAGAACGATCTTTTGTAGAGTCGTCCACCAACTTCGCGGTACCAGGCCTGGGTGCGACGTAGGCGTTGAGCCGTGGCTTGGCCGGTAGGGAGGGTCCCATCTCGCAAGAAGCGTAGCATCTCTTGCACCCATGTCGTTGGCGCATCCATCGTGGCCACTGTGGTGATCGTGATTGCATGGGAGGGCAGTTGCTCAACGTCGGGCTCACCCTCGGGACCCAACCTGGAGGCCAACTTTGCTAACGCGTCGGCCCGGACATTCTGACCCCTTGGCACCCTGGACAAAGCAAATTTGGAAAAGTGGGTGGTCAGGCCCTTTACCTCTGCGAGGTACCTTGACAAGGTCGGATCGCAAGCCTCATATCCGCCGCTGAGCTATTCGGCTACCAGTTGTGAGTCGGTGAAGACTTGTATGACATCCACCTGCATTTCCACAGCCAATCTAAGTCTCGCCAGGAGCGCTTCGTACTCTACCTCATTGTTGGTGGCCTTGAAGCCAAAGCGGAGGGAGCACTCAAATGAGCATTCGTCGGGGGCTTCCAACACCAGCCCCGCTCCCGCGCCCTTGGATCCGGACGACCCGTCCACGCGTAGCACCCAATCCCAAGGCGACCTGCTCGGGACTTTGGTCTTCGGGCAGGGTCAGCTCGGGATGAAGTCAGCCACCGACTGGGCTTTGATGGTGGTTCTTGGCACATATTATATGTCGAACTCGCTGAGCTCCACCGACCACTTGAGAAGGCGTCCTGCCAAATTGAATTTAGACAAAATCTGCCGAAGTGGTTGGTCGGTGATTACCTCAATCGGGTAAGCTTGGAAGTAGGGATGCAGCTTTCGGGCTATCAATACGAGTGCTAGCACCAGCCTCTCGATCGATGGGTATCGCTCTTCGGGACCGTTCAAGACATGACTGGTGTAGTAGATTGGTAACTGAACCCAGGAAGCTTCCTTGATCAGAACGGAGCTGACCACGTGTGGGGAGGTGGTGAGGTACACGCCGAGTTTCTCCTCGAAGGAGACCGAAGTGAGTCGAGGAAGGTTGGCTAGATGCTGCTTCACACGGACGAGGGTTTCCTCGCATTCTGTGGTCCATTAGAAGGTCTTTAGTTTCTTCAGGGCCTAGAAAAAGGGGAGACATCGATCTCCGGATCGGGAGAGGAACCGAGACAATGCGACGAGTCTCCCGTTCAGCCTCTGCAACTCCTTAATTATTTGAGGTGATTGGATGTTGGTAATCGCTTGAACCTTCTCCAGGTTGGCGTCGATCCCTCTTTCGTGTATGATGAATCTGAGAAACTTTCCCGAGCTGATGCCGAACGCACACTTCAAGGGGTTGAGACGCATGCCGTACTTCTAAAGCGTGGCGAACGCCTCGGCTAGGTCGGCCAAATGCGTCGTGGCTGCGTGGCTTTTCATGATCATGTCATCAACGTAGACCTCCATATTCCGCCCGATCTGCTGGGCGAATATCTTGTTCATGGTCCTTTGATATGTTGCACCGACGTTCTTTAGCCCGAAGGTCATAACCTTGTAGCAGTACACTCCCTGATCGGTGAGAAAAGCCGTGTGTTATTGGTTGTCAGGAGCCATCTTGATCTGATTATAGCAGGAGAAGGCATCCATGAATGAAAGGCGGGCGTGCTCTTAGGTTGCATCGACCAGCTGATCGATCCTGGGGAGGGGATAGCAATCCTTCGGACACGTGCGATTGAGATTAGTGTAGTCAATGCACATCCTCCAACTCCCGTTGGATTTATTCACGAGAACTACATTTGACAACCAACGGGGGTACTTGACCTCCTTTATGTGGCTTGCTGACAAGAGATGCTTTACCTCCTTCCGGATAGCTAGCTGTTGTTCCGGAGCGAACCGTCAAGGCTTTTGCTTCACGGGCCGCACCTCGGGTGAGATGCTCAGATGATGCTGGGCCACTTCGAGATCGACTCCCGGCATGTCTGCCGGTGACCAGGCAAAAACGTCGGCGTTCTCTTGGAGGAGGCCGACCAGCTCCCTTTGTTCCTGCGTGAGGAGTTCTAACCCGATCCGGACTGTTTGGTCCGGTCGATCTTCCTGTAGGGGCACTTCGACGGTTGCCTCTATCGGCTCGGGGTGGTGGTTTGGTCTCTTCGCCTCCCGGGGATCCTCTATGCAATCCCGTAGCATTTTTGTGTAATGCTCCCATACTCGTAGCATCGCCGACCACACCTTCAGAACTTCGCGTGTGGTGGTAGGTGGAATCGCCTCCGCTAGCCCCTTGATTTTTGAAAGGCGTCTAGGTAAAGCACATCGGTCGAGCTCCCGGTGTCCACCATAATCCTCTTCACTTGGGCCTTGGTGATCCTGGCGGTTATCACCAACGCATCATCATGCTCAGGCAGGTCGACCCCTTCGGGCGGGAACGTTACCTCAGGCTCGGGGGTGCGCCTGGGGCAATCATCCATTGCCGCCCGGGCGTACGCTTTCCACCCGGACATGCTGTTTCCTCCGAAAGTAGGACCGCCCGATATAACATTGATCTGTCTCTCGACAGGGCCCTGGGGATGTGGCGACGGGTCCTTGTCCTGGCGGAGGAACCGACCGAGGTGCCCCCTACGAATTAGCTCCTCGATCTGCCGCTTCAGGTCGCGGCACTCCTCAGTGTCATGGCCATTTTTTCGGTAAAAACGGCAATACCTGGACTGGCTCCGCAGTTCCAGGGGGCCTCTCATCGGGGCGGGGGGCTTGAGTAGCCCCTTCTCCTTTATCTGGAGGAAGATCTCCATTGTGGATGCGCCCAAGGCGGGGAGCGGGGGCCTTGACATCGGTGGGTCCATTCTACGCTTCGGGGTAGTTGCCTGTTATGCCCGGGTAGATTCCGACTGAGCCCTTTTGGTCTCCTCGCATCTCCCAGACATCCAAGCCTCCGCGGCGATGTAGTGGTTGGCTCGTTGGAGCATTTCCGGAACCGTGGTGGGGGGATGCTCCACGAGAGACCAGAAGAACCTGGAAGGGCGCAGGCCAGTCATGAATGCCTACAATAATAGGGAGGGATGAGCGTCCGGCAACCTTCGTATTTCCATGGAAAAGCAATTCACGAAATGGGAGGGAAGCTCGTCCTCCTTTTGGTTGAGTCTGAAGAGCAGGGCAACGGACGGCTTTGATCAGGCGTAAGCCAGGAAGTAAAGCTCAAAGTCTTTGGCGAGCTGATTGAAGGACGCAAACGCACCGGTCTTCAAGCTGCTAAACCATGCATGGGCCGGTCCCCTTAGGGTCGTGGGGAACGCTCTACACATCAAAGCATCCAAAGTGCCATAGAGCACCATCTGAGAGCGAAAGGCGGTGACACGGTCTGTCGGGTCCGCTACACCATCATATGAATCAAGGGAAGGAAGATGAAAGTTCAGAGGGATTGACTGATCTTAGATCTCGGGTGCGAATGGAGAGCCCCGGCGTGCGTCTTCCCCGGGCTTTTCTTTAGATTTGCGCACCTCCTTCTGCACCTCATCGAGTCGCTGACTGATGGAGCGCAGTTGGGCTCGAAGGGAGTCCGTCGAGTCCGAGGATAGCACTTCAGGGTCTGGGCGGCCGCTCGGATTCTCCAGCATTTGACCTTCGAACGGGGCCCATCGGACACCAAGTGAGGCGGGGACCGGTGGAGGCGTCAGATGGGGCGCGTTTTGCGGCTCCGACTGTTGCGTCATGACTGGCAGCGTCGGTTGTGAAACGAGTGGGATGACAGTCTGCATTAGTCTGGTCAGGGTTTGGACTTGGCGAGCGAGGTCCTGAAAGGCTTCGGTTGTCACAGGCGACAGGCCAGTCAGGACGCCCTCGGGTGGCGATAGACCTGGATCATTGAACAGCCACCAATAGCTCTCCAAAGTCGCGGCGGGGTCTTCCGCTCAGATCCCGTCGTGCGAGGGGACATTCTCGAGAGTCCCGATCGGGCGTGACTCCCCGACCACGGGCTTGTCTGGGTTGACCTGTTGATCTCTCGACATTCGGCCCTCCTAGTGCTAATCTGTTGGTGTCAACAACTTTATGTCGTGACCTTGGGGCCGTCGTAGCTGGGTTCGGGCATGAATGCACAGAGATCCTCTTCGATCGGCCTTAGGGGTTTGTCGACATTGGAGGGGCGCCTCCACACATGCTCCATCCTGAGTCCTGCACATAGGTCAAGTCAGGAAGGCTCCGCCCAACCCCTCCGATGATCAAGTCAGTAGATGATCTTTTTGGAGGAAAAATGCCTCTCTGCTCTTCTTCTTGAGCGTCGGGGTTCATATAGGGAAGGGGGCTCCTATTCCTTGACGTGCCTATCTGCAGGGTACCAGTCCACCTCTCTGATGGTGTCTGACACTAGGTGGAGGACCTGGCTCATGCGGGATGATGGCGTGCCTCGGTCGAGTTTCGTCTTGCTTTGGTCAGACGCTGTCAGATTGCAGGTCAACCATGTCACCCGTCATTCAAGCACAATCATGGGGACGTCACGCAGGAACGGGCAATGTCACCTCACATCCCGTCATCATTATTACCCCCATCACCACCAACATAGGATACGAGCAGTACATTCGAACTTGATCCTTTCAAACAAACAAAAGTCCAGTCAGGTTGGAACTACATTCATTAATGCAGTAACTATGGTGATTCAAATGAGAGACTACACGAACGAAACACAAAAGCTTGATCTGGGGGAATCTAGAAGGAAGGCATGGACTTGGAGCTAACGCTTCCATCCGGTGGATCGGGAGTGATGGAGGTGGCAGCGGAACGAGCCTGGGTGGGTCGTCGGAGAGCACACGCATTGGCTACTGCCACCCTTCGCCAAAGCCGGTGGCTTGGGATTCTTCTCCTTCTTCCCTTCATCCTTTGAGTTGGAGGAGACCTGGTTCTTGGCACCATCAGAAGACTCCATGTCCGTTCCTTTTTTTCACGACACAATAATATAACACCTGAAATTTTATAGGAATAAAAATTTTAAAGGATCTTACAATTTAAACCTCACAGAATTTATACATAAATAAAAATTTTAAATGTGCACTAATCTGTGCTACCTAACAATAAAGGAAAATATGGAATCTGCTCCTCGTACAAGTCAGATCTACTATGATAAGGTTGTTCTTAAAAAATAAAAAAATAAAAAAAAGAAATTAGCAAATATATTGAGTATAAACCTTCTAAAATAACTCCACATATCATATCATAGTCATCAGGTATGGGTACTCTTTTAATAATAAATATAAAAATATAAGATGAGTCTTATGTTGACGTAATAACTGATATAAAATTCATATCTTACTTCTAATAATGAATGGAGTTGTGTTGTCACTTATTAAAGTGAAATATATTTCTTTGGATGAATATCTAGTCATGTAGGATAACCCATTAATCTCCAAAAGAAATCAACCTATCAAGTAGGTTATATTAGTTTTGAATACAATAATATCTTATAAACTCATAAAATTTAATCAAAATATTTAAAGATAATCAATAATCCATCAAATATCTTGTGATAAAAAAGTCACACCCTTGTTAGCCTTCAAACATCGTGTTAGTCTAATTGATTGTAATCAAAATTGATTCCACTAGAACCTCAATTCTCATATGATCTGGAATCATCCTATCAGAAACTGATATAATTAAATTTGATTGTGTCAAATTTGGATCAAACGGATTTGAATCGATCAAAATTGATGATCGGGTTTAACCGAATTGCAATGGTAAGACCGGCCCAAAGGGGCGTAAGGTTGGGCCCCTATGGACTGTCAATCTAGCCCAAATTAGGCTAAAATAAGGTTGGGTCAAGCCCTCTTCCACCACACAACCACGTGGCACGTCTCTGGATCAGACCAAAGTGAGTTTGCGCGGGGCCATACGCATCTCACATTGCAAAACAGGTAACGGGCTAGGCCATGTGCCCCGCACATGCTCAGCAACGGTGAATAGTTGGGCCTCAGCACCGATCGCATATGGGCCAGCAACACTGGGCTAGGTCTGCCCATATCCGATGGCCCATGTATTAATTCAATTCCACTCCCCCTTTAGTTTTTTTTTTCTGATTGCAATACTAATAACTAATATAACCAACCGAATTCAATAACACACATGAAGATGATCAAACAACAAACATTATAGAAATTAATTAAATGGCTTAGTCAGCATGCTTCATCAAAGAAATCAACATGCCACTGAATGCTTAAATCAATCTTAAAGTAATTTAATTTAAGATGGATTTCATGAAATTCTTTAGTTGATCTTTACGAAACATTATTCAAAACTTAAACCATTTAAAATGAGATTAAAATTCATGCATTATAATATTAAAAATAAAGGATCATAAAATTCATTAATTAATTTTTTTATTATAAACTAATAGAATAAACATCGTCATGCTACATGAGGATACAATAATTTTTTAAATTCTTAAATTTCGTAAAAAAACAAATCAAAATATTTAATTTAAAATGAACAGAGGACTTACCTCTCACTTTGGGAGCTCGGTTGTCTTTGTCAATTGGTGAGCTAAAGGGAGAGGCATCATCTTTAAATAGGAGGGAGGGTTATCCAAAAGTTAATAAACAAAAATTAAATTTTATATTATTTAATCAATCAATTAATTAATTTCATTTTAAATCCATTGGCATAATTAATTTGTCTTTTCTATTTATTTGTTCAAATAAGAAAAATAGATAAGTCACATAAGGTAGAATTCTAACATAGAAACTTTTATTTTTGGAAAGGAAAAAAATGTCTTAATGGTTACATTCATCCCCTCTGAAAAGGTACGTGGTCCTATAATTTAATTTACTTTTAGAAAATAAATATTGATATTACTTTCTTATTTTCTCTTATCATTATCGAGTGGCCTCTTGGTTTGAATCATGATATCACTTAAATATAACATACATGCATATATCAGTTATCTCCTAAATCTAAGGTACAGGCTCTTAAGATCTTCCAAATTTGTATTATTCTCTCAGATTAGTCAACTCTTTGAGGATGAAAAGTTATATTAAATTTTAATTGTGTCTAAAGAATTATGCATACTTCTTCAAAAACAGCCCCGAATCCCTGTTAAAAATAATACTAACTATCATCTCCCTATCATATATTAAAAACTACTTCATTATGATATCCCACCGGCAAGCTTAGATGAGTTTAGGTGCCTCAATTGCCCTTTTTATAGCAATGGGATTAGCTGTAGTAAATATATCTTTTTTAACCGTGTGCTTGCTACGTCAATATGGAATCTCTGCCAATAGAAATTACAAGCTGGTCGAAGCCACCTCACTCACTTGGTCGACAGCATAAGACCTCTCAATCTCTTCGCTGAGCTCAACTCTTCCATCTCCCACTCAAGCACTACCGTCGACTGTTGGAGTTGACCATTTGTTGTAGCTGTCGAAATCGTCATTGTCGAATAGAGTGACCTGGCCATCTGTGGAACCTCAGTCACTCGGGCCTTCAAAGATCGCTAGACCCGATTAGTCATGGAGCAAGCACTCAGACAGATCACTATACGATATCTGTAAACAAACTGGTGACCTCCTTTGTGAATCCCATTGACACTTCATGTATGATGAGCCCCTTCAATTCATACTTAGGCCAAAGAGCTTCTTTCGTTTGTTGAGTTAGCTCCTCTACCCTGTGGACGAAGGTACACAAGATTGAAAGGTCATCCCTTGCTCGACAAACGGATAACTTATTATTGGATCGAAGCTCCTCAAACCTTGTAGCCACTTCAAGCTGAAACAAAAAAAAAAGGGGTCCATGAAGCACATATTATAGCATTACATCAACATAAAGATAATACTGAGACCATGATACTCCCCGACAAACACTATAGCATTATGAGTTAGTTCAACATCATTTAATTGGGTAAGATCACCATGCCTAGAAGAACTTAATAAAATATGAGTAGAGAGAAAGGCCAAAGCTTTGCCCCTAGTGCATCAATATAGTGCAAAGTAGTGATTCATTGTATAGGATTGATCACCAAACTAAGCAACTATAAGCTCAAACCCAAATGAAATGAAGACTCCAAACATTTTAAACGTGGTTTAAATCTTTAAAACTCACATTAACCGAACTTAAATTAGTTTTTATGGACTATTGGGCTCTACTATTCAAAAGAATCGTCCCCAAAAGGAGGAAGAAAGGCTAACAAGTATCAAAGGTCGAGAAGAAATCAATAATCGACTTTGAGTTTGAAGAGATAAAAAGAGGACTTAGAAGTCATCTTGAACCTTCTATAAGAGGGTCCAGGAGTTCATCGAAGGTTTTACAACTCAAAAGTCTACAGAGTCAAATGCACATTGAGCATAAAGAAGATGAAGGTCGAGCCTTTTATATGGACCAAGTGACCCTTGGGCTCTATCATCGAACCTTTTGTTTATCCAACAATTCGATTGGGGTAGTTGACATGACAACCTCATATTAGTCATTAAAGACTAATTAGTGGAATCATAATCTCCATGGATCCTTATACTTTAGTTGATCAATGATATGGAGCTCTCCAATTAGCAAATAAGAAACTAATTGTCAAGCAATGATTACAAACCATAGAAAACTGAATAAAATCATACCAATTACGCCTTGTGAAAAATGGAGCAGTGATGATAGATCGCACACACAAATATGAAGCATCGTAAAAGTAATCATGCATGTTGATACCCATCCATAATATAGCCAAATCTACCCATGAAACATCCCTCATCCACGACGTGTTGAATGCAGTTATAAAGCATCTCTCATTTACGATGTGGTTTAATCCAACCATCAGTCCATTATGACACACACAAATCTTGTGGTAAAGTATTCATCAGCCATGGTAAGATTGAATCTGAGTAATAAGTGTCCTTCATCTATGATAAGGTTAAATCCGTTCATAAAGCGCTCTTCAACTATGAATCTTATTATGAAATATCCCTCGTATATTATATTATGCGACCAAATTCAACCATAAAGTATCCTCTAAATTTGACATGATTGAACCTGAAACATCCGAAGCGAAACATCCGGAGCCCATAATAATAACAACACCCAAACGTGGATGATGTGATCAAGTTGTTCACAAAGCAAAATATTATATCTTGACCCTTATTATGTACCAAAATATAATTAAGATATTGAATCTCAAATTTTGATGATGAAATTAATTAATCATATTTAGTTATCTAATTATATTTTGAGTCATGCAGGTCTACTCTCGATCAGGATTAGACAATTGATGTAGGAAGAATCGATGTTGCACCGGAGAAAATCACGTCAGGAGATTGGACGTCGAGCTGGATGTCCGATCGACGATCGGCAAAAAGCTTCGGACAAAGAAATCAAGCATTGGGCTAAGAGGAGAGGAGTTGCACCAAGGAGATCAAGGCTACGGAGGTCAACTGCTGATTAGACAACAAACTGCAAGAGAGGACGATGTGTCGAAGTGTCGGATGAAGCGCCGATGAACCAATGATGTGCTGGGCAACTAATTAGGATTCACATTATAATAATTATTTAGATCGAAGTAGGATTGAGTCAAAATTGAGTTGGTTTTAGGTGAAATAATATCAACTCAATTAGGAGTCAATTTGGCCTAAATTGAGACTGATTTGGGCTCGTTGGGAGGCCCATTCAGTGGCCCAAAAGTTACAGCAAGCGGTGGTATCGCCTATGAGGTGGAAAAGTGAAAAGGCGCACTTTTCCAAGCTATAGGCGATGATGCGACATTAAAGCTGCGGTGGTGAGTGCGCCTAGGTTGGTGATAGTGCAGATTAGTGTCGAGTCAAGCGTGGTGGTACCGCCAACACTTGAAAATCCGGGGTGATTCAAATTTGGGCTCCAAATTTGAATCACCTTGAGGCCTATAAATACCTCTCTCATCCATGGTTGAAATACACATAAAACCTGAGAAAGAAAAAGGAAAAACTCTCCTATAATAGTATTAAAATCTTCCCTCTAAGCTTTATATGTGATCTAGTCCAAGAGAGGGGTAAAAGGCCTTATAAAGATTGACTTCTAAACTTATAAAATGAGAATTGAGTTGTAAGGGAGTTAATCTTCGCCCGTTGGAAGGAAGACAATTTGTGAAAAAGTCGGTAGCCTCAATAAAAGAGGAATCGGGACTGGATGTAGGTCGGATGACCGAACCACTATAAAACTTATTTTGCATTTATATTCTTACATTTACCTTTCTATAAACCTTTACTTTACTTGTTCACTGCCCTTCATCTTCTCTAAACATTCTCAAGTTTAAGTTAGAGCTTTTCCGACACAGTTTTAGTTGAAATGAAGTTTTCAACGTTTGAAGTTTCCAAAATCGTTCTAAATCATTGAAAATTATTGTACTTAACCATTGCACTAATTCACCCCCCTCCCTCTTAATGCCACTCTGATTCCAATAATTGGTATTAGGGCCTCGTTATTTCTCTTTCGGATTCACACCCATGAGAAATGGTTCTTTATGGCTTTTAAGAGGGTTTTTCGATTGTTCGTCTTCCGTTCTTTAATGGATCGGACTACACATATTGAAAAACTTGAATGAGAGTTTTCTTGATTTTCTAGATTTAAACTTATGGAATGTCATTGAAAATGACTTTCAACTTCCATCTAAATCGACGAACGAATGGTTGAATTTGGAGAGAAAATCTTTTTCATTAGATGCAAAGGCTATGAATACCTTATTTTGTGCTCTAGATAAATTGAGTTTAATTGAATTTCTACATGTGAAATGACTTTCGATATTTGGCACATACTTGAAGTCACACACGAAGGAATGAGTAGAGTCAAAGACTCGAAAGTTAACATTTTAATGCACGATTTTGAGCTTTTTTGAATGGAACCAAGCGAGACTATCGATGATATATTCTCCCATTTCTCATATGTCATTAATAGTCTAAGAGCACTTTATAAATGTTTTTTAAATTTTGAACTCGTTAACAAGATTTTACGTTCTCTTCCGAAAAATTAGGATTCTAAAGTAACCGCTATACAAGAAGCTAAAAATTTAAATGATTTACCTATTGAAGAACTAATTGGGTCTTTGATGACCTATGAAATAACACTCTTGAAACATATTGGATATGATGAACATATGAACCACATTTCAAAGAATAGGAAAGATTTAAAATTTTGGACAAATGAATACCACTTGAGTGATGACTCAAGTGATGAGGACAATGATGAACTTGAACTTCGAACACCAAACTTTAATATGTTCATTAAACAAAAATCTAATATAAAAAATAAACTTGAATGAAGAAAGAGACGAAAGAAGAGGAAGGCACCCAAGGACGAATCAAGTGCACCCGAAAGCAAAATGACAAATTGGGCTTTGATAGGTTTCGTCAACAAGGTAAGTATCTCACCCGAAATGCTTTTACCTTATTTTAAAATTACTTGATATCTTTTTCATGAGTGCTTAATTTAGATAGTAGGAAATAAATAAATTATTTTTAAAAATTATATCATGTTTTCTTTCTAGTATTTTTGAAAAGTAAAAATTAAAATGATACTTGCATGATTTGTGATAATGCATGCACGCCTAATAGGATTAATCAATGCATGCATGTCTTGATGTTTTATATTATTTTTTGCCTCTAAATATGATGCTTGATGATTTTATATCATGCTTAATTAGGATTTGAAGTAATGAAAATTGATTTGGAATAATATATTTTTGGTATTGATAGTTTTTATGACGAAAATTATCTTTTGGATTTATAAATTATTACATGATTTTGGCAAAATTTGAGCATGACTCTTGATTTTTTTTTAAAGCTAGAATCATGTAAGAAGAAAAATTTTGTTATAACTAATAATAATGAAAGAAAGAATGATAGAACTAAAAGTGGTTTTGATGATGCTTTCGGTTCTAAATATAATGCTTGACCCTTGCATGAAAAATCTGAACATGCTCACTCAAATTGAAATACATAAAATGAGAAAATGCACTATGTTTCGTGAGTTTGGTCTTGATGGCTTTAATGAAACCTTATCTCAAATTTACAAGATAATGGTTTTCATATGAAAAATTTGATCATGCTTATGTGAAATCAATTTGCATTAAACAAAATACATAAGAATGACAAAAGTACTATCATGATGTCTTATGCTTGATGTGTTTTGTTTTGATGGTTTTTATGATAAACTTTGCCTTTTACTCTTGAATATGATACTCGTTTTTATTAAAGGCAAAGGCATATTTATATGAAATCAATGCATGAATTGAAATCACTAAAAGAGAAATGCATATTTCTTGAACATCTCTCTTTCTCTAAAGTTTCTGATTTTTCAATAAAAGACAAGTGATGAACTCATGCCATTATTGATAAATCTCTTCAACTATAATATGATTTGAATTGAATTTTATGCCTTGTGTGTAATGTGCTATATTTTTGACTTTTGATGATCTTTTTGATGGGATTTTGCCTTTACGTCTTGAACTTTTATGCTTACTTCTATTTTCTATAAAAGACAAGTGATGAATTTATTTATGATACTTTTTGAGTCACTTGAATTATAAATGAGGTTTTGATAATGTGTTAAAGTATCCATTTATATATTAATCTATAAAAATGATTTTGATGACAAGTATGAAGTAGTCAAGTTGAATTTGAATTAAACTTGTTAATGATTCTTGACTCTTCTCTTAATCTCTACCTATCATGACTTTTTGAGATATATATAATGCTTGAATCAAGTTCTAAAAGATTTCATTCTGTAATAAAGAAATATTATTAAAATCATGATCTTGATAATTATAATATGAAGTTATATATATATCAAGATCGTTCATCATGCTTCTTCCGGTTATCAAAAGAGAATTTTTCAAATGAAATGCAACTTGTCTTTTGATTTCTCGAAACTCATTACTTGAATTTTTTTTATATGAATTTATGATAACTTAATATTCTTTTGGTGTTCATGACATGATTTTTTTATGACTTGTATGCCTCATGATTGAACTATTTTGAGTCTTTGTTCCCCTTCTTTTCGATAATGACAAAAAGGGGAAAGAAAACATGTTAGTATTTGTGATCATGACTTAATCTTGGATTCTCGAACTTATAACATAAGATATTTTTAATTGGAATCAAAATCTTTTTCCTCTATGATTCTTTCATTTTATCATTCACTAAAGAGGAAAACAATCCAAGTCTTGATATCTCAATAATTGATGCTTGAAATTATTTCTTATGATTCATGATGAAATGAGAGATATTATGTAAGAATCTAGATATCTTCCTTGTTTTCTTAAGATTCGTGTTGATAACATATCCTTCATGATTTAGAAATGACATGATTATCTTGACTTGCGTGTATTATGTGATGATTGAAAATTAATTTGCTTAATGATGAATAACTACAAAAAAGATTTATCAAATGAATCATATCCTTCTTGAACTTTCTTGATATCATGACATGATTTCTTTATATGGCTTGTATAATGATTGAAATTTTTAGCCATTAAGTCCTCTCTTCTTTTTGATAAAAACAAAGGGGGAGTTAGCTTGTGCATCACAAGGAAAAGAATTTTGCTAGAGCAAGTAAAATTTCTTGCTAACGTATCGAAAAATTGTAAGCATCTTAATAAGTACCGTAAGAGATAGCTTGAATGTTAAATTTGTAACTTAATTTTGATTCATAACTTGGTTTTCATAAATTGATTTTGAATCATGAATGTAAACTTTTGATACCCCATGAATATTTATCCTTGTTAATTGTCGTAATTTTAAAATTCATGTAAATGGAAAAGAATTGTACTCTTCCATTCTTTTTAACAAAAACAAAGGAGGAAAAAGTTTATTACTAGCTTGCAACTTCAATAAAAAATTTGATCATTGAAATGAAGAAACTTCCTATCTTGAACATTAAAAATTAGCACCTTGTAATTTCAAAAGAAGTAAGTGTTGATTTGTCATGATTACACATACTTGCTATGATTAAATGGTATGATTGAATGTTGTAAATCTAGCTTATATTTTGACTTACATATCATTTAAATAGCTAGAGCAACTTCTTCTTTTTGTTGATGACAAAGGGGGAGAAGTAGATTGATGATTTTATATAATGAATGAAGTATTGAATATTTTATATATTTGTATGATAGTTTGATGTTTTTCCTAACATGTTGCTTGGATTTGGCATAATCCAAGGGTTCTATCAATATGGCATATTGATAGGGGGAGTTTGTTTAAACTCCGAGGAGTTAAGGTTAATTCCATCATCAATTAATTATCTAACTACGTTTTGAGTCATACAAGTCTACTCTCAATCAGGATTAGATAATTGACATAGGAAGAATTGATGTTGTGCCGAAAGAAATCATGTCAGGAGATTGGACATCGAGTTGGAGTTCCGGTCGACCATCGGCAAAAGGCTTTGAACAAAGAAATAGGGTATTAAGCTAAGAGGAGTGAAGTTGCGCTAAGGAGATCGGGGCTGTGGAGGTCAGCTATTGATTGGGTAACAAACCACAAGAGAGGATGATGTATCGAAGTATCGGTCGAAGCACCGATGGACTAATGATGTACCAGGCAACTAATTACGATTCGCGTTGTAATAATTATCTAGATCGAAGTAGGATTGAGTCAAAATTGAGTTGGTTTTGGGTGAAATAATACCAACTCAATTAAGAGCCAATTGGGTCTAAATTGAGACTGATTTGGGCTTATTGGGAGGCCCATTCAATGGCCCAAAAGTTACTGTAGGAGGTAGAACCGCCTATGAGTTTGAAAAGTAAAAAAATATACTTTTCCAAGCTGCAGGCAATGGTATCACCCAGTCTGGGCAATGGTATCACCCAACATTAAAGCTACAATAGTGGTATCGTCCCAGGTTGGTGATAGTACCACCAATGTCAGGGTCAAACTGGTGGTGGTACTACCAGTGTCAGACGGTGGCACCGCCAGTGTCAGGCGGCGGTACCGCTAGCACCCAAAAATCCGAGGTGATTTAAATTTGGGCTCCAAATTTGAATCACATTGAGGCCTATAAATACTTCTCTCATCCATGGTTGAAATACACATAAAACCTAAGAAAGAAAAAGGGAAAACTCTCTTGTAATATGTTACTCATATGTGCTCTGTAAGCCAATCACATGAGTAATGACACTTGTGACTTGATATGTATATTTTATTTTTATATATTATTAGGTATTTTATCACTTTATCTTACGTGTTGCATATATTGTGATATTCTTGGATCTGTGCAATGGGAATCAGATCGTTATGAGATCACGATAATGAGACCGAATCACCTTTAAACACAGACCCTAAATTATCTTGATCATAGGTTACTCAAGAAGGACATCGAAATAACCGAATAGACTGGTGTGTTGTATACCTGTCCATATGATGGAGGTGGCTGGTCTCATAGCTACTCATGTGCGGACACTAAGGGTACAATGCAGGTGCTCATTGGGGATGAGTTTATTGATTGATTCGCTTATGGAATGCTGGATGGTTATTGATACTTCACGTTAGACAGCGATTCCGTAGTTCTAGTAGTGTATTTGGTCCTTAGACTTGAGACACTAAGGATGTCCTATATGAGTACTCCACTCTTTGATACCATACTTATAGGTTTGGAAAGTTTCAGATCTAGTACAATCGGTTATTGGGAGCGGTAGCCAACCTTACGAGGGCTATTGAGTATCAATAGAGGATCATCCGCTCTTGGTATCATGAGAGGAATAGGAATATCCCATGTATTCTTGCTTGAATAAATCCTTGGCTAAGGTTATTCGGATTGAGAGAGAAAGAGTTCTCTGGGAGAATCCAACAAGAGCAAGACTCGAGGAGAGACCGTATTGTCACATGGCCATTACCCTCTCCCCGCAAAATCGGTCAATTGGGGTGTGCAGCGCCAATGCTTATAAGGCTCAAGACCTCCCCTTTCCTTACCAATGTGGGACTAAATGCACCTTGCCTACTCGCTCTTGGGGCGCACCCCCTCTTGGGGTGCACGGCTGCCTACCCACTCTTGGGGCGCACCCCCTCCTGGGGTGCATGGCGTGATACCCCCTCCGGGGTGATCACCGTGACATCCTTGAGAATTCACCCTGCCTACCCTCTCTGGGCGCTTGGCGTGACATTCTCCCCCACCCAATCTCGTGATGTCCCTGTCACGGACTGGCAACCCTACCTACCCCCTTTGGGGCGCTCGGCATGGACACCCCCTCTGGGGTGATTGGTGAAGGCCAGGGGTTGCTTTGATACCACTTGTCACATGGCCATTACCCTCTCCCTGCAAAACCGGTCAATTGGGGTGTGTAGCGCCAATGCTTATAAGGGTCAAGACCTCCCCTTTCCTTACCAATGTGGGACTAAATGCACCTTGTCTACCCGCTCTTGGGGCGCACCCCCTCCTGGGGTGCACGGCGTGATACCCCCTCCGGGTGATCACCGTGACATCCTTGAGAATTCACCCTGCCTACCCTCTTTGGGCGCTTGGCGTGACAGTATGGGCCTGACAGCACCATGCCCGATATAGGGTCTCTAGGATATTAGATAGATGATGGACTATAGATACATGGTAACTGAGAATAGATAGGTCCAAAGGATTGGATTCCCTTATATCGTCTGGGGGCTGCGGTGTAGTGGCTTAGTACGTTTGCAGTCGATGAGTTGGGTAAATTATTATAGAGATAATAATTCACTAAGTCAGAAGGAGTTTTGATAAGTATGACTCACAGCCAGCTCGATATTGGACCTAGAGGGTCACACATATAGTAGGTGTTACGACGAGTAATGATTCGAATATGAGATATCCACTGGAGCTCCTAACTTATTGGAAATCCATTAAGCCCTTGAATTATTAGATCCTAAGATGAGATCCAATAATTGCTAATAAGAGATTATTGGGTAGAGACCCACTAATCTAAGAGGCTTGGGTAATTGGATGGAGATCCAATACTTAACAGGGCAAGATCAATTAGGGTTTACAGGGGGCCTCTATAAATAGGAGGGAACCAAAGCTCTATAGGCTGAGGATTTCTTTTGGTAGTCACCTTCTGTTCTCCTCTCCCTAGAGAGATGCATCGTCATAGTCCCTGCCGTGTTGATACCGCTAAAGTGGAGGACGCTTGACCTCCTTCATTCTTCATATAGATCTGCAAGGATTCAGGGATATACGATCTCCCTAGGTATTTTCTTTTATACATATAGTTTTCACGAATTTGTTTTGATGCACTGATCTTTGCATGATGGCAGAAACTTTCTATGAGAAATATGGATGTTTTTGTTTTCTGTTCTTCCGCTACGCATGAGATGTTGCCCTTGTTAGGGATCGAGCAGCACTAAGAGGAGGGGGGGGGGGGTGAATTAGTGCAGTGGATAAAATGATAACTTTTATGTGATTTAAAACAAGTTCGGAAACTTTCCTACGATGAAAACAACGTTTCGATTAAAACCATTTCGATTACGTTTTAACTTGAAAGCATATGTAAGAAGATGAAGAGGAAGTGGAGCAAGTAAAGTAAAGACTTGCAGCAATGTAAAGAAATGATTCTGAAATTTAAACACTCACACATTCAAGAACACCATGATGTATAGTGGTTCGGTTAAATGACCTACATCCACTCTTGAAGCCTTCACCGATGAGGCTCCCCTCTTCCACTAGCAAATCCTTTTGAAGGGGAAGGACCAAATACCCCTCTTACAACCCTTTTACAAGAGGTTCACACTCTTACAAGTTTTCACAAAGAGAAGAAAATGAGGTGAACACTTAAGCAAATGAAGAACAAGACTTTCCCAAGACTTATTTGCTCAAAATCTAACTCTAAAGGGTTACCCTTTTAGCTGAGAAAGGAGGGGTATTTATAGACTCAAAGAGGGTTCAAATTTGGGCTCCAAATTTGAACTCAATTTGAGTTTCCTGTCTTTGAGGCGGTGCTATCGCTGTCAGAGGCAGTGTCGGGTCTCGCATCGACACAGCGAAGCGTACTACCGCCCCAGCCAGGTGGTGCTACCGCCTGGTACTCGGCCTCTGGGCGGTGCCACCGCCCAGGTCATTTTCAGCATAGTGGTTTCGGCCGAAAACTCGGTCGAAACCGGTCCAAATGAAGTCCGAATTGGCCCAAATTTGGTTTATAGGATTAACACCTAATCCTAAACCAAATTATGTGCTAACTATAAATTTTAAAGACATTTTTAAAGCTATTTCAAGGCCTGTAAGATAAGACTTCTTTCGGTGAGCTTTCGGTGAACTTCCGACGGTTTTCTGACGAACCCTCTGAAACCATTCTATGGACTCCTGTCAAGCTCCTGGACTTCATGATGATCTTGGCGAGTTCCATCAAGCTTCTTTGGCAAGCTCTGATCTTTCTTAGCAAGCTCCGTGAACTTCCGACGAACCTTCCGGTGAACTTTCGAAAACCCTTCGGTAAGCTCCCTACTCGTTCTCGGCCAGTTCCGACAATACTTCCAACGAATCTTCGGACTTCCGTCGAACTCTCGAACTCCCAATGATCCATCTCACTTATCTTCTGGCACTTTGTTTCGCTTTACGTCTTCATCGTCATCATAGTTAATCCTGCACATACACAAATAAAAACTCTACTTCGATCTAGACAGTTATTATAACACGAATTGACATTCAATTGCCCGGCACGTCATTGATCGGTGCTTCGTCCGATCCTTCGGCATATCGTCCTCTTTTGCGGTCCGTTGCCCAATCGGCGATTGACCTTCGCAACCCTGATATCCTTGGCGCAACATGCTTTCCTTGGCCCGATGCCCGACGTACGAAGCCTTCTGTCGATTGTCGACCGAACCTCCAGCTCGACATCCAATATCCTGACGTGATCACCTCCGGCACAACGTCAATTCCTCCAGCGTCAACTGTCGAATCCTGATCGATAGTAGATCTGCGTAACTCAACATGCAATTAAGTAATAAAACATAATCAATTAGTTTCATCATCAAAATCTGAGATTCAACAGCCCCTAGAAGGATTTCCCAACATAATAGTGTCAAAATCTTCCCTTTAAGCTTCAAGTGTGATTTAGTCTAAGAGAGGGGTAAGAGGCCTTGTAAAGGTTAACTCCTAAACCTGCAAAAGGAGAACCGAGTTGTAAGGGAGTTAGTTTTCGCCCGTTGAAAGGAAGACAACTAGTGGAAAAGCCGGTAGCCTCAAGAGAAGAGGAATCGAGAGTGGCCGTAGGTCGGATGACTGAACCACTATAAAACTTGGTTTGTGTTTATATTCTTGCATTAACCTTTTTGCAAACCTTTACTTTACTTGTTCACTATCCTTCATATTCTCTAAACATTCTCACGTTGAAGTTAGAGTTTTTTTTGACATGGTTTTAGTTGAAATGAAGTTTTCAACATTTGAAGTTTCTGAAATCATTCTAAATCGTTGAAATTATTAGTCTTAACCACTGTACTAATTCACCCCCCTCTTAGTGCTGCTGTAGATCCCAACACAAGGAAGATAATAAGTTAGTTGTAACATGTGGACAACTTAATTATATATCATACCCTACTAACCACCTTGTTAACCCAATGCATCAATTGAATCATCCTTCTACATTATCATCGACTTGATAACATCCTAGATGCCAAGTCAACTGACACATCGATCGAAGACCATTAATGTTAACACAAAAATGTTCAAGTAATGATTACTACATTCAACCATTTGGTGCACACATCTTTGATCAAATAATGATCGATGATTATATATAATTATCTCACAGAGAACTTCCCTACTTAATAATAATAGTTATCTAATTTTATTATAAAATGTCCTTGAGTGCACTCCCTCGTCTCTCTCGAATATTTTTAGCTTATTTTATTTTGTTAGTTTTTCTGAATCCTATGGCTCTTTCTCAGGATACTCTTGACATAGTTTTATAATATCTTTTATTGATTTTTAATCTCTTAACACTAAATTGATGATATGTACGGATGTTAGACTTTAGTTGCGTTCGAACCCTTAATGTGTCAATAATATAATAAAATTAGTTACCAATATATTAAAATTTTAAAATTCATGAAATCTAATGGATATATAATTATTTAAATTCATGAAATCTATGAAATCTAGTGCACAAGGGAGATTTTCCCTCGGCTCGCTTATTGCTCTCTGATCGATGCTTCCCACCAAACGAAGCGATCATGTCATCCAAACATGGTTGTCATCCAAACATGGTTGTCATCTGATCCTCGCCTTCCTTTTCTTTCCTCTCTTTATCTTGTTCATCTGTTTTTCTTTCTTTACAACTTTGGATTTAGATATCTAGGGCTGATTCTGTTGAATCTCAAATTTTGATGATAAAATCAATTAATAAGTTTGTGATCTAATATACATTTTGAGTGACGTAGGACTAGCTTTGATCAAGGAGAGATAAATTAAAACAAGAGGAATCGAATATTGGGTCAAAGTAGAACATATCATAAGATTTGACATTAAGCCAGAGAATCAGTCAACATATCAACAAAAGGCTTTGTGCCATGAGTTCGGGCATCGGACCAAGAAGAGTGGACATTGTGCTAAAGAGATCGAAGTTGCGGAGCCCAACATGCCGATTGGACAATAGGCTGCAAGAGAGGACGATGTATTAAAGGATCGGATAAAGTGCCGATGAACCAAAGACATGTCGGACACTATATGATTCGTGCTTTGTAATAATTTATCTAAGATCAAAGTAGTTTAGAGGTCTAATTAGGTTGGTTTAGAATATAATTAGACCAACTCAATGAGAGACCTATTGGGCCTATGTAGAGATTGTTTTGGGCCAAGTGGAAGGCCCAAACAGTAATATAGAGTCACGTTAGGTGGTGGCACCATTAGGGCTGGCGATGGAACTAATTAAGGCTCAATCTTCGAGACTATATAAAGTGGTGATACCGCCCAACACTAGTAGTGGTACTGCCAGTACCCTGAAGACCCAGGATGAGACTAGTTTTGAATTCACGTTTGAATCCATTTGGGGCCTATAAATACCTCTCTCATCCCTCCTCAGAACATACAAGCACTGAGAACATAATAGTCGAAAAACACTATTGTAATTACTTAAGAGATCCTCTCCTCTAGCTTTAAGTTGATTTCAGTTTAACAGAGGAGTGAGTACTTATAAAGGTTGTCTCCTAAATTTGTGAAAAAGAGAAGAGGGCTGTAGGAGGGTAGTTGATCTTTACCTATTGAAAGAAGATCGTTAGTGGACGCCGATGGCCTCAATAGAGGAGGAATCAAGAGTGGATGTAGGTCACGGCGATCGATCCACTATAAATTGGTTTACTTACTTTTCATTATTGTTTACCTTTATTGTAAACCGCTTTACTTATTCACTGCTCTTACAAATATTTTCAAGTTAAACATCTTTCTGATACAAGTTTTGATCGAATAAATCTTCGAATCGTGGAAAGTTTTTCAAATCGACATTTTTACGAAAGCACTAATTTACCCACCTCCCCCCTAGTGCCGATTTCAGTCCTAACAATTGGTATCAGAACAAGATTTCTCTCTATTTAGTTTAAAATCTAAGACAGATGGCTTTTGTTAGTAATCAAGAGGGTCTTTCTATTACTCATCTTCTTATGTTCAATGGGACGAACTATACATATTGGAAAACTCGAATGAGAGTTTTCTTGCTTTTTTGGATTTGAATTTATGGAATATTATCAAAAAAATAATTTTTAAAAGTCTTCCAAACTAATGAATGAATGAAATGATTTGGAAAAGAAGATTTTTTTTAATGCTAAAGCAATGAATGTTTTGTTTTGCGCTCTTGATAAAAATAAATTTAATCAGGTTTCTATTTGCAAAACTATGCATGACATTTAGCACACACTTGAAATTACACACAAAGGCACAAGTAGAGTTAAAGATTTAAAAATTAATCTTTTGATGTACGCTTTTGAATTGTTTCAAATGAAACCAAGCGAAATCATTGTAGGCATGTATATCCATTTTACGGATGTCATTAATGGTTTAAAGGTACTTTGGTAAAAGTTTTTTAATTTTGAACTTGTTAATAAAGTATTAAGATCCCTTCCAAAAAGTTAGAATCCAAAAGTAACGACGATACAAGAAACAAATGACTTGAATAAGTCTCCATCGAAAGAACTCATCGTGATATAAACCAACAAGTTAATCATAATTCTATTAAAGTCCCTTTAACTATTCATGGAGGACCAATGACAAGAGCTAAAGCTAAGAGGATGAAAGAAGCTTTAACTTATTTATTGGAAAATATTTGGAAGGATCAAGCTAGTCAAGACTCAGTCAAGATTCTATGGTTGGAAGAAGAGCCTAAAATGGTCAACATGATCATGAAGAGAGAAGGACAAATTTGAAGACCTCATCTTAAAGAATAAAAGTCCATTCAGCCATGTTTACCAAAAATCATGAATTTGGAATATGAATATTATTTAACGCATTCATTCCCTTTATACTAAGCCTCACACTATATAAATGAGGCTGATTCCCAATGTAAGGAGACAATTTGGGAAGTATAACAATTCTTCAACACCAGTGAGTGTTTTGTTTTTAAGTTCTTGCATGAACTTTAGAACTTATCAGGCTTTTCTGCTTGTGGCGTTCAAACCAAATCTTTGCTTTTCCTTTGACTTATCAGACTTGTTAGTTTGTGGCGTCTTAAGGGAATTCAAAGTGCTATTCTAGTTATTTTATCAATTTTCTATTGATAAGTAATTAGAATAGTTTCCCTTACTTCATTCTTGAATGATCCGCCTTGTTTCAATTCGTTGGAGGGTGTCAATTTGCATTCCATATGTATCATAGCTCTTTAGCTATCGGGGTGTATGGTTGCTAAATTGATGATTTCCATCATTTGGTATCAGAGCACGACTCAAGTTTGAGGTTTGCTTAACTATTTATTTATTATCTTTTAGCCTTTTCCTGTTCTCTTATTCTTCTTTTATCACGATATTCATAATTGCTATTCTTCCTTCCTCCTTATTGCTATGTTTCTTGTGCTATTATCGTAAAAAACAAGAAAGAGAACAAAAAGTTAAAAAAAAGAGAGAGAAAATCAAAAGTAAAAAAAAAGGAGAGGAAATCAAGATCAAAGAAAAAAAAAGAGAGAGGAGAATATCAAAGGTCAAAAAAAAAGAAAGAAAGAAAGAGATCGAAATTATAAAAAAAAATTATGAATTCAGGGACTTCTTGAAAATTATAGAATTCTATCTTCATAATTTTGAATTCTTGTTATAGGTTTGAAATTTTTTTTTCTCATTCCAGAAAATTTTCTTTATTCATTTGATACTTGAATTCTAATCTTTGAAGTGTATTACACACACATTTAAATTGGTTTATATTTTAAAGGCCAAACTTGGCTTACATTTTTTTTGCTTTTATGTCCAATTTCAATACCCTTGAATTGCCATAATCTGAATTGTTTGTTTAAGTTTCTTGGTTAATCTAAGAACTCAAAGAACAAAATAGGAGGTAAAAGGCAAGAGTGGTGAGATCAATATCGAAAAAAGCCAAACATTGTGTGAAAACACGAGTGGAGTGAATCAAATCTTGAGTGAAACACATGAGAGAGTGTTGGTGAGGCTATTCTAACTTTGTTTTTCAGGTTGCAAATATGTATAAAGAAAAAGAAGTGAGTTCTTCATCAAATGATCTTTTGTTTCAAGCAATGCAATAATAATTTAAACGTATGTTCAAAGTGATAGGAGATGTAAGAGATCATCTAGAAAGGTATGATAATGCAATTAATCGATTGGAAGGTGAACCACGGCATAGGAGACAACCAGCATTCGTCCACGATGAATATAATGACGGAGATGACCTCGACGATGACCAAGTCACTCTAATTGGTCCAGATGTTAATCCTACAAGACAAACTAGGAGAGGACGTTTTGATGGTGTGGACAGAAACATAGGCAGCATCAAAATGAAAATTCATTCTTTTCAAGGAAAGAATAATCCAGATACTTATTTGGAGTGGGAACGAAAAGTGGAGCTGATCTTTGAATGTCACAACTACTCCGAAGAGAAAAAGGTAAAATTAGCCGCTGTTGAATTTTGTGATTATGCTATAATTTGGTGGGATCAATTATGTAAAGACAAGCGTAGAAATGGTGAAAGGCCCGTAGAGACTTGGTTGGAGATGAAACAAATCATGAGGAGAAGATTCGTCCCAAGTCATTACTATCGAGATTTGCATCAACGACTGTAAACTTTGACACAAGGTTCCATGAGTGTTGATGAATATCACAAGGAGATGGAGATAGCCATGATAAGGGCTAATGTGGAGGAAGACCGTGAGGCTACAATGACTCGATTCCTGAGTGGATTAAACAAGAACATTTCTGATTTTGTGAAATTGCAGCATTATGTGAAGATTGAGGATATGGTGAATTTGGCCATGAAGATTGAGAGACAACTTAAAAGAAAAGGCACAAGGTATGATTCAAAACCTTATTCGGGTTCTTCTTCATCTTGGAAACCGAATTGGAGTAAAAAGGATGATAAACCCATTGTTAAGCCTAAAATTGATGGAATTAAAGGCAAAAATGAATTTGGCAGCAAGGGTAAAGGTGAGAATCAACCTAATCAAAGTAGAGGTATTAAGTGTTTTAAGTGCCTTGGGCATGGACATATAGCATGTGAATGTCCTAATAAGAGAGTTATGATTATAAGAGATGGGAATATAGAATCTGAAAGTGAAAGAGAGGATGATGATGACATTCCAGAAGATACTAGTGACGTGGAGTATGCTAAAGGTGAAATTTTGGTTATTCAACACACACTTAGTTTATAAAGTAAAAATGATGAACATGGTGAACAACGTGAAAATCTGTTTCATACTCATTGTTTGATTGCTAATAAGTTGTGCAATGTGATTGTTGATAGCGGAAGTTGAACCAATGTGGCAAGTACCTTGCTCGTGGAGAAACTGAAATTGCCTACTATCAAACATCCAAAACCTTACAAGTTGTAATGGTTGAATGATAGTGGTGTAGTAAAGTGTTAGTTCAATTTTCAATTGGTAGATATAAGGATAAAGTTTGGTGTGATGTGGTACCTATGTATGCTGGTCACATGTTGTTGGGGAGACCATGCTAATATGATCGTAGGGTAACACATGATGGGTTCAAGAACCATTATTCCTTGATCATGGATGGACAGAAATATCAGCTTGGACCGTTGCCTCCGAAGACAATTCTTGAAGGCCAGATGCGTATAAAACAACAATATGACGAGCTTGAGTCTTCATTAACCAAAACTTTTGGGAGGGAGCAAGAAAGAGAAAAAAGAAAAAGATGAGATGAGTGATAAAAATAAGAGTATTGGGAAACACAAGGGGAGAGAAAACAAGGAAGGCTTATGTGAAAGAAAAATGAGTGTTTATACTAAAATAAGTGATGTAAAAATGGCCTTAACCATGAGGCAATGCTTACTTGTAGTTATGTACAAGGACATTTTGATTTCTTTTAACAAAATTGACAAAAGTTTGCCTAGTGTTATTGTTGATCTTTTGCAGGAAAATGAGGATATCTTTCCCGAAGAAGTTCCCAATGGTTTGGCAGCAATTAGAGGAATTGAGCATCAAATTGATTTCATTCCAGGTGCAAGCATACCAAATAGGCCAGCATATAGATGCAACCCAGAAGAGACCAAGGAAATCCAAAAGCAAGTCAGTGAGCTTATGGAAAAAGGGTATGTGCGAGAAAGCATGAGTCCATGTGCAGTTCCTATTCTTTTGGTGCCTAAAAAGGATGGATCTTGGAGAATGTGTGTTGATTGCAAAACCATCAATAAAATCACAGTAAAGTATCGACATCCTATTCCTAGGCTAGATGACATGTTAGATAAATTACATGGTTCTTGTCTATTTTCAAAAATTGATTTGAAATCTGGATATCATTAAATAAGAATGCATGAGGCAATGAATGAAAAACTACTTTCAAAACTAAACATGGTTTATATGAATGGTTAATGATGCCTTTTGGCCTAACTAACGCACCTAGCACTTTTATGAGATTGATGAACCATATTTTGCGTGCTTACATTGGAAAGTTTGTAGTGGTTTATTTTGATGATATACTTGTGTATAGCAAAAGTTTAGATGAGCATGTAACCTATTTAAAAGCTATTTTTGATGTGCTTAGAAATGAAAAGTTATATGCTAATCTACAGAAATGCACTTTTTGCACTAATGAAATTACTTTTCTTGGATATATTGTAAACGATAAAGGAATTCATGTTGATCAAGAAAAAGTAAAAGTAATTAAAGAGTGGCCAAAACCTACTAGTGTTAGTGATGTTAGAAGTTTTCATAGTCTTGCTAGCTTTTATAGAAGATTTATTAAATATTTTTCTACCATTACTGCACCATTAACTAAATGCATCAAAAAGAATATTGGATTCAGATGGGGTAAACAACAAGATGATGCTTTTAACTTGCTTAAAGACAAACTCAGTTCAGCACCTTTGCTTGCTTTACCTAACTTTGCTAAAACTTTTGAGATTGAGTGTGATGCGAGTGGAGTAGGTATTAGAGGAGTCTTAATGCAAGAGGGTCGACCCATTGCATTCTTTAGTGAGAAGCTAAATGGAGCAAGTCTTAACTACTCGACATATGATAAAGAATTTTATGCTCTGGTAAGAGTGTTAGAGACATGGCAGCACTATCTTTGGCACAAGGAATTCATTATACATACCGATCATGAGTCTTTGAAATATCTCAAAGGACAAGGAAAGCTAAGTCGTAGGCATGCAAAATGGATGGAGTTTATTGAATCCTTTCCATACATCATCAAGTACAAACAAGGTAAAGAAAATGTGGTCGTCGATGCTCTTTCTAGAAGGTATGCTCTAATTTCTAAACTTGATGCAAAATTATTGGGTTTTGAATACATTAAAGATTTATACAATTCTGACCATGATTTTGCTAATGTTTATGGGGCATGTGAAAAAGGGGGTTTTGATAAATTCTTTAGGCATGATGGTTTTCTTTTCAAAGAAAACAAGCTGTGTGTTCCTCAATGTTCAATGAGAGAATTACTTGTGAGAGAAGCACATATAGGAGGTTTAATGAGACATTTTGGAGTTAGAAAAACTTTAGATGTGTTAAGTGATCATTTCTTTTGGCCACACATGAAAAGGGATATTGAAAGATTGTGTGAGAAATGCATCACTTGTAAACAAGCTAAATCTAAAGTAATGCCTCATGGGTTATATACACCCTTCCTATAGCTAGTGAACCTTGGGTTGATATATCCATGGACTTTGTCTTAGGTTTACCTAGGTCAAAAGGAGGGAGAGATTCTATTTTTGTTGTTGTTGATAGGTTTAGCAAGATGGCACATTTCATTCCTTGCCATAAAACAGATGATGTAACATATGTTGCGGGACTATTTTTCAAATAAATTATGAGGTTACATGGCATCCCAAGGACAATTGTGAGTGATAGAGATGTGAAGTTTCTTAGCCACTTTTGGAAAATACTTTGGAGTAAGTTGGGTATAAGATTATTGTATTTAACCACTTGTCATCCACATATAGATGGACAAACGGAGGTGGTAAATCGAACTTTATCAACACTTTTGAGGGCCATAATTCAAAAAATTTTTAAAAATTGGAAGGAGTGTTTGCCACATGTGGAGTTTGCTTATAATAGAAGTGTGCATGCTACAACAAACCATTCCCCATTTGAAGTTGTGTATGGGTTCAATCCATTAACTCCTATGGATTTGCTACCTTTACCATTGGAAAAGGCCAATTTGGATGGTAAGCAAAAAGCTGATTTTGTCAAAGCATTGTATGAAAAAGTCCAAACACAAATTGAAAAGAAAACTCTACAATATGAGAAACAACATAACAAAGGCCAAAAATAAGTAGTGTTCGAACCTGGTGACTGGGTTTGGGTATACTTAAGGAAGAAAATATTTCCACTGGCATTCACAAAACCCACTGTCAGCCTATCCTACAAAAAATAAAGAGTAGAATTTTCTCTTGGAAAATTAGACTTCTTTCTAAAGCAGGGCGACTTGAACTCATCCGATCGGTGTTTTTCTCTTACTCTATTTATTGGTCTAATGCATTTCTTTTGCCTGTTGGACTTCTTTAGGATATTGAAAGACTATTTAAGAACTTCTTCTGGTATGGCATAGATGGAAAGACAATGCATATGGTAAATTGGGATATCATCTGCAGACCGGAAGATGAAGACGGGTTGAACCTGAGAAATCTGCGAGATTGGAATAAAGCTTGTTTGGTACAAAAATTATAGGATCTTTTGCAAAATGAATCCTTATAGTCACAATGGGTTTTTGCTAGATACCTATCCATGAAATCAATTTGGGAAGTTTCAGTAAAAAAATATCATTCTGCTGCTTGGAAAAGAATTTTGAAGGCTAGAAATTGGCTAATCAAACATGTTTCTTATGTAATCTCTTCTGGGACCAGAATTAATATGTGGTATAATCCTTGGGTGAATGGGAAAAGTATTTTTCAATTATATGGTGATAGAGTATGAAGAGATCTTGGAGCTCCTAAAGATTGTAAGGTTTCAGAGTTTATTGCTAATGGTACTTGGTGCCTTCCTAATCCCGTTTCTCCTGATATGCTATCACTTTGGCCGACTATTATAACTCTACCAATCAGGAATAACTCTTTCGATATGCTTATTTGGCTTCATGACAATGGTAAATTTAGTGCTACATCTGCATGGAATCAAATCAGATAGAGAAATAACAAGTGGATCCCAAGCAGTTGGACATGGGATAGACCGTGCTCACAGAGACATTCCTTATGCACATGGCAGGCTCTTCTTGCCAAACTACCCACAATAGATAATATGAAGCTAAGAGGTATCTATCTTGTTAACCGGTGCTCTCTTTGTATGCAACAGGAAGAAAGTATTGATCATCTTTATTATACTTGTGACTACACTAATTGGGTTTGGAAGGAGATTCTGTGTTTTGAACTAAATAGGCTACCAATGCCAAACTTGCGTCAAGAATTAGAACAGCTCTAACAAAGCTTCTCAAGAAAAGGACTTCTTACACAATTGGCAAAAGTTACTTTCAGATGTGCTATTTGGTGGATTTGGAGGGAGAGGTGTGGCAGGATCTTTGAGGGCCACAACACACACAATGCTCATCTTTTACTCGAGATTCTTAGTGACTCAAGATCATGTATGGAGCAGGATCTGGAAATGACGCATTTAACAAGTAGAGAAAAAGAGATCTTCCTCAGATTCAATTTTACAATTCTTTAATTCTAGAAAGGTTGCTATATTGTGTGATTCTTTGCTTCAAAAATGTGATGTATTCTCAAGTCATTCAGGAATGGTTTGTTATATTACATTTTGCTATTTATTGCATATAGTAGAGCGTCATAGTCTATAACATGTGTAGTCATGACTACTTTTCTGTTTAACTACTCTCGGAGATGAGTCTGGTGGAGTGAGACTATTCCACCTTTCTGAGGTGGGGTGCATTCTCCTAGACTACTCTAAGAGATCTTAGGCTTTCATCTATGACTTGTGTTGACAAAGCTAATTTGTACAAACTTTATACTAAATCTACTTACCTTTACTTACCAAAAAAAAAAGTCTAAACTAATGCCAAGAGGAGATGGTCCATTTCAAGTCTTTCAAAAAATCAATGACAATGCATATAAGCTGGAACTACCAGGTGAGTATGGCAACATTAATGCAAAATTCTACTGGAAATCCATCTGGACCAGGGCTTTTGTGCTTCGGTGACTTAAAGACAACTCTTATAATTTCTTAATCTGCGATTGGTGCATTGAGAATCGCGATGGCATCCAAATCAAGCTTTCTAGTAGGCTCCACCTGAATATTATTAGGTTGCTCCTCTTGATTGAGTAGAGAATAAAAAAATTGTTCAGTGTGTACTTTAACCTCATCCAAGTTCGCAATAAGATTATCATTTTTATCTTTACATTTCCTGATACAATTAATGGCCCTTCTAGCAGCAATGGTAATATAGAAAAACTTAGTGTTGGAATCCCCTAAAGTAAGCCAGTGCTGTTGAGATTTCTGTTTTGCAAAACTTTCCTCTTGCTTTAAGGCTTGCATGAATTGATGCCTAGCTTTTGCCTCTTTACAAATAAGATTCTCATTAAAGGGCTGGAGATGCAGCTCTTGTTGCACTACCATTAACTCCTTTTTGCTTAATTTGACTCGGATGTTAATATTACCAAAGATGTTTGTATTCCACTTCTTAAGTGCTGCTTTATAGGCTTTTAGCTTCTGACATAAAATGTACAGAGGGGAACCATGCACAGTAACATTCTAAGCTGATTTAATAATCTCAAGGAACTGAGGATGAGTACTCCACATGTTAAAGAATCTAAATGGTTTCTTGCCTTTGGGTGTTGCTTTTTCTACGTGTATATACATTGAAGAGTGATCGGAGAATAACTGAACACCATACTCCAAAAGTGAATCAGGATAAACTGTTAGCCATGCATGATTAATCAAACATCTGTCAAGTCGAGCCATTATTTTCCTGTGGGTAGCACCTTGATTACTCTATGAAAACCAATCCCCTACAGACTTCATATCGATCAATGCAGTAGTATCTATGTAATCATTAAAATTCTGAAGCTGGCTTTCTGAAAGTGGTTTGCCCCCCACTTTTTTATTTGTGTACTTAACAGTATTAAAGTCACCAAGAACAATCCAAGGTACTGTAAGACAACCATTTGCAATGATAGTTAGATCAATCCATAGAGTATTTCTTTCATGCATATTGTTCGAAGCATATATACCAGTAATATGAAAATGACTATCATTCTTTTTGTCCTCTATCTTAAGATGGATAAATTGTGCAGTAGCAGAAATAAACCATGCACTAATAGAATTGGGATGCCATAAGACCCATATTCTACCATATGTGTCACTAAAGTCATTGGTAAGAAGTTCTGCCTCCGACCACATTAAATTCCTTTGAACATGAACCCGAGATGGTTTAATTTTTGTTTCCACAAGAATAACAATATCACAAGCAGCAAACTTGATTATTCTATTGAGCTCCCAACATTTTTCAGGTTTATTAAGTCCACAAACATTCCAACATATTATCTTCATCAGAAATAAAATAGAAGGAAAGGAAAATAAGAAATTCTTCCTAAGTAGAAGGGTGCGACTTAGGAAGTACCTCCTTTTTCTTATCTTTAGATTTTACATTTTCCTCCCGCACCATATCCTACCTTTCAAGCTTTTATTCTTATTTTTTTTACTTCATCCACAGCTTGTAAATATTTAAATTTTAAACCACCTTGAGCATCCTGGTTAGTAGGATCCAGAATGTCTTGGTTGGTAAGGTGTGTAGGGGCATGTGATTGAGACACAATATCCTGGATGACACGATGAGTGGAACGTAGGATCCCTGTTGTGGAAGTCCCTGACAATATAGGAAGAGATGAAGGTTTCTCTTTCTCCTATGTGTGGGTAACCTGGGAAGCTGTTGTTGTGAAAGACTCTGATATATTAGGAAGAGGTAAAGTTCCTGATTTGTCTTTCGGATTGTGATGCTACCCAAGCGAGTCAGAATACTCGCTCGTCTTCACCGGCACTATTGCCACTGAAGGAGCCCCGCCTTGTTCGTCAGTAGTCATAATAGTAATATCAACCCCTTGCTGAGATGACTGGGTTGGTGGTAAACTTGAGTGATTGGTTTCTGAGTTTGCTGATAAGCTCCATGTGCATGACCAAAAGAGTTGCAAATCTTACAACGCTATAGTTTCCAAGAATATGAAACATGCACCTTACGGGTGGTCCCATCTAGATCACGATAAAAAATCTCATTTGGAAGATCATCATTAGAAGAAACCATTACACATGCTCGTGCAAAAGCCAATCTCGTCTGTGCTGCTGTTGCTTTGTCAATATACAATGGCTGTCCCAATGTGCTACATAATTTAGCAATAAAACGACGACTCCAAAGATGCAAGGGAAGACCATGAAAGGATACCCATAAAGGAATAGACTATAGACTGTCTAACTTCAAACGGATATCAGGAGACCAACGCCGGAGAATCATCGGATGACCACGAATAGTCCAAAACCCTTCAAGAATTCGCTATAAATCCTCTGTAGAATAGAGTTTGCATACAAAAAAATCATTCTCTAGCATATGCAGATCAAATGCCGATGTTCCCCATCGAGTCTTGATGAATGAGGATAATGAAAAATATGATGTCTTTAAACCAACCACATAACCAACAAGTGCCATGGACCACGTCTTAATCAGTTCTTCAGAATCAATAGTCTCGTACACAGTAATCTTCTGATCAGCCTAGGTTTCTGAAGCAAAGAAATCCAAGATAAGATCCAAGCTTCCAATCGGAGACTTGAAGATGCTTGTCCAAGGTTGAGGATCTTTAGAAATGAGAGTAGGAGGCCGCGATCTAGAACGCGACCTGCCTCTTTGCTGCATCCTCAAAGAACCATCTCGTCGAGAAGAAGAACCAACTTGAGAAGGAGGCCTCATCTTTGAATCAACCCTGCTGCCATCGTCACCGGCATTCTCGAGTTGCATTGCCACAACTCAAGAGGAACTGCTATGTTCAAAGGGCAGGGGGAGAGGGCAGTGCAGATCTACCCCCAATCGAGTCACCCCTGTCAAACAGCAGCAGATCTTCTTTGTTTAGGATGCCGCAACCGCAAGCTCCGAGAATGACCTCCTCACCCAGCAACCACTCAGACAACTGTGCAAGAGCGTGGGGGCGATGCTGGGAAAGAGCACTCTTGCAGAATCACTCAGTAAGGAGACAACGGAGAAGCAGCCTTCTCCTCTCTGTTCGTGCACAGGCCCTGCTTGAAAGGTGGTAAAGCAGAGGGTGGAGAGCGATTCTGCCGCTAGCCGCACCTCTTCCCTCCCTCTCGACCTAGATCTGCAGCCCAAGGTGATCGGAGGGGATCCTCTGTTCCGCCTGGTACAGAGCAGAGAGGGAGTAGCGATCGTCGCCTCCTTTGTTCTTCGCAGCAGCAGAGAGAGGCGAGGGATGGAACGCGCCCGAGGGAGAAGAAGCAACGGTTCTCACCGCCCGCCCGAAGCCCACAGCGACCCCCGATCGCCACCCAGCAACAGCCAGTAGCCGAATCTCCCTCTCCTGCTCTCCGTGTGCAGAACAGGGGTGGTATCGCCGCCGCCTCCCAACAGCTCCATGTGTGCAGATCCACTGATTGTAGAAGCGATGCCCTCGTCCACAGAGCAGCGACTCGCCCAAGGGAGAAGCAGATCCACCGTCCTGCTCTCCGTGCTCCAGGGGAAAACCGCTGCCCAGCAGCCGCCGCCCGTTCTTGCCCTAGCCTTTCTCCGTGGCTTCACTTTCTCCACACTGCCTCTTCTCACCCCAGAGAGAGAAGAAAAATTCTTAGAGAGAGAAACTCTCACCTAGAGAGAGAAACATCAGGTTTGCACTCCCTAATAAATTGGCAAAAGTTTGCCTAGTGTTATTGTTGATCTTTTGCAGGAAAATGAGGATATCTTTGTTAGGACTCTAGCTATGAGAGTCCTAATTTAGTTTCATTAATAAGGACATTCATGTAAATCCTATCTAACCGACCCTTATTAAAGAGGTGAAGAGACCGGCTAAGTTAGGGTTAGGTTACTTCTTAGGAAAAGAGTCCTATTAGAAGTAGGAGTCCTATTAGAAGTAGGAGTCATATTAGGAAAAGAGTCCTATTAGAAGTAGGAGTCCTATTAGGAAAAGAGTCCTATTAGAAGTAGAAGTCCTATTAGGGAAAGAGTCCTATTAGAAGTAGAAGTCCTATTAGGGAAAAAGTCCTATTAGAATTAGGAATCCTACTAGAGAAGGAGTCCTAATTAGAAGTTGGTTAGAAGTAGGAGTCTTAAGTAAGAGTCCTATTAGGAGTTGGGGCTTAGAAGCCCTATAAATAGCCATGTATTCATCCTCTTTTAATCAATGAATAGATAAATCCTTTAGCAGCCTTTGTGCAAAGACTTGGAGGAAGGAACCCCTATAGAGTTCCAAGGAGGCCGATCCTATAGAGATCAACCCCAAGCTTAGAATCATGCGGAGGGTTCTAACACTTGGTATCGTGAGCAATGCTTCGGGCGTCACGCCCTTTCACGACCATCCACCACCCTCCATAACCACGCAAAGCAATTCCCACAATTGCTTAGAAGATCATCGTTGAATTCGTCGTCATCTCCATCACCATAGATCATCCTTTGATCTTCCGTGAATTGCAGTTACGTTATCTACCCTATCACTGCAATTTAGTTATCCTTATTCAAAAATCTAAAAAATTCATTCCTATAATTCTTTGCATAAACTTTTCATTGTAAAGTTTTCATCTCTATAACGAAAGTCGCATGCAGAATTTCAGCATGCCTTGCCTTTTGATCTTACTCTGCTTTTTCTATCCAAATCTCTATGGAATTTTTACGTGGCTTTGACACTTCCTAATAGTGGTTTTCCTTTAGTTTTGTCAAAAATTCTCAATAAAATCACTTATCTTTTACGCCCAATCTGCACTTTAGACGTAAAAATCGCTATAATACCTCTCCGTGATTCTCAATTTTCCAAACCTCTTGCCGTTTCTTCCTATGAAATTTTTACAAGATACCTCTTCCTTATCAGAAGATCCTTTGAGTTTTACTTGAATCTCTTTTGAAAATTTCTGGAAAAATTACATCTTTTCTGGAATTTTTAGGTGAAAACTGCGGTATTGCACCTTGGTCCTTTTTCTTCTCCGTAACCTATCAAACCCTAGCCACCTTGCTGCCACAAACCAAGACGCCTTTAGGGCATCCTCTAGCCTCAAGATGCAGCCATCATAACCTAGTTTCATAACCCTCAACATCAAAATCCACACCCAAAATAGTAAACCATTATAGCTGAACCCTTCAATCACCGATCTATTGTCCGAACCTTCCACCACCCCATGCCATTAACCCGTCAACAGAAAAAAGACAAGGGCATCTCTGATCTATAGACATATGCTATGGCTTCCCAAGATCCAATTGATGCCAAATTTGAAGCATGGGAATCTCGGATTGAATCACGGCTTGAATGAATCGCTTGGAAGACAAATTGCGCGCTTTGTTTGCGCACTGGACAACCATCGAGTCCAACCAAACTACAAAGCAAGGAGAGAATTTAGAAAGGACCTCAGAGAAGGAGGGACACGTGCTTCAGCCATGCATGAGGGTGGACTTCCCACGATGGGAAGAAGGAGACCTAGCGGGGTGGATTTCGCGTGCAGAACGTTACTTTCGCTACTATCGAACATCAGATAATGCTATGGTGGAGATTGCTGTCATCCACCTTGAAGGAGATGCTATTCAATGTTACAATTGGTAGGAATATAAACATGGGGCTCCGACATGGAATCAATTTAAGAACGCACGCTGAACCGCTTCGGACCTACGGAGTATGAAAATATCGATGACCAACTCGCAAAGATTCGACAAACCTCTACGATTCAACAGTACCAAACCAGGTTTGTGAAGCTATCTTACCTTGCTCGTGATTGGACTGACCGTCAATTATTAGGAACATTTATCGAAGGACTCAAGCCAGAGATAAAAGGGGAAGTTAAGGCACGACAACCCCGTACCGTGATGGCTACGATTTCTTTTGCCCGAATACAAGAAGAACGACTCAACCAAGATTCTTGGAGGATGAGAACCACTCCTAGAACCTCAACATGTAAACCCCCTTCTGCTCCCAGCTATCCTTCGCTGCCCAAAAAATTGACAAGAGAAGAACTACGTGATCGATCAGCAAAGGGTCTTTGTTGGCATTGCGACGAGCCGTGGAACCGCGATCATCGCTGCAAAAGGGGCCGCCTCCTATTGATTGAACCTCTTGAAGACATGGAGGAGGAGGTCCAAAAGCATGAAGAAGAGGTCACGGATGAAGAACAGCAGCCAATTGATATTACGATGCATGCCCTTGCAGGTTATGCGAACCCGCAAACAATGAAAGTGGGAGGATTTCTGAAGCAACAACCAATCACCGTTCTTATTGACACCGAGAGCACTAATAATTTTATGAGCAACAAGGTTCTTGTTTGGATGGCCTTACCTATTGAGAATTGCAGCAGGTTTGATGTTAAAGTTGCGGATGGACGAATTTTGAAGTGTGATCGTAAGTGCCCACGTGAAATCGCTGCAGGACTAAGAGATAATTACAGATTTTTTCCTCCTCTCTCTCGATGATTATGAGGCCATGCTTGGCATCGAATGGTTGACGACATTAGGTGATGTTTCCTGGAATTTTTTGAAACTAATTATGAAATGGGGAAACATGTGATATTGACGGAAACGTGGGGCGACGTAACGACAATTTGCACACAAAAATGGAGAAAATTTTGCACAAAGCATGCAGCTTTTGGTACAACTTAAGCAGCAAAAATGGGTAACAAAGCTTCTTGGATATGATTATTAAAAAACTTACAAAAAGGGGAAAGAGAATGTTGTTGCAGATGTGCTTTCTGGCTAGAACAAGTGAATTTTTGGTTGTTTCACTTCCGACCAACGACTTCCTTGAGGATATTAGGAGGGAATGGCAAGATAATCCGAAATGAGTAAAATCATAAAAATTAAAGGAAGCACCAAGCTCTATGGCTCATTATTGGGACTCAAAGGACTTGCGATATAAAGGACGATTGTGCTTGTGCCAAATTCTACTTGCATAAAAACCATCCTTCAAGAGATGCATTCCACACTGCGGCGGGCACTCCGGGTTCCTTAGAACCTATAAAAGAATTAAGCACAATTTTTATTGGATAGGGATGAAAAATATTATTGCTGAATTTATAGCACAATGTGATATATGTCAACGACACAAAGGTGAGACAATGGTAAGTCCTGGAAAGTTACAACCTCTACCCATCCCAGAATCAATATGGACTGATATATCAATGGATTTCATCGAAGGGCTTCCCTCATCACAAAGAAAAGGTACAATTTTTGTCGTGGTTGATCATCTTACAAAGTATGTTCACTTTTGTGCCATCCGTAATCCATACACTGCTTCTAGTATTGCTCGAATCTTTATGGAGAATATTGTAAAATTATATGGGATGCCAAGATCTATTGTAAGTGATCGTGATAGGGTCTTCACGAGCAAATTTTGGACAGAGTTATTCCAGATGCAAGGCACTAAATTAAAGATGAGTACGACATATCACCCACAAATCAACGGCCAAACTGAAGTGGTGAATAGGTGCTTGGAGACATACCTTAGATGCTTCACCAAAGGATCACCAAAAGAATGGATAAAGTGGCTTCCCTGGGCCGAGTGGTGGTATAATACAACTTATCATTCCTCCACAAAATGTACTCCCTATAAGGCCATGTATGGCCGACCCCCCCTGTAATTCCAAAATATGTGTTAGGCACCTCTAAAGTAGAACAAGTAGACAGAGAACTACAAGATAGAGACAAAATGCTGAAGTTGCTAAAAGATAATCTCACCGCAAAGACAAGCAAGGATAAAACAATAATATGATTAACGCAAAGGCTAAGGAGAATTTTCAGTATGAGATTGGGTCTTCCTATGGCTCCAACTATACAAGCAAACATCAATCCAGACCAGAGCATCTATGAAGCTTTCACCTTGGTTCTATGGACCCTACCAGATTTTAGAGCGCATCGGAGAAGTTGCATACTAATTGGACTTACCTACCAACTCCTGAATCTATCCAATCTTCCATGTATCATGTTTGAAGCTCAAGTTGGGACAAAATGAGATAGCCCAAAGCCATCTATTGAATATGACTACCCAAGGAGAGCCCATCCAACCAAGTGCCATTATTGATCGGCGAATCATGACTCGATGGCGGCGACACGCTCACGAAGTGTTAATACGGTGGGCAAACCTACAGAAAATGCCACTTGGGAGAACTACGGCGACTTGAAGATCAAATTCCCAGAATTCATGGGAACGTCGCCTCGAGGACAAGGTGATTTGAAGAGGGGGTCCATTGGGACTCTAGCTATGAGAGTTCTAATTTAGTTTCATTGATAAGGGCATTCATGTAAATCCTATCTAGCCGACCCTTATTAAAGAGGTGAAGAGTAGGCTAGGTTAGGGTTAGGTTACTTCTTAGGAAAAGAGTCCTATTAGAAGTAGGAGTCATATTAGGAAAAGAGTCCTATTAGAAGTAGGAGTCCTATTAGGAAAAGAGTCATATTAGAAGTAGGAGTCATATTAGGAAAAGAGTCATATTAGAAGTAGAAGTCCTATTAGGGAAAGAGTCCTATTAGAAGTAGAAGTCCTATTAGGGAAAAAGTCCTATTAGAATTAGGAATCCTACTAGAGAAGGAGTCATAATTAGAAGTTGGTTAGAAGTAGGAGTCTTGAGTAAGAGTCCTATTAGGAGTTGGGGCTTAGAAGCCCTATAAATAGCCATGTATTCATCCTCTTTTAATCAATGAATAGATCAATCCTTTAGCAGCATTTGTGCAGCAACTTGGAGGAAGGAACCCCTATAGAGTTCCAAGGAGGCCGATCCCCTATAGAGATCAACCCGAAGCTTAGAATCCGCGGAGGGTTCTAACAATCTTTCCCGAAGAAGTTCCCAATGGTTTGCCACCAATTAGAGGAATTGAGCATCAAATTGATTTCATTCCAAGTGCAAGCATACCAAATAGGCCAGCATATATATGCAACCCCGAAGAGACCAAGGAAATCCAAAAGCTAAGTCGTAGGCATGCAAAATGAGTGGAGTTTATTGAATCCTTTCCATACATCATCAAGTACAAACAAGGTGATGGAGGCTATGATTCGAGGACGAATCCTTTCCAGGAAAGGGAGAATGATATGAACCAGATCAAGCTAGTCAAGACTCAATCAAGATTCTATGGTTATAAGAAGAGCCTAAAATGGTCAACATGATCATGAAGAGAGAAGGATAAATTTGAAGACCTCATATTGAAGAATAAAAGTCCATTCAGCCATGTTTACCAAAATTTATGAATTAGGAATATGAATATTATTTAATGCATTCATTCCCTTTGTACTATCCTCATACTATATAAATGAGGTCGACTCTCAGTGTAAGACAGATAATTTGGGAAGTATAATAATTTTTCAACACCGGTGAGTGTTTTGTTTTTAAGTTCTTGCATGAACTTTAGAACTTATCAGGCTTTTCTACTTGTGGCGTTCAAACCAAATCTTTGCTTTTCCTTTGACTCATCAGACTTATTAGTTTGTGGCGTCTTAAGGGAATTCAAAGTGCTATTCTAGTTATTGTATCAATTTTCTATTGATAAGTAATTAGAATAGTTTCCCTTCATTCTTGAATGATCCGCCTTGTTTCAATTCGTTGGAGGGTGTCAATTTGTATTCCATATGTATCATAATTCTTTAGCTATCGGGGTGTATGGTTGCTAAATTGATGATTTCCATCAGTATTCTTCCCTTCCTATTGACAATGACAAAGAGGGAGAAAAGTCTTGCTAGCTTACACATCACAAAGAAAAGTAAATTGCTGGCTTGCACATTTCAAGGAGAGAAAATTCACTAGCTTGCACATTGTAAACGAAACAAAAATTGCTAGTTTATGCATCGCAAAGAAAAACAAAAGTTGCTAGCTTGAACATCGTAAAGAGAAGCAAAAAGTTGCTATCTCAAGATAAGCACAAAATTTGCTTAACTTACACATATTTAAAACTTATTAGGTTGCATATTCTAAAATGATAACTTGCTAGTTATACTTCTCCTTTTCGTTGATGACAAAGGGGGAGAAAATATGATAATGATCATACATGAAATGATGTATTAAAGTTTTGATTATGTATGATAAATGTAATGACATGTTGCTATGATTCATGATTTTATGAATTCAAAGATTCTTTTTTGTTTCTATCAATATGACATATTGATAGGGGAAGTTTAGTTTAAACTCAATTATTAAAAAAGGTAAGATTGTTAAATCTTGGATTTTGATGATGAAATCAATTGATGAGTTTGTGATCTAATATATATTTTGAGTGATGTAAGACTAGCATCGATCAATGAGAGATAAATTAAAGCAAGAAGAATCGGATGTTGGGTCGAAGTGGAACATGTCAGAAAATTGGACGTTGAGCCAAAGGATCAGTCGATATATCGGTAGAATGCTTCATGCCATGAGTTCGAGCATCAGGCCAAGAAGAGTGAATATTTCATTAAGGAGATTGGAGTTGCAAGGGTCAATATTCTGATTGGGCAATAGGCCGCAAGAGAGGACGATGTGATAAAGGATTGGATGAAGTGTCGATGAACCAATATCATTCCAGACAATATATGATTCATGTTTTGTAATAATTTATCTAAGATCAAAGTAGTTTAGAGGTCTAATTAGGTTGGTTTAGAATGTAATTAGGTCAACTCAATTAGGGGTCCATTAGGCCTATGTAGGGGCTGTTTTGGCCTAAGAGGAAGGCCTAAACAGTGACTTGGAGTCACGTCACATGGTGGCATCGCCAGGGCTGGTGGTAGAACCACCCGAGGCTCAGTCTCTGAGACTGTGTCAAGTGGTGGTACCGCCAGACAATGCGATGGTACTGCCTAGTGTCAAAGTGTATTAGCGATGGTACCACCCAGCATTGGTAGTGGTACCACCAGTACACGAAGACCCGGGATGAGATTGATTTTGAATCAAAGTTTGAATCCATTTGGGGCTTATAAATACCAATCTCATCCCTGCCCGGAACATACAAGCACTGAGAATATAATAGTGGGAAAACACTATTGTAATTACTTGAGAGATCCCCCCTTCTAGCTTTAAGTTGATTTCAGTTTAACAAAGGAGTAAGTGCTTGTAAATGTTATTTCCTAAACCTATGAAAATGAGAAAAGGATTGTAAGAGGGTAGTTGATTTTCACCCATTAAAAGAAGATTGTTAATAGATGTCAGTGGCCTCAATGGAGGAGGAATCGGGGGTGGATGTAGGTCATGATGATCGAACCACTATAAATCAATTTGTCAATTTTTTTTGTTATTTACTTTTACTACAAACCACTTTACTTGTTCACCAATCTTAATGCCGATTTCGATCCTAACAAATTCAAGTGAGAAGTTGAAGCTCTTGAAGTAGTCTAAATCCGAAAAGAAGGAATATGATGAGGTATGTGCACCTTCTTGTGATCTAATTTATATTTTGAGAAAAGTGTTACAGGACCAACTTCGATTAGAAAAGACAAAACAATTAAAGCAAGATCAGATATTGGGCCGGAGTCATAAATTGGGCATTGGGCTAGAAGAATCAGACATTGCGCCAAGATCAGAAGTTGCGAGAGTCAACATGTCGAAGGATTGAGCGATACGCTAAAGATTTGGATGATGTGCTGGAAGTTTAAACGATGTTCAAATGAAATGACATGCCGGGCAATAAAGAATTCTTATCTTTAGTTGTTTATGTCTTAATTATTGAAAGTTAGGTCAAAATTGAGTTAGATTCAAGTGTAACTATGCTAACTCAATTAGAGGCCAATTGAACCTAAATTGGGACTGATTTGGGCTCATTGGGAGGCCCATTCAATAACCCAAAAGTTTCTACAGGTGGTGGCACCGCCAAATTGGTGGTGGAACTGCCTATGAGCTGGAAAAGTAAAAAAAAATACTTTTCCAAGCTACAAGTAGTGGCATCACCCAGTCTAGGCAGTGCCACTAGCATTAAAGTTGGCAAGCGGTGGTACCGCCAGAGCTCCTATTTTCTGTTGGGTCTCGGATTTTGATAATGAAACTAATTGATTATGTTTTAGTTGTCTAACTGCATTTTGAGTGACGTAGGTCTACTCGATCAGGATTAGATCATTGTTGTAGAAGGAATTGACGTTGCACCGGAGGAAATCACGTCAAGATATTGGACGTCGAGCCAGAGGTCTGGTCGACAATTGGTAAAAGGCTTCGGACATTAGGTATTAGGCCAAGAAGAGTGGTGCTGCGCCAAGGATATCGGGGTTATGGAGGTCAACCACCGATTAGACAACAGGCCATAAGAGAGGATGATGTGCTGAAGAAGCAGACGAAGCACTGACCAATGATGTGCTAGGCAACAAAATATCAATTAGCATTGTAATAACTGAATAGATCGAAGTAGAGTTAAGTTTTATGTATGTAGGATTAACTATAATAATGATGAAGATGTAAAATGAAACAAAGGTCGGAGTCAAGTATGATAGAATCATTGGAAGTTTGAGAGTTCGATGGAAGTCCGAAGATTCGTCAGGAGTGTTGCCGGAATTTGCTGAGAATGAGTAGGGAGCTTGCCGAAGGATTTTTGGAAGCCCGCCGAAAGGTTTGTCGGAAGTTCGCAGAGAAAGATTGGAGCTTGCTGAAGAAGCTCATCAAAACTCACCAAGATCATCGTAAAGTCCAAGAGCTTGTCGGGAGTCCGTAGAATGGTATCCAAGGGTTCATCAAAAGATCATTGAAAGTTCATTGGAAGCTCACCGGAGAAAGAAGTCTTGACTTACGGACTTTGTAATAGCTTAGAAAATATCTTTAATTTCATAGTTAGCACATAATTGGGGTTAGGATTATGTATTAATCCTCTAACCCTATTAGGGGCCAACTGGGCCTAGTATTGGATCGATTTGGGCCGGTTTAAGGCCCAACCAGGAGTGCTGGACATTGTTTAGCAATGGCACCGCCCAGGTCCAGCTTCACAGGAAGTCTGGGGTGGTGGTACCGCTCAGACTGGGCGGTGGTATCACCCTTGGACAGAGTGCTTGGGTGGTGGCATTATTGGCTAGGCGGTGGTACCGCCTAGTACACTGACCGTGCTAGTGTGTCAAGTGGTGGTACCGCTAGACTGAGTGATGGTACCACCCAGTATTAGAGTCAGACTAGCGTACCACTAGTGACAAGCAGTGGTATCGCCAGAACTCGGTAGACCCGGGATGGGATATTTTTTAGCTCCAAGTTTGAGTCAAATTGGAGCCTATAAAAACCCCTCCCATCCCTAGTTAGAGGATACAAGCACATACACTTTGAAAGCAAGAAAACACTATAGAATTCTTTCTAGAAATCCCCTTCTCTAGACTTCACTTGTATTTAAGTTAAAAGAGAGAAGAGAGTGCTTGTAAGAGTTACCTCTTAAGCCCGTCAAAAGGAGAGAGCTATAAGGGAGTTAGTCCTCGCACGTTGGAAGGAGGACAACTAGTGGAAAAGCCGGTGGCCTCAAATGAAGAGAAATCGGGAGTGGACGTAGGTCATATGACCGAACCATTATAAAATCGGTTTGCATTTACATTATCGTAATTTACATTTCAGCAAACCTTCTTTATTTGTTCGACTTCCTCATCATCTTCCTTTAACACTTTCAAGTTTAATACATTTCCAACCAGGCTTTAATCAAAATCAATTTTATCGTACGAAGTTTTCAAAAATATTTTTAAATCATCAAAATTTGTCGTCTTTATCTGTTGCACTAATTCACCCCCCCCCCTCTCAGTGTCGCTCTCGATCCCAATATTTTTAAGGTGCTATAGGCGGTAGAACCACCTAATGTAGGCAGTGACACCACCCATACTGGAAATACCCAAAAATTTAAATTTTAACTTTATTTTTAAAGCCATTTAGGGCCTATAAATACTCCACTCATCCCTACAAGGATTATATAAAAAAAGTAAGCTAAAACTATGATGAATCAAAGTTGTAATCTTAAAAAGATTGAGTATTCTTTCTCTCCTCTTGAAAAGTTCAAAATTTCATTTAAGGGAGGTGTGAAACTTGTAGAGGATATCTCCTAAATTTTTGAAAAGGAGAAAGAGTTGTAAAAGGGTGATTGATCTTCACCCATTGAAAAAAGATTGTTAGTGAAAGCTGATGACCTCGACGGAGGAGGAATCAGGAGGGACGTAGGTCGGAGGATCAAACTGCTATAAATCCGGTGTGCTCTTTTCCCTTTATACTTTTCACTCTTATTACTTGCTAAGTTAGTTGCTCAATACTTTTACTTACATTCCAAATAAAAATGTATTTTTGATACATTTCATCGAATAAATTTTTTGAATCGATGTAATTTTCCGAAAGCACTGATTCACCGCCCCCTCCCTCTTAGTGCCACTGCAATCCTAACAATTAGTATCAGAGCTATGTTTATTTTTCATTTGGTTTAACACCCAAGAGCAATGGCTTGTACCGATAATAAAGAGGGTCTTTCTATCACTCATCCTCCTATGTTTAATGGGACGAACTACATGTATTGGAAAACTAGAATAAGAATTTTCCTGCTTTCTATATATTTCAATTTATGGAACATTGTTTAAAGCAGTTTTGAAAAGTCTTTCAAACCAATGAATGAATGAAATGATTTGGAGAAGAAGAATTTTTCTTTAAATGCTAAAGCAATGAACGCTTTATTTTATACTTTTAATAAAAATAAATTTAATCGGGTTTATATATGTGAAACTGCACATGAGATTTAACACACTCTCGAAATCATGCACAAAGGCACAAGTATGGTTAAATATTCAAAAAATAATCTTTTGGTTCATAGCTATGAATTATTTCGTATGAAACTAAGTGAGACTATTGGAGACATATACACCCATTTTACGGATATCGTCAATGGTCAAAAAAGCACTTAGTAAAAGTTTTTTTAACTTTGAACTTGTTAATATAATACTAAGATCTCTTCCAAAAAGTTAGGATCCTAAAGTAATGACAGTACAAGAAGCAAAGGACTTCAATAATTTTTCACTCAAAGAACTTATCGGGTTTGTGATGACTTACGAAATGACATGTATTGCACATGATGAACTTTAGAATAACCTTCCAATGAATAGGAAGGACTTGGCACTAAGAACCAAAGAAGACTACTTGGGAGAAAACTCAAGTGACGACGATAATGATGATGATGACTTGACACTTCTTACAAGAAAGTTTAAAATTTTTTTAAAAAGGAACACAATAAAATAAGATACTAAAAACAAAAGAAACTAAAAAAGGACTCAATAATATACTATGAATGCAAGAAACTAAGACACTTCAAAAATGAATATCCCCAAGTGAAAAAGAAGCTACCAAAGAAAAAGAAGACACTTAAAGCTACTTGGGATGACTCAAGTGCTAAAAAATCTAGGAGTGACATCACATGCGCAGAGGAAGAGTAGAAACTAAAAAATCCTAGATTTTCATGAATAGGTTTTGTTGTCATATGAAGATCGATGCGTTAAAACTTGTGAAATCAAAACTATGTATATAAAAAAGATGGTACTTAGGGAGATCGTATATCTCTAAATTCTTGTAGATCCATAGGAAAGGATGAAGGTGGTCAAGCGTCCTCCTCTCTAGTGATGATCTACATGACAGGGGTTGCGAAGATGCTCCTCTCTAGGGAGAGGAGAATAGGAGGTGGCTACCAGGAAGCCCCAACCTATGGGTCTTTAGTTCCCTCCTATTTATAAAGGTCCCCTATTAACCCTAATGGATCCTACCCTATTGGGTACTAGATCTCTATCTAATTACCCAAGCCTCTTAGATTAATGGGTCTCTACCCAATAATCTCTTATTAGCTCTTATTGGATCTCATCCATGGGATCTAATAATATAGGGGCTTATTGGATATCCAATAAGATAGGGGCTTCGATGGATATCTCATATCTGAACCTCTACTCATCATAACACTTATCTATTAGAATCAAGAGCGGCACTAAGAGGGGTTGAATTAGTGCAGAGGTTAAGAATGACAAATTTGACGATTTAAGAAACTTCAAAAACTTTGTACGATAAACACTACATTTCAATGAAAGCCGATTTCGATTGAAGCATATTTAACTTGAAAGTGTTTAAAGAAGATGATGAGGAAGTTGAACAAGTAAAGAAGGTTTGCTGAAAAGTAAATTGCGAGAAAGTTTACAAACCAATTTTATAGTGGTTCGATTATATGACCTATGTCCACTCTTGATTCCTCTTCACTTGAGGCCATCGGCTTTCTACTAGTTATCTTCCTTCCAACAGGCGAAGACAAGCTCCCTTGTACAACACTTCTCCTTTTGATAAGCTTAGGAGGTAACCCTTATAATGCCTTTTACTCCTCTCTTGAAGTTGGCCAACACTTAGTGTTTGAGGGGAGGATTTCTCTTAAGTTTATAATAGAATTTTCCCTCATATTTATTCTCAATTGTATATTCCTCAACCATGAATAAGAGGGGTATTTATATGCCTCAATTTGGATCCCAAATTTGAATTAAACTGTTAAAACCCTTATGGATTCTAAGCTTGGGGTTGATCTCTTTAGGGAATCGACCTCATTGGAACTGTATAGGGGTTCCTTCCTCCTAATTGCTGCTCAAAGACTGCTAAAAAGATGATCTATTCATGATGAAAAGATGGTGAATACATGGCTATTTATAGGGCTTCTAAACCCCAACTCCTAATAGGACTCTTACTCAAGACTCCTACTTCTAACCAACTCCTACTTCTAATTAGGACTCATTCTCTAGTAGGACTCCTAATTCTAATAGGAGCCTTTCCCTAATAGGACTTCTACTTCTAATAGGACTCTTTCTCTAATAGGACTCTTGCTTCTAATAGGACTCCTTCTCTAAGAAGCAACCTAACCCTAACCTAGTCGACCTCTTCACCTCTTTAATAGGGGTTAGCTAGATAAGATTTACATGAATGCCCTTATCAATTAGGACTCTCATAGCTAAAGTCCTAACAGACCCGCCCTCTTCAAATCAGCCTTGTCCTCGAGGCTAACGTTCCATAAATTCTAGAAATTTGATCTTCAAGTCGTTATAGTTGTCTCAAGTGGTATCTTCTGCTGATAGGTTCGCCCACTGTATTAACACTTCAGTAGCAGGTCGTCTCGTCGAGTCATGATCCGTCGATCAATAATGGAACTTGGTTGTGTTTGAAGCTCTCCTTGGGTAGTCATATTTGGTAGATGGCTTTGGGCTATCTTATGTTGTCCCAACTTGAGCTTCAAACATGATACATAGAAGACTGGATGGATTCGGGAGCTGGTGGGTAAGTCCAATCTGTATGCTACTGCTCCGATGTACTTCAAAATCTAGTAGGGTTCATAGAATCGAGGTGAAAGCTTCATAGATGCTCTGGTTTGGATTGATATTTGCTTGTATGGTTGGAGCCATAGGAAGACCCAATCTCATACTGAAAATTCTCTTTCGCCTTTATGTTGTTAACATACATCACATTGTGCTACAAATTCAGCAATAATATTTTTCATCCCTATCCAATAAAAAAATTGCTTAATTCTTTTATAAGTTCTAAGGAACCTGGAGTGCTTGGCCGTAGGTGTGGAATGCATCTCTTGAAGGATAGTCTTTATGCAAGTAGAATTTGGCACAAGCACAATGCGTCCCTTATATCACAACTCCTTTGAGTCCCAACTGTAATGAGCTATGGAGCTTGGTGCTTCCTCTAATTTTTTTATGATTTTACTTGTTTCCGGATTATCTTGCCATTCCCTCCTAATATCCTCAAGGAAGTCGCTGGTCGGAAGTGAAACAGCCAAAAATTCAGCTTGCTCAGGTAGTTGCGAAAGCGCATTTGTAACAACATTATCTTTCCCCTTTTTATAAGTTATTTCATAATCATATCCAAGAAGCTTTGTTACCCATTTTTGCTACTCGGGGGAAGATATCTTCTGCTCCAAGAAATATTTTAGGCTTTTATGGTCGATCTTGATTTGAAAGCATCGTCCGATCAAGTACGGTCTCTATTTGGACATCGCATGCATAATCGCGAGCATCTCCTTATCGTACATAGTCATCTTGAGATGGGAAGGATATAACACCTTATTGGTATAAGCGATGGGGCGGCTATCTTACATTAGTACAGCACTAATTTCGACTCCGGAGGCATCAACTTCAATAATAAAAGTCTTGCCGAAGTCGGGTAACACTAGTACGGGTGTTGTTATCATTGCAACTTTAAGTTCGTCGAAGGCAGTGGTGGCTTTGTCCGACCATTGAAAAGCATCTTTTTTTCAGTAAGGAAGTAAGGGGTGCACTGATCTTTCTATAGTTTTTCATGAACTTGCGGTAGTAACCTGTTAAACCGAGAAAGCCACGTAGCGATTTTATATTCCTCGGGGTCGACTAGTTCTGCATTGCTTTAATTTTGGTGGGGTCCACTACCACCCCTTCCTCTGATATGATATATCCAAGATATTTCACCTTTTGTTGAAGAAAGCTGTACTTCATTTTTTGACAAAAAGAACATGTTCTCGTAAAATTGTCAAAACAAGTTGTAAGTGCTGAATATGACTTTCAAGAGAAGGGCTGTAAATAAGGATATCGTCGAAAAAAACTAGTATAAACTTATGAAGATAACTCCATAAAATATCATTTATAAGACTCTGGAAGGTGGAGGGAGCATTAGTGAGACCAGAGGGCATTACCAAAAATTTGTAGTGACCGTTGTGGGTTCGAAAGGCAGTTTTCGATGTCTTCTTTACACACTCGTATTTGATGATACCCGGATCGAAGGTCCAGTTTTATGAAGACTTGTGCTCCCTTTAATTCATCAAGCAATTCATCTACTACTGGAATAGGGTACTTGTCCTTGACGGTTATCCCGTTGAGAGCTTGGTAATCAATGCATATTCACCATATTCCATCTTTCTTTCGTACGAGGAGCACCGGTGAAGAGTAGGGGCTGCAACTTGGCTGAATAACTTTTTTTTGGTAAGTAAATGTAAGTAGATTTAGTATGAAGTTTGTACAAATTAGCTTTGTCTACATAAACCATAGACTAAAGCCTAAGATCTCTTAGAGTAGTCTAGGAGAATGCACCTCACCTTAGAAAGGTGGAATGGTCTCACTCCACCAGACTCATCTCCGAGAGTAGTTAAACAGAAAAGTAGTCATGACTACACATGTTGTAGACTATGACGCTCTACCATAGGCAACATGTTAGGATCGAAAAGGCACTAAGAGGGGGGGTGAATTAGTGCAGCGGATTAAAATCGTAACTTTGAAGCTGATTTTGTATAAAGACAAGTTCGTAGGAAGATTTCGATTCGATGAAAGAGAACTTGTAAGAAGTTGCTTGAGTAAATGAAGCAGCAAGGAACTAAACAATTTGCAGCTAAGTAATGAAATGATTCAGAAATGTAAATACTCACACATTCATGAACACAATGATATATAGTGGTTCGGTCAAATGACCTACATCCACTCTTGAAGCCTTCACGATGAGGCTCCGCACTTCCACTAGCAATCCTTTGAAAGGAAAGGACCAATACCCCTGTTTATAACCCTTTACAAGAAGTTCACACTCTTACAAGATTTCTCAAGAAGAAGGAGGTGAACACTTAGCAAGAACAAGACTTTTCAAGACTAGGGGGGGATGGGATTTATAGATCCAAAATGGATTCAAAATTGGGCTCCAAATTTGAAATCAAATTTGGAATTCCCGGTTCTGGCAGTGTTAGAGGCGGTGCCACCGCCTGTGTTAGTCTATTTGGCCCGACGCAGTGTACCACCGCAGCGGCGGTGCTACCGCTTTGTGTCTATGTACAGGTGGTGCTACGCCCGGTCAGCAGTTCAATCGCCTGGCCCATTCAGCCAAGGCTGAATGGGCCCTGTTCAAGGCCCAACTCAGCCCAGTAGAGGCCCGATTGGCCCCCACTGAATTTAGGCAGGATTTTTTTCTAAATCCTTGCTCTACTCATATGCAAACTACGAACTTAAAAATATAACTCAAAGTGATTTGACCCGACACTCTTCAAGTCAACTTCCGGTGAGCTTTACGGTGAGATTCCGACAGGCTTCCAATGCTTCCCTCGGATTGCTTCCAACGGACTCCCAGCATACTCCCGGATTGTATGGCGAGCTTAACGAGTCTTTGGCTAGCTTTCGAATCTTCCCGGTAAGTTCCGCGAACCTTCGACGATCTTTGTGATGAACTTCTGAAAACTTCGGCAAGTCCCTGATTCGATCTTGGATGGTTCCGGCAACACTTCCGAGGATCTCTCGGACTTCCGATGAACTCTTGAATCCCCGACGGACTTGACCTCGGTAAATCGCTTTATGTTTTCTTCCCATCGTAGTTGTTCCTGCACACTTATCTCGACAAAGTAGATTAGAACAAATATTTCACCAATTGATTTCATCATCAAAATCCGAGATTCAACAATCTCCCCCTTTTTGATGATGACAATCAATTGATGATGGAGTTACTCTTAACTCCCCCTATCTATATGTCAGATCAAATAGATTTCATTCAACAATCTTAGGCATAAATACTTAAAGCAATGTATTTGTCAAGGTATTTACACCTATAATAACCAGAGATATTAATTCAAACATAATAAAGATCAAGCGATATCCAAAAGAGTGTTTAATATTAAGACTTGATATCAAATGAAAAAGTAGCTTATCTCAAGAGTAATAGTTCTTAAGCATTTGCAATGTGATACAATATTTCACTTTAAGCATTTTATTTCAACATAGCAACAATTACTCCATCATGATAATTTACATTTTTCTCCCCCTTTGTCATCAACAAAAATAATGAAGGTGAAGAAAACATTCATAAGGGAGCCATGGAGAGAGCAAGAAACTATTCGAAAAAGTGTCATCCATAGTAGTCACAAGAAGGAGAGTATCAAATCAAAATTACGATCAAATCGAAATAAGAAAGTTCATTCAAAAGCTGAGTAGATGAAAGTAACAACACACAACATCATCCATAGTAGTCATAAACATAACAAGACAAGTGTTTTAAAACAGAGAATAACAGCTACTCCGGAGGAGGAACGCCAAAATGCCTATACAAGTGATCTATTTTACGGTTCATTTGTTGCATTTCCTTCAGAATTTTAGTTTACTGTGATGAGATTTGATGTAAGGCAAGCATGATCGGATCTTCAGTAGATGGAGCAAGAGCTGGCTCAAACGGTGCTGGATCAACGGGACAAGGCGGAGGAGATTCATTTCCCCTAAAGATTGGTGTTTAAGGTTGCTCTTCTGGTGGAGGAACTATATCAACCCTTCTAGGTTGCCTAATCCATATGCCATCTCTAAAGGTACATCTAAGTCGCTTCAGGAGATTTCTATTAATTATGTTATATCTATCAACCTTTATTACTTCCTCGTCGGGTGACACACAAATGTCATGAACAAAAATGAGTCTAGTGATCAAATCCCCCAAAATTTTTTTTTAAAATTTATTCTGAACTTGTTTTCAGAGATAGAATGATATCAAAAAGAAATCCGAAATTTCAAGAAGAAATCCGAGAGAAGGTCAAATCGTCAAAAACCGAAAAAAAATCTCATACAATAATGCTTATTTATTAGGGAAATTTAACATGCCTAATTCCCTCCTAATGAAGTCAAATTATTCCTCATTTAAAGGTTTCGTAAAGATGTCCGCTAATTGATGTTTTGTATCGATAAATTTAAGAGTGACATTGTTATTGTTAACATGATCTCATATAAAGTGATGTCGTATGTCAATGTGTTTAGTTCTAGAGTGTTGAATAGGATTTTTTGTAAGACAAATAGCACTTGTATTATCACATTTTATAGGAATATTATTTAAATAAATTCTATAATCTTCTAATGTATTTTTCATCCAAATAACTTGAGCACAACATGCACTTGTGGCTATGTATTCGGCTTCCGCTGTAGATATTGCAACCGAATTTTGTTTCTTGGAAGTCCAAGAAACAAGTGTATGTCCTAAAAATTGGCATGTTCCAGATATACTCTTTTTATCTATTCTACATCCACCAAAATTCGCATCTGCATAGGCTATCAAATTAAAGTCATCAGATTTTAGATACCATAATCCTAGATTAGGAGTACCTTTAAGATATCTAAAAATTCTTTTAATGGCTTTAAGGTGAGACAACTTAGGATTAGCTTGAAATCTCGTACAAAGTCCCACACTAAACAAGATATCTGGTCTAGTTGTAGTAAGATAGAGCAAGCTATCTATCATGCCCCTATATGTCTTTTAATCAAAATTTTCTCCACCTTCATCCAAGTCTAACTTGGTGGAAGTACTCATTGGAGTGTGGATGGCATTTGAGCTGTCCATATTAAATCGTTTTATCAATTCTAATGTATATTTAGATTGATTAAGGAATATGTCATTACTAAGTTGTTTAATTTGTAATCCAAGAAAGAAGGTTAATTCTCCCATTAGACTCATCTCAAATTCATGACTCATACACTTGACAAAAGATTCACATAGTGATTCATCCGAAGAACCAAAAATAATATCATCAGCATAAATTTGAATAATAAGAAAATTATTTTCAAAATGTTTAATAAACAATGTAGTATCAATCTTGCCTTTAGTGAAATCATTTGAAATTAAAAAAGAACTAAGCCTCTCATACCAAGCCCTAGGGGCTTGTTTTAGACCATATAAAGCCTTAGTTAGCTTAAACACATGATTAGGGAGAAGAGAATTTTCAAATCCAGGTGGTTGTTCGACATATACTTCTTCAGAAATAAAACCATTTAAGAATGCACTTTTGACATCCATTTGAAATAATTTGAAATCATCACTACTAGCATAGGCAAGGAGCATCCTAATGGCTTCTAATCTTGCCACCGGAGCGAAGGTTTCTTCGTAATCGATACCTTCTTCTTGGTTGAAACCTTTGGCCACTAGTCTAGCCTTGTTTCTAACCATTATACCACATTCATCTTGCTTGTTTCTAAAGACCCACTTAGTACCAATAACTAAGTGGTCATTAGGTCTAGGAACAAGCTTCCATACCTCATTCCTTTCAAATTGATTTAATTCTTCTTGCATTGCGATAACCCAAGAATCATCTTTCAAGGCATCATCAATGCATTTTGGTTCAATTTGAGAAAGAAAAGCGGCATGGGCACAAAAATCTTTGAAAAAAGAGCGAGTTTGAACCCCTTTCAATGCATCTCCTATAATTAACTCCTTGGGATGAGCATCTACATACTTCTATTCCTTGGGTAAGGAAGTTTGGGAAGAAGATGCATCCAAGTTGTCAATTTTGATGAGAGGGTTCATTCAAATTCAAATTTTCAAAGCCAAAATCGTCATCAAAATTTTTTTTCTTAAATTCAGAAATTTCATTAAAAACCACATGGATAGATTCTTCTATAACTAAGGTTCTTTTGTTGAAAACATGAAAAGCCTTAGAAACGGAAGAATAACCAAGAGATATGCCTTTATTGGATTTTGCATCGAATTTTCCTGAGGCATCCTTTTCATTTAAAATAAAGCATTTACAACCAAAAACTTTAAAATAAAAAACATTGGGTTTTTTTATCATTCCATAATTCATATGGAGTTTTAGATAGGGAAGGTCTCACTAGAACTCTATTCATAACATAGCAAGCCATATTCACGACTTCGGCCCAAAAATATTTTGGTAAATTGTATTCATTTAACATGGTTCTAGCCATTTCTTGCAAGCTTCTATTTTTCCTTTCTACTACTCCATTTTGTTGTGGATTTTTTGGAGTAGAGAAGTTATGGTTATATCCGTTTATTTCGCAAAAATTTTGGAAGTCATGATTTTGAAATTCACCTCCGTGATCACTTCGAATCGATGAGATCATAAAACCTTTTTCATTTTGAGTGAGTTTACAAAATATAGAGAAACATTTGAAATAATCACTTTTATGAGCCAAGAAATAGGTCCAAGTGTATCTACTATAGTCATCCACAATTACAAAGGCATATTTGCTACCTCCTAGGCTTGTTATGTCAATTGGTCCAAATAAGTCTAAATGAGTCAATTGCAATGGTTTAGTGGTACTAATTTGATTTTTTGATTTGAAACTAGTCTTTATTTGTTTTCCTATTTGACATGCATCACATACCTTGTCCTTAACAAATTTCATGTTTGGGATGCCTCTTACTAATTCTCTAGATGAAATCTTAGAAATTAGTTTCATGCTTGCATGGCCTAATCTCCTATGCCAAAGCCAAGCATCATCATTCAAAACCAAAAAACACATTTCATTACTTAATTCATCAATATTTATGGTGTAGACATTGTTTTGTTTTAAAGCAATCATGGATATGTTATTGTTTGGTTTTTCAATGATGCAAACATTAGATTCAAATCTAACAACAAAGCCTTTATCGCATAATTGACTAATGCTTAAAAGATTATGTTTTAAACCATCAACTAACAAGACATCATCAATTGAAAAACTTGATTTGTTACCAATGGTTCCTTTGCCAATGATTTTACCCTTGTTGTTGTCTCAGAAGGTAACATACCCTTCTTCTTTGCTAGTGAGCATAGAGAAATGAGATGGATCTCCGGTCATGTGCCTTGAGCATCCACTATCAAGATACCATTTCTTGCTCCTAGCTTATGAGTTTGTCTACAAAAGAGGATGGTTTTTAGGTACTCATTTAATTTTGGGTGCCTTACAAATTGATCTACTTAATTTGTAATTTGGCATTGAATTGTTTATGGTTCCTTTGGGAACCCATATCAATTTTTGTGGACTAATTTTCTTGAACGGACATTTGTAAGCAACATGTCCTATTTTACCACAAAAATTACATTTCAAATGGGGTGATACATGCAATGTGGGTCCTTTAATGAAGGTGGTGGGATTTTGATGAGATCTACTCATAAATCCTATTCCACTTCTATTTCCGACGTGACCCTTGTTTACAAGGATCATGTCCAAGCCCTTGCTACCAACCTTGAACTCGTTTAAGGTCTCTTTAAGTAGCAAGTTTTTCCTTTTTATTTCTTCTGAGTGTTCACACTTAGAGCATGGGGGTAGAGAAGGAGTTTGGAGGCTATTGAACTTATTTTGCAATAAAGCATGCTCTTTCTTAAGCAAATTGAACTTCTTACTAATAGTTCTACATTCATCAAATAACTCATGAAAAGCGATAGGAAGCTCATCGAAAGATAATTCTTCACTAAATAATTCACTAACATCTTCTCCAAGGGCCATTAGAGCGAAGTTAGCCTCCTCTTTTTGCTTGCCTCTTCGACCTCGGAGTCACTTGAATCATCCTATGTAGCCTTGAATGCTTTCTTCTTCTTGGGTTGCTTCTTCTTGGCTTGAGGGCATTCATGCTTGAAGTGTCTCGGCTTTTTACATTCGTAGCAAATAACTTGGTCCTTTTTGTGTTCAAATTTATTCTTTGTGTCATTTTTAAATTTGTTCTTTCTTATAAATTTCTTAAACTTTCGAGTCAAAAGTGCAATGTCTTTGTCACTGTCCTCATCACTTGATGTTCCTTTCAAGTGGTCTTTTTGTGTTCTAAGTGTCATATCCTTCCTGTTCTTTGGAAGGGGGTTCTCAAGCTCTTCATGAGCATGTGACGTCATCTCATAGGTCATTAGAGACCCAATAAGTTCTTCAAGCAGAAATATTTTAAGATTCTTGGCCTCTTGAATGGTCATAACTTTTGGATCCCAACTCTTTGGAAGGGATCTTAAAATTTTAGTTACCAACTCAAAATTAGAAAAACCTTTACCAAGAGCTTTAAGTCCATTGATGACATCCGTAAAGCGGGTGTACATGTCTCCAATGGACTCATTTGGTTTCATCCGAAAAAGTTTATAGGAATGCACAAGAATGTTGATTTTGGACTCTTTCACTCGGCTAGTGCCTTCATGAGTGATTTCAAGAGTGCGCCAAATATCAAATGCCGATTCGCAAATAGAAACCCGATTAAACTCATTCTTATCAAGTGCACAAAATAAGGCATTCATAGCCTTTGCATTGAGAGCAAAAATCTTCCTTTCCGACTCATTCCACTCACTCATCGGAAGAGAAGATTTTGCAAAGCCATTTTCAACAATGTTCCAAAGTTCAAAGTCCATAGAAATGAGAAAAATCCTCATACGAGTCTTCCAATATGTATAATCCGACCCATTAAACATAGGTGGACGAGTAATGGAGTGACCCTCTTGCATACCGGAGTAGGCCATCTCTTTTGGGTTTTAAACCAATATGAGAGCAAACCTTGCTCTGATACCAATTGTTAGGATCGAAAAGGCACTAAGAGGGGGGGGGGGGTGAATTAGTGCATCGGATTAAAATCGTAACTTTGAAGCCGATTTCGTATAAAGACAAGTTCGTAGGAAGATTTCGATTCGATGAAAGAGAACTTGTAAGAAGTTGCTAGAGTAAATGAAGCAGCAAGGAACTAAAAAATTTATAGCTAAGTAATGAAATAATTCAGAAATATAAATACTCACACATTCATGACACAATAATGTATAGTAGTTCGGTCAAATGACCTACATCCACTCTTGAAGCCTTCACGATGAGGCTCCGCACTTCCACTAGCAATCCTTTGAAAGGGAAGGACCAATACCCCTGTTTACAACCCTTTACAAGAAGTTCACACTCTTACAAGATTTCTCAAGACGAAGAAGGAGGTGAACACTTAGCAAGAACAAGACTTTTCAAGACTTTTCAAAAGCTTAAAACCAAGATTCTAACTCTCAAAAGGGTGCCCTTTCAGTTGAGAAAGGGGGGGGGGATTTATAGATCCAAAATGGATTCAAAATTGGGCTCCAAATTTGAAATCAAATTTGGTGTTGTTAGCGGTGTTAGAGCAATCATTGTGTGTCGATGCCTAATCGACGACGTACCATCGCCATCGCTGACCAGGCGGTGTTCGCTCTAGTCATCGGCCCAGGCGGTGCACCGCCCAGCCAAAGCGGTGCTCGCGCTGTGCATTTCTGAGGTGGTGCTACGCCACGGCCAGTGGTGCCGCGCCAGTGGGCGGTTCAATCGCCGGCCCATTCGACCAAGTGAATGAGCCTGTTAAGGCCCAACTTCGCCCATTGATAGAGGCCCGGTAGGCCCCCACTGAATTTAGGCCAGATTTTTTCTAAATCCTTGCTCTACTCATGTGCAAACTACGAACTTAAAAACATAACTCAAAGTGATTTGACCCGACACTCTTCAAGTCAACTTCCGGCGAGCTTTACGGTGAGATTCCGGCAGGCTTCCGATGCTTCCCTCGGATTGCTTCCAACGGACTCCCAGCATACTCCGGATTGTATGGCGAGCTCAACGAGTCTTCGGCTAGCTTCCGAATCTTCCCGGTAAGTTCCGCGAACCTTCGACGATCTTTGTGATGAACTTTCAAAAACTTCGACAAGTCCCTGATTCGATCTTGGATGGTTCCGGCATCACTTCCGACAATCTCTCGGACTTCCGATGAACTCTTAAACCCCCGACGGACTTGACCTCGGTAAATCACTTTATGTTTTCTTCCCATCGTAGTTGTTCCTGCACACTTATCTCGACAAAGTAGAGTAGAACAAATATTTCACCAATTGACTTCATCATCAAAATCTGAGATTCAACACAACAAATAGCAAAATGCAATAACTAACTATTCCTGGACGATCAGTGAATATATCACAATTTTGAAGCAGAGAATCAGACAATACAAAGGAAGCATTAAAGAATTGTAAAATTGAATCTGAGGAAGATCTCTTTTTCTCTACTTGTTAAATGCCTCATTTCCAAATCTTGCTCCATACATGATCGTGAGACTCTAAGTATCTCAAGCAAAAGGTGAGCATTGTGTATGTTGTGACCCTCAAAGATTCTGCTACACCACTCCTTCCAAATCCACCAAATAGTACATCTGAAGGTAAGCTTTGCCAATTGTGTAAGAAGCCCTTTTCTTGAGAAGTTTTACTACAGCTGTTCTAGTTCTTGATGCAAGTTTAGCATTGGTAGCCTATGTATTTCAAATCTTTTCAGAATCTCCATCCATACCCAATTAGTGTAGTCACAAGAAAAATAGAGATAATCTATACTTTCCTCCTGTTGCATATAAAGAGAGCATCGGTTAACGAGATATATACCTTTTCACTTCATATTATCCATTGTGGGTAGTTTGGCAAGAAGGGTCTGCTATGTACATAAGGAATGTCTCTGTGAGCCCGGTCTATCCCATGTCCAACTGCTCAGAATCCACTTGTTGTTTCTTTGTCTGATTTGATTCCATGCAGATGTAGCACTAAACTTTCCATTGTCATGAAGCCAATTAAGCATATCTGATGAGTTATTCCTGATTGGAAGAGCTGTAATAGTCGGCCAAAGTGATAGCATATCAGGAGAAATAGGATTAGGAAGACACCAGGTGCCGTTAACAATGAACTCAGAAACCTTCCAATCTTTAGGGGCCCCAAGATCTCTTCGTACTCTATCACCATATAATTGAAATATACTTTTCCCATTCACCCAAAGATTATACCACATATTAATTCTGGTCCCAGAAGAGATTGCATAAGAAATTTGATTGATCAGCCAATTTCTTACCTTCAAAATTCCTTTCCAAGCAGCAGAATGATATGTTCTTGTTGAAACTTCCCAGATTGATTCCTTAGATAGGTACCTAGAAGAAACCCATTATAACCATAAGGATTTATTTTGCAAAAGATCCCACAATTTCTGTGCCAAACAAGCTTTATTCCAATCTATCAGATTTCGTAGATTCAGCCCCCCCTCATCTTTTGGTCTATAAATGCTATACCAATTGACCATATGCATTGTCTTTCTATCCATACCATTCCAGAAAAAGATCTTCAATAGTCGTTCAATATCCTGAAGAAGTCCAACAGGTAGAAGAAATACATTAGACCAATAAATAGAGTAAGAAAACAACACAGATCGGATGAGTTCAAGTCGTCCTGCTTTGGAAAGAAGTCTAGTTTTCCAGGAGGAAATTCTATTCTTTCTTTTTTGTAGGATAGGCTAACAGTGAATTTTGTGAATGCTACTGGATATGAGTGAGAGACCCAGATAAGGAACTGGTAGAATTTCCTCGCTAACCCCTAGAGTTTATATAATAAAGTCTTTATCTTCAATGCAAGAACCCATATAGACTTTACTTTTTGTATGATTTAGTTGAAGACCAGAAATCAAACCAAAATCTTTCAAAATAGTAGCCAAATTTCTCAAGTAGTGTCATTACGAAGAAAGATAATAAGACCATATGCAAATGTTATATGAGATATATGAATAGAACCAGCATGTGGTACCTTAATGCTGCCATCAGAGACTGCCTTTTCTAACATATAGCTGAGTCCTTCCATGACAATTATAAAAAGATATGGAGAAAGTGGATCTCCTTGTCGAATGCCATTCATACTCCCAAAGAAGCCAATGGGGAACCATTGAATAGAACTAAAAATTTTGGAGTTTCCAAGCAGCACTGAATCCAATTAACCCATTGTTGAGGAAGTTCATCAAGAGCATCTTGTAGAGAAACTGTCTATTAACTGAATCAAATGCTTTTCGTAAGTCAGCATTAAAATATATTTTTGTCCCTCTTGATTTGGAGTATAAATCTTTGACCAAGTCGTTAGCAAGAAGAACATTGTGATGTATACTTCTCCCTTTAATGAAAGCAGCCTGAGTAGGACTAATGATCTTGTGCATAATCATTTGCATTCGATCTGCAAGCAACTTGGAGATGATCTTGTAAATAAAGTTGCATAAAGAAATGGGCCTGTAGTGCTCTAGTGAATCAGCCCCTGCATTCTTAGGAACCAAAGAAATAAAAGTACAATTTATCTCTTTAAGAATACGACCTGAAGAGAAAAAATGCTGACAAGCTTTAATCGTATCATTTCTAATGATCGGCCATGCAATTTGGTAAAATTCAGTTGGAAATCCATCTGAACTAGGGCTTTTGTGCTTTGGTGACTTGAAGACAACTTGTACAACTTCTTCATCTATAATTGGTGCATTAAGAATCGTGATGTCATCCGAATTAAGCTTTCTAGTAGGCTCCACATGAACATTATTAGGCTGCTCTATTTGATTGAATAAAGAATAAAAAAATTATTTAGTGTGTGCTTTAACCTCATCCAAATTCTCAATAAGCATACCGTCTTGGTCTTTACATTTCCTGATATAGTTAACAACCCTTCTAATTGTAATATAGAAAAACTTCGTATTGGAATCCCCTAAAGTAAGCCAATGCTGTCGAGACTTCTGTTTTACAAAACTTTCTTCCTGCTTTAGGGCCTGCATGAATTGAGACCTAGCCTTTGCCTCTTTGCAAATAAGATTCTCGTCAAAGGGCTGAAGATGCAGCTCATGTTGCACCGCCATTAGTTTCTTTTTGCTTAACTGGACCTGGGTGATAATATTGCCAAAAGTGTTTGTATTCCACTCCTTTAGTGTTGCTTTACATGCTTTAAGGTTTTGGCATAAGATATAAGGGGGAGATCCATGCATATTAACATTCCAAGTGATCCGATAACCTCGAGGCGAGGATGGGTACTCCATATGTTAAAAAATCTAAATGATTTCTTGCCTCTGGGTATTACTTTGTCTGCATGTATATACATTGAAGAGTGATCAGAGAACAACTGAGCACCATACTCCAGAAATGAATCAGGGTAAACTATTAACCATTCGCGATTAATCAGACACCTATCGAGTCGAGCCATTATTTTCCTATGGGCAGTACCTTGATTACTCTATGAAAGCCAATCCCGTATAGATTTGATATCAATCAATGCAGCAATATCTATGTAATCGTTAAAACCTTGAAGCTTGCTCTCTGAAAGTGGTTTACCTCTCACTTTTTCATATGTGAACCGAATAGTATTAAAGTCACCAAGAACAATCCAAGGCACTATAAGACAGCCATTTGCAATGTTAATCAGATCATTCCATAGAACGTTTATTTCCTGCATACTGTTAGAAGCATATACACCAGTAATATGGAATTGACAACTATTCTTTTTATCCTCGGCCTTAAAGTGGATGAATTGTTCTATAGTAGAAATAAAGCAAGCACTAATAGAGTTCGGATGCCATAATACCCATATTCTACCATAAGTGTCACAAGTATCATTGGTAAGAAGTTCTGCCTCTGGCCATATTAAATGATATGAACCAACAAGTTGATATAATTCTATTAAAGATCCTTTAACTATTCATGGAAGACCAATGACAAGAATTAAAGCTAAGAGGATGAAAGAAGCTTTAACTTGTTTATTGGAAAACATTTGGAAGGATCAAGCTAGTCAAGACTCAGTCAAGATTCTTTGGTTGGAAGAAGAGCCTAAAATGGTCAACATGATGATAAAGAGAATGACAAATTTGAAGACCTCATCTTAAAGAATAAAAGTCCATTCAGCCATGTTTACCAAAAATCATGAATTTGGAATATGAATGTTATTTAATGCATTCATTCCCTTTGTACTAAGCCTCACACTATATAAATGAGGCTGATTCCCAGTGTAAGATAGATAATTTGGGAAGTATAACAATTCTTCAACACTGGTGAGTGTTTTGTTTTTAAGTTCTTGCATAAACTTTAGAACTTATCAGGCTTTTCTACTTGTGGCGTTCAAACCAAATCTTTGCTTTTCCTTTGACTTATCAGACTTGTTAGTTTGTGGCGTCTTAAGGGAATTCAAAGTATTATTCTAGTTATTTCATCAATTTTCTATTGATAAGTAATTAGAATAGTTTCCCTTGCTTCATTCTTGAACGATCCATCTTGTTTCAATTCGTTGGAGGGTGTCAATTTGCATTTCATATGTATCATAGCTCTTTAGCTATTAGGGTGTATGGTTGCTAAATTAATGATTTTCATCATTTGGTATCAGAGCAAACCCTGGCCTTCACCAATCACCCTAGAGGGTGTCCACGCCGAGCACCCGGAGGGTAGGCGGGGTGGCGATCCGTGTGAGGACATCACGAGATTGGGTGGGGGAGAATGTCACGCCAAGTGCCCAAAGAGGGTAGGCAGGGTGAATTCTTATGGATGTCACGGTGATCACCCCGGAGGGTGTATCACGCCATGCACTCGAAGAGGGGGTGCGCCCCAGAGGGGGTAGGCAGCCGTGCACCCCAATAGGGGATAGGCAAGGTGCATTTAGTCCCACATTGGTAAGGAAAGGGGAGATCTTGAGCCTTATAAGTATTGACGCTGCACACCCTAATGGACCGATTTTTCGGGGAGAGGGTAATGGCCATGTGACAAGTGGTATCAGAGCATGACTCAAGTTTGAGGTTTGCTTATCCATTTATTTGTTATCTTTTAACTTTTCTTTTTTTTTGGTAAGTAAATGTAATTATATTTAGTTTAAAGTTTGTACAAAGTAGCTTTGTCTACACAAGCCGTAGATTATAGCCTGAGATCTCTTAGAGCAATCTAAGAGAATGCACCCCACCTCAGAAAGGTGGAATGGACTCACTCCACCAGACTCATCTCCAAGAGAAGTTAAACAAAAAAAATAGCTATGACTACACATGTTGTAGACTATGACGCCTTACGATAGTCAATAAATAGCAAAATACAATAACCAACCATTCCTAAACGACACTGAATACATCACATTGTTGAAACATAGAAACACACAATACAATAATCTCATTCTAGAAAGCATTAACGAATAATAAAATTGAATCTGATAAAGATATCTTTTTCTCTACTTGTTAAATGCTTCATTTCTAGATCCTGCTCCATACATGATCTTGAGTCGCTAAGTATCTCGAGCAATAGGTGAGTATTGTGTGTGTTGTGTGTTAGGATCTAAAAGGCACTAAGAGGGGGGGGGGGGGTGAATTAGTGCAGCAGATTAAAATCTGATTTTTGAAACCGATTTTGCAAAAACACAAGTTCGTAGGAAGATTTCGATTTGGCGAAAGAGAACTTGAAAATAATTGCTTACGTAAAGGAAATAACTATGAACTAAACAACTTGCAGCCAAGTATTGAAATGATTCAAGAATGTAAACACTCACACATTTATAAACACAATGATGTATAGTGGTTCGGTCAAATGACCTACATCCACTCTTGAAGCCTTTACGATGAGGTTCCGCTCTTCCACTAGCAAATCCTTTGAAGGGGAAGGACCAAATACCCATTTTACAATCCTTTACAAGAAGTTCACACTCTCACAAGATTTCTCAAGAAGAAGAAGGAGGTGAACACTTAGCAAGAACAAGACTTTTCAAGACTTTTCAAAAGCTCAAGACTAAGATTCTAACTCTCAAAGGGTGCCCTTTCATTTGAGAAAGGGGGTATTTATAGATCCAAAATGGATTCAGGAATTAGGCTCCAAATTTGAAATCAAATTTGGGTTCAGGATTATGGGTGTCGGGGCGGTGCCACGCAGTGTCGATCTGTGGCGCCCACGGTAGGCGGCCTGCATGACGTGGCAGCCTCTTGCTCTGAATGCGGTAATGGCGATACCAGGCGTGCTTAACCGGCGGTTCCATCGGCATGCAGTATGCGGCGATGGCGGTGCTCACGCCAAGCGATTCCACTTTGCTTTAATACGTGTCTGAGCGGGGCGTCTTGGCAAGCTCGGCCGGTGATGCCACCACGGTAGGTGCCACACCCCAGTTATTGTGGTTATTGCTTTAAATGGCCGAATGGGCCTGTTTGCGCTGACTTGGCCCGATGGGGCGGTTGGCTGCTGATTTAGGCGGGATTTTCTTTTAGGCGGATTTTCTTTTCCTAAATCCTTGCTCTACTCATGTGCAAACTACGAACTTAAAAACATAACTCAATGTGATTTGATCCGACACTCTTCAAGTCAATTTTCGGTGAGCTTTACGGCAAGTTTCCGGCAGACTTCCGATGCTTCCCTCGGATTGCTTCCAGTGGACTCCCAGCATACTCCCAGATTGTATGGCGAGCTCAACGAGTCTTCGGCTAGCTTTCGAATCTTCCCGGTAAGTTCCGCGAACCTTCGACGATCTTTGAGATGAACTTCCGAAAACTTCGGCAAGTCCCTGATTCGATCTTGGATGGTTCCGGCAACACTTCCGAAAATCTCTCGGACTTCCGATGAACTCTTGAACCCCCGACGAACTTGACCTCGGTAAATCACTTTATGTTTTCTTCCCATCATAATTGTTCTTGCACACTTATCTCGACAAAGTAGATTAGAACAAATATTTCACCAATTGACTTCATCATCAAAATCCGAGATTCAACAATCTCCCCCTTTTTGATGATGACAATCAATCGGTGATGGAGTTACTCTTAACTCCCCCTATCTATATGCCATAAAAAAATTGCTTGAATTCAATTTTTGAATTCAACACAATAAATTTAACTTCATGATGTACTTAATGATGACAAAGTCGATGTTGGACATTAAGATATCAAATAGGTATCAAAGATATCAATGAAGTATACATAATTAAAAACATGATATCAAGAACCTAAATAAGCATTTTAACTTGCAATAACTTGTAAAGCATGGGAAATGCATATAACTGTCAACATATGGCAATACACATATTATTTCTCCCCCTTTGTCATCAACAAAAAGGAAACGAGAGATTCATATGTAACAATAAAGGATGGCCGAAAAATATCACAAATGTGGAAAAGGAAATCATTCAGAAAGTCGAAAATCATTTTACAGTGGCCAAGAAGATGGAATGAAGATAATACAACATACATGTCTAACTGCATAGATGTAAAAGTTGCACACAAGTTTACAACGTTCAAAAAGAAAATACAGCAAGCTACTCCTCAGGAGGAATGCCAAGATGCCTATACATGTGATCTATCTTTTGGTTCATCTTCCGTATTTCTTTCAAAATTTTAATTTGCTGTAATTTTACTTCATTTAACTCTCTCATGATCGGATCGTCAGAAGGTGGAGCGGCGCAGCGATGTAGCTGCAACAAAGGATCGAGGAGGAGATTCATTTCCCTAAGGACTGGTGTTTCAGGATGGTCTCTGGTAGGGGAGGTATATCACTTCTCCTAGGTTGTCTAACCCCTATTCCATGCTCGAATGTACACCTAAGTCGCCTAAGTAGTTTAACGTCAATGATATTAAATCTGTCCACTTGTATTGCTTCTTCATTTGGTGGAATGCAAATATTATGGGCATGCAATAGTTTATTTATTAAACCTCCATATGGTAACATTGCTCCTTTAGAAAGGACTTCTCTCATGTGCTGCCAGATTAGGTATCCAAAATAAAAATGTTGTCGGTCATGATCCAATATAAGGTACCTAACTCAGTGGCCAGTCTCATCATGATGAAACTATTTAGGAATGACAATGCTTACAAGAATGTGATATAAAATTTTAGAGTTAAAAGGTAATAAATGTTCACAACTCTTGGGGATTATACCTAAATTTGGGTTTGCAAACACGGTTTCTAAAGCTTCAGAGTGGGTGGCACCAACTGTGTCCATATCCTATTTTCCTCTAAAATAACACACTAACTCTTTCTCAACAATTCCAATTAATGAGCATATAGTATTATCACATATTTGGATCTCATTACCTAGAAGATAAGTTGACAAGCCATCATCATTCATAGTTAAATTAGCATAGAATAATTTAACTAGGCGTGGATAAACAGGTTCAACAATTTACAAAATGGGTAAGGCCTCTAAGTCTGCAAACCACATGATAGGTTCTAGGCTCCCTAATTGATTCAAATCAACATATTTTCCTTTATGAATGGGTCTAGAACCAAGTTCAGAAAATCTAAGGGAAGCTTCTTGTGATTTAAACAAGGATTGGTCAAATGAATCTACCTCCATCCTTTTTCCTTTATCTCTTGATGTTCTTTTAGGAGCCATTTCTATTTAGGATAGATCAATAATCAATTGAAGAAAGGAATTAAACTAGATAAGAAAAGGAAAGAGAAATAATTCAATTTTTACCTTAGATTGTTCCTTTGAGATGTAGGGAGCTTGAATCAAAGTAAGATCTCCTTCTTAGGCTTCTAGAGGGAAGAAATGATGCTTGGGAGGGTTTAGACAAGTGTAGAGAGGTGAGGAAGAGAACTCTTGGGTTAGGGGGGCGGTTCTACCGCCGGCCCTAACTCACCCCTTATAAAAGGGGTGTTTGGGCGGTACTACCGCCCAGTGACGGTTCCACACACTTTGGTGACTACCGAGGCGGTGCTACCGTCGGTAGCACAAAAATCCGCATTTCATTATTTTTTTTATTTTTAAAATTTGTTTTTAGAGATGGGATGAAGTCAAAAAGAATTTGATGAAAATGAATCCAAGAAGAAAAATCAAAATATATGGAATCAAATCGATGAAAACCATAATTTCAAGGAAAGTTATCATCAAATAGAGCTTACTTATTTGGACAGTTTAACATGCCTAATTCCCTTCTAATAAAATCAAATTGTTCCTCATTTAAAGGTTTCGTAAAAATATCCGCTAATTGATGATTTGTATCAATAAATTCAAGGGTGACATCTCTACTACTTACATGATCACGTATAAAATGATGCCTAATGTCAATGTGCTTAGTTCGAGAGTGTTGAATCGGATTTTTAGTTAGACAAATAGCACTCGTGTTATCACATTTTATAGGAATGTTTTATAAGTAGATTCCATAGTCTTCTAGTGTATTTTTCATCCGGATAACTTTGTGCCTGACATGCACTTGCAGCTATATATTAAACACAGTAGATAGTGCAATGAATTTTGTTTCTTGGATGTCCAAGAAACAAGTGCATGTCCTAGAAATTGGCATGTTCCGGATGTGCTTTTTCTATCTATTTTACATCCACCAAAATCCGCATCTGCATAAGCTTTCAAATCAAAGTTATCAGATTTTGGATACCATAATCCAAGATTAAGGGTCCCTTTAAGATATCTAAGAATCCTCTTGACAGCTTTCAAGTGAGATAGCTTAGGATTAGTTTGGAATCTTGCACATAGCCCTACACTGAACATGATGTCAGTGCAGTTGCGATGAGATAAAGCGAGCTACCTATCATGCCCCTATAAGTTTTTTGATCAAAACTTTCTCCATTTTCATCCATATCTAATTTAGCGGAGGTGCTCATAGGAGTGCTAACATCTTTTGATCCATCCATGTTAAATCGTTTTAACAATTCCAATGTGTATTTTGATTGATTTAGAAATATACCATCACTTAGTTACTTGATTTGTAGTCCTAAAAAGAAATTTAGTTCTCCCATTAGGCTCATCTCAAATTCATCACTCATATCCTTAGCAAATAATTCACATAGTGATTTATTACAAGACCCAAAAATAATATCATCAACATAAATTTGAACAATAAGAAAATTATTTTCAAAATGTTTAATAAACAATATAGTATCAACCTTGCCTTTAGTGAAATCATTTGAAATTAAAAAAGAACTAAGCCTCTCATACCAAGTCCTAGGGGCTTGTTTTAGACCATATAGAGCCTTAGTTAGCTTAAACACGTGATTAGAAAATAGAGAGTTTTCAAATCCGGGTGGTTGTTCGACATACACTTCTTCGGAAATAAAACCATTTAAGAATGCACTTTTGACATCCATTTGAAATAATTTGAAATCTTTACTACTAGCATAGGCAAGGAGCATCCTAATGGCTTCAATCTTGCCACGAGCGAAGGTCTCTTTGTGTCGATACCTTCTTCTTGGTTGAAACCTTTGGCTACTAGTCTAGCCTTGTTTCTAACCACGATACCGTATTCATCTTGCTTGTTTCTAAAGACCCACTTAGTACCAATAACTAAGTGGTCATTGGAGATCTAGGAACAAGCTTCCATACCTCATTCCTCTCAAATTGATTCAATTCTTCTTGCATTGCGATAACCCAAGAATCATCTTTCAGGGCATCAACAATGCATTTGGTTCAACTTGAGAAAGAAAAGCGGCATGGGCACAAAAATCTTTGAAAGAAGAGCGAGTTTGAACCCCTTTCGATGCATCTCCTATAATTAACTCCTTGGGATGAGCATCTACATACTTCCATTCCTTGGGTAAGGAAGTTTGGGAAGAAGATGTCAAGTTGTCATTTTGAGGAGAGGGTTCATTCAAATTCAAATTATCAAGACCAAAATCATCATCAAAATCTTTCTTCTTAAATTCAGAAATTTCATTAAAAACCACATGAATAGATTCTTCTATAAGTAAGGTTCTTTTGTTGAAAACACGAAAAGCCTTAGAAATCGAAGAATAACCAAGAAATATGCCTTCATTGGATTTTGCATCGAATTTTCCTAAGGCATCATTTTCATTTAAAATAAAGCATTTACAACCAAAATCTTGAAAATAAGAAACATTGGGTTTTTTATCATTCCATAATTCATATGGAGTTTTAGATAGGGATGGTCTCACTAGAACTCTATTCATAACATAGCAAGCCGTATTCACGGCTTCGGCCCAAAAATATTTTGGTAAATTATATTCATTTAACATGGTTCACACTAAGTCTTCACACTTAGAGCATAGGGGTAGAGAAGGGTTTTGAAGACTATTGAACTTACTTTGTAATAAAGCATGCTCTTTCTTAAGCAAATTGAACTTCTTACTAATAGTTCTACATTCATCAAATAACTCATGAAAAGCCACGGAAAGTTCATGAAAGATAATTCTTCATTAAGTAACTCACTAACCTCTTCTCCTAATGCCATTAGTCTGAGGTTTGCCTCCTCTTTGTTGCTAGCTTCTTCAACCTCGAGTCACTTGAATCATCCCGTGGCCTTCAAGGCTTTTTCTTCTTGAATTGCTTCTTCTTGGCTTGAGGTATTCCTTCTTGAAGTGTCGACTTCTTGCATTCATAGCAAATAACTTGGTCCTTTTTGTGTTTAAATTTGCTTTTTGTGTCATTTTAAATTTGTTCTTTCTTATAAATTTCTTAAACTTCGAGTTAGAAGTGCAATGTCATTGTCCTTTATCCTCATCATGATGTTCCTTTCAAGTGGTCTTCTTGTGTTCTAAGTGCCATATCCTTCCTGTTCTTTGGAAGGGGGTTCTCAAGCTCTTCATGAGCATGGCACGTCATCTCGTAGGTCATTAGAGATCCAATAAGTTCTTCAAGCGGAAATACTTTAAGATCCTTGGCCTCTTGAATGACCGTTACCTTTGGATCCCAACTCTTTGGAAGGGATCTTAAAATTTTAGTTACCAATTCAAAATTAGAAAAACCTTTACCAAGAGCTTTAAGTCCATTGATGACATCCGTAAAGCGGGTGTACATGTCTCCAATGGACTCATTTGGTTTCATCCGAAAAAGTTTATAGGAATGCACAAGAATGTTGATTTTGGACTCTTTCACTCGACAAGTGCCTTCATGAGTGATTTCAAGAGTGCGCCAAATATCAAATGCCGATTCACAAATAGAAACCCGATTAAACTCATTCTTATCAAGCGCACAAAATAAGGCATTCATAGCCTTTGCATTGAGAGAAAAAATCTTCCTCTCCGACTCATTCCACTCACTCATCGGAAGAGAAGATTTTGCAAAGCCATTTTCATCAATGTTCCAAAGTTCGAAGTCCATGGAAATGAGAAAAATCCTCATACGAGTCTTCTAATATGTATAATTCGACCCATTAAACATAGGTGGACGAGTAATGGAGTGACCCTCTTGCATCACGGAGATGAGGCCATCTCTCTTGAGTTTTAAACCAATATGAGAGCAAACCTTGCTCACGATACCAGTGTTAGGATCTAAAAGGCACTAAGAGGGGTGGGCGGTGAATTAGTGCAGCCAGTTAAAATCGATTTTGAAACCGATTTTGCAAAAACACAAGTTAAAGAAGATTTTGATTTGGCGAGAGAACTTGAAAGTAATTGCTTACGTAAAGGAAATAACTATGAACTAAACAACTTGCAGCCAAGTATTGAAATGATTCAAGAATGTAAACACTCACACATTTATGAACATAATGATGTATAGTGGTTCGGTCAAATGACCTACATCCACTTTTGAAGCCTTTACGATGAGGCTCCATTCTTCCACTAGCAAATCCTTTGAAGGGGAAGGACCAAATACCCCTTTTACAACCCTTTACAAGAAGTTCACACTTTTACAAGATTTCTCAAGAAGAAGAAGGAGGTGAACACTTAGCAAGAACAAGACTTTTCAAGACTTTTTAAAAGCTCAAGACTAAGATTCTAACTCTCAAAAGGGTGCCCTTTCAGCTGAGAAAGGGGGGGTATTTATAGATCCAAAATGGATTCAAAATTGGGCTCCAAATTTGAAATCAAATTTGGAGTTCGAGTTACAGGTGTCGAGGCGGTGCCACACTGCGTCGATCTGGCGATTGGCGCATGAAGCGTCCGCCGCCCCAGCGAGCAGGGCTACCGCTCGATCACGGTGGCCCGGGGCGGTGCCACCCCGGCCAGCGATTCCACGCTTTGTCTATGTCTGAGGGCAGTGCTCAGCTCCGGCCAGCGGTTCCACCACTGTTTGTGTGCAGGCGGTGCTACGCTCGGCGGCGGTTCCTTTGCACATGCAGTATCTGGCGTAGTGCAACGCTCCAGCAGTGCCACCGCCTAGGCTGGGCGGTTCAGCTCGGCCGATAGCGAATGGGCCTGTTTAAGCTTTAACTTGCCCGATGAGGCCGGTTGGCCCCAATTTAGGTAGGATTTTCTTTTCCTAAATCCTTGCTCTACTCATGTGCAAACTCACGAACTTAAAATATAACTCAGCGTGATTTGATTCGACACTCTTCAAGTCAACTTCCGGCGGAGCTTTACGGTGAGTTTCCGGCTGAACCGATGCTTCCTCGGAGTTGCTTCCGGTGGACTCAGACATACCCGGATTGTATGGCGAGCTCAGCGAGTCTTCGGCTAGCTTCGAATCTTCATGAAGTTCAGCGAACCTTCGGCGATCTTTGAGATGAACTTCCGAAAACCCGGCAAGTCCACGATTCGATCTTGGATGGTTCGGCAACACTTCGAAAATCTCTCGGACTTAGATGAACTCTTGAACCCCAGAAGCGGACTTGACCTCGATAAATCACTTTATGTTTTCTTCCCATCGTAGTTGTTCACGCACACTTATCTAAACCAAAGTAGATTAGAACAAATATTTCACCAATTGACTTCATCATCAAAATCCGAGATTCAACATTGTGGCCCTCAAAGATTCTGCTATACCTCTCCTCCAAATCCACCAAATAACACATATGAAGGTAATTTTTGCTAGTTGTGTAGAAGCCCTTTTCTTGAAGCTTTGCTGCAGCTTCTCAAGTTCTCGATGCAAGTTTGGCATTGGTAGCCTATGGAGTTCAAATCTCTTCAGAATCTCCTCCCATATCCAATTAGTGTAGTCGCAAGCAAGATAAAGATGATCAATATTTTCCTGTTGTATACAAAGAGAGCATCGGTTTACAATATACATATCTTTTCATTTCATATTGTCCATTGTGGGTAGTTTAGCAAGAAGGGCCTGCCATGTGCATAAGGAATGTCTCTGTTAGCCAGGTCTATCCCATGTCCAACTGCTTAGAATCCACTTATTGTTCCTTTGTCTGATTTGATTCCATGTCGATGTAGGACTAAATTTTCCATTGTCATAAAGCCAATTAAGCATACCTGAGGAGTTGTTCTTGATTGGAAGAGTTGTAATAGTCGACTAAAGTGATAGCATATCAAGAGAAATAGGACTAGGAAGACACCAAGTGCCGTTAACAATGAACTCAGAAACCTTCCATTCTTTAAAGGCCCCAAGATCTCTTCGTACTCTATCGCCATACAATTGAAATATGCTCTTCCCATTCACCCAAGGATCATGCCATATATTAATTCTCGTCCCAGAAGAAATTGTATAAGAAATGTGTTCGGTCAGCTAATTTCTTGCCTTCAAAATTCCTTTCCAAGCAACAAAATGATATGTTTTTGCTAAAACTTCCCAGGTTGATTCCTTAGATAGGTACCTAGCAGAAACCCATTATGGCCATAAGGATTTATTCTACAAAAGATCCCACAATTTTTGTACCAAACAATCTTTATTCCAATCTCTCAGATTTTGCAGATTCGGCCCTCCCTTATCTTTCGGTCTGCAAATGCGATCCTAATTTACCATATGCATTGCCTTACCATCTGTACCATTCCAGAAAAAGTTCTTCAATTGTAGTTCAATATCCTGAAGAAGTCCAACAGGTAGAAGAAATGCATTAGACTAACAAATAGAGTAAGAATACAACATAGATCGGATGTGTTCAAGACGTGCTGCTTTGGAAAGAAGTCAAGTTTTCCAAGAGGAAATTCTATTCTTTATTTTATGCAGGATAGGTGATAGTGAATTTTATGAATGCCGGTGGATATGAGTGGGAGACCGGATAAGGATCAGTAGACTTCCCTCGCTAACCCCGGAGTTTGTATAATAAAGTCTTTATCTTCAACGAAGAACCCATATAGACTTTACTTTTTGCATGATTTAGTTGAAGGCCAGAAACCAAACCAAAATCTTTCAGAATAGTAGCCAAATTCTTCACTGAAGTAGTGTCATTGCGAAGAAAGATAATAAGATCATCTGCAAATGTTATGTGGGATATATGAATAGAACCAGCATGGGGTACCTTAATGCTGCCATCAGAGACTGCCTTTTCTAACATACAGCTGAGTCCTTCCATGACAATTATAAAAAGATATGAAGAAAGTGAATCTCTTTGTTGGATGTCATTCGTACTCCTAAAGAAGCCAACGGGGGAACCATTGAACAGAACTAAAAATTTTGGAGTTTCCAAGTAGCACTGAATCCATTTAACCCATTGTTGAGGGAAGTTCATACTGAGGAGCATCTTGTAGAGAAACTGTATATTAACTGAATCAAATGCTTTTAAATGAAGTCAGCTTTAAAACATATTTTCGTCCCTCTTGACTTGGAGTGCAAATCTTTGACCAAGTCGTTAGCAAGAAGAACATTATGATGTATTCTTCTCCCTTTAATGAAAGTAGCCTGAGTAGGACTAATGATTTTATGCATAATCATTTGTATTCGATCTACAAGCAACTTAGAGATGATCTTGTAAATAAAATTGCATAAAGAAATGGGCCTATAGTGCTCTAGTGAATCAGCCCCTGCATTCTTAGGAACCAAAGAAATAAAAGTACAATTTATCGCTTTAAGAATATGACCTGAAGAGAGAAAATGCTGATAAGCTTTAATCACATCATTTCTAATGATCGGCCATGCAATTTAGTAAAATTCAGTTGAAAATCCATCTGAACCAAGGCTTTTGTGCTTTGGTGACTTGAAGACAACTCGTACAACTTCTTCATCTGTAATTGGTGCATTAAGAATCGTGATATCATCCGAATCAATCTTTCTAGTAGGCTCCACATGAACATTATTAGGCTACTCTGTTTGATTAAGTAAAGAATAAAAAAATTATTTAGTGTGTGCTTTAACTTCATCCAAATTCACAATAAGTGTACCATCTTGGTTTTTACATCTCTTGATACAGTTAACAGCCCTTCTAGTAGCAATGGCTGTATAGAAAATGGTCGGCGCCATGGAGCATTGAAACTTTCTCTTCGGCATGTGTAAGATATTTTTGTAAGAGGCTGAAGTGTGCAACAGGTTCAGCATGTTGCTAGACCCAGAGGGGTGCAGTGTGAGCTGTATTGGCGAAGTGTCGCAATCTAGCCAGTGCGTTTGCGAAGGCAAAATTGGGCATAGTTTGTTCAGCAAAGGCGGAGTAGTCCAAGGGGATGGTGGTCTCTAAAACTTCCAAAGGGAAGGATGCGAAGAGAGAAGTGGCTCCAACGGCGGATATCCGAGAGGATAAGTCGGTTCTCGGAGGAGAATCATGTGCATTGAACTACACGGTTGAGGAGTACCTCAAGACAAAGCTCGATGGATCGAGTAGCGGCGAAGTCATCGCATGATCGCAAGTGGTGATGCATTGGTGGATGCATAGCGAGATCAAGTGGGGAGCAACCCAAGGCAACACAAAGTGAAGGCACAATTAGAGCCGATAGTGAGATCGGACTCAACAGAGGGCTGACCCGTGGATTGATGGGCACGAGGGCTACCATTAATACAATGCCAATCGAGAAGCAGAGCAACTTAGGGATAACTTCGTGAGGTACCCAAGCTGCATGAAGGGAGTTGGCTTAGAAGATGGAACATGGAGCAAAGGCTTGGAGTTTTCCTTAGACAAAGGTCAAGGACATAGACTCTTACAGAGGCTGGAACCGGATCATGTCATTCCATGGGTTTCATATTCAGATAGAGCCGACTCATCTTGCATGGTGCCAAAGACAAAGAGAGCTTTGAGGCACATGCACCTTATCTCGATGAAGCATTTAGTGGAGATTCTAAGGCGATGCAGTTTGCAGAGGCAAAGTTGGTGTCAAAAGGCCTTGACACGGGGTAAGAGGATGCAGAGGCAGTTACTTTTGAAGAATATGTCACAGTGATGCCATTCGAGTTGCCATGAGGAAAGTGGTGCCTGTGGAGATTGTCTTTGGTAGGGGTAGAGGCCTAGGATCCGGACAATGGTGTACTAATTTCTCACGATGTCGAGGACTTGGAGGAGCTGCTAGGCAATGGACTATCCTAGAGCTAGGCTTCGTCGAGTGTGACCCGAGTGGGTGGACGAAGGTCGATTGTCATAGGAACGAACCGAATTAAAGGTGGCGAAGGCCCTGCGATGTGTTGGTGGAGTCCACACATGGAGATATCACAGTTTGAGTTCATACCACAGGGATCAGAATGCAAGGAGATGTCACTGGCGGTGACATGATGACGGATCATGGTGGAATGGTTATGATAAGTCGACATACAGTGAGTCCCATGGGGGACTAGATCATGCAGAGGTATGATCGGGAGCGCGACTGGAAGCTCCATTTCGATGAACAACACGACGGCAAGAAGGGCTATGGATTCAAGCAGTGAATGCCATGGTATTGCAGAGGCGAGTCTTCTGTGCGTGTATTGAATGCTGCATTGAATGAAAACCTTAGGCATCAGCTTATGGGGGCTGTGCACTATCGAGGAAGAAGTTCATATGCAAGTACCAGTGAGTCCCATGGGGGACTAGATCATGCAGAGGTATGATCGGAGCGGCTGAAGAGTTGGACTGCTTGAGCTCATATTAAGCTTAAGGGAGCTCGACAAGTCGGAGGACAAGGTGAGTGGCGAACATTGCGACCAATGAAGCTAAGGAGAGCAGTAGTGCAAACCCTGCAACATGAATGGCGGTGTCCATACATGGGAGTTGCAGTCTGTCTTTCTAGCAACCAAGTGGAACTACTCAGAGAACACAAAGGTGTCGAAGCAGGTGGTCGAAATAGGGTGAGAAAGCAATGATGAGTCCAGAGGGACTTAGCTACCCAAGATAAATCATCAGTTAGATTGAAGGTGGACTCGGAGGAGTGCCGTAGTACCGCAAAGGCGGATCTACCGATCGTGAAGAAGGGACACAGATGCGAGACAACGGATAGTAGTGCCATAGGCAATGCAGTTAGCTGGTTTTGCCTAAGCCGTGCGGCACCAATGCGTATCACCGCAAAGGTCAGCCTACCTAAAATCTCCTATAATCCCTTAGGACCTACAAAAGATGAGACAGAGAGAGCGCTTCACACGGGATCCACAAGCCACCCTTTCAGCAAACACTTTATAGCCAATGCAAATTTCAATAATGGATATCACAAGCTCAGAACGGTTGCACAACAAAGGTATAAAATTGGTCCACTATAGACCGAATTCTAGTACAAGTATTCCCTCGACACAAACTTTATATACAAGCCTACAATAGCTGCCAAACTCACTCAAATGGGGCATTTAGCCTTTGGCAAGCCCTTTACATACTTTACAAGCTATAACAAACCAAAAGGGACATGGACATGCATAAGCATTACACCGAACAAGCCGTTTACAATTTGTCCATGATATTCTCCCCCACTTATTCCTTTGACATCCTTGTTGAAGCCTTTGTTGACGCTGCAACTTCTTTTCTTTATTGGATCTTCGATCTTCTGCTCCTACTGCGATGTGCCCCTTGACTCCTAATTGTTCTCCGCTTGTTGTTGTTGAATCGTCAAACTTTAATCCGCCATGATGCTTCAACTCGCCAATGACTCTGACTCTAGTGTAGGGTTGGCAGAGTTATGCTGATCCTTGTTGGTTCTTGCGGATTCATCTGATGAAGGGAAAAGACCATCTTTGATATGCGCTAGTCTTCAAATTCTTCTTGTCTCTTGAACTGGATAGATGCTTGTTGGAACTTTGACGAGCATCGCCTCGCAACCTTTAAAGTTTTTAGGTCCTTCCTTCGTAAAATTTGCCCATCGAATCTTCTTCCACTTAGTTGTCTTGCCCAAGTAGGCTCGCATCACTTCCGCTTTCGATTAGCATTCAATTGGAAAATGAAGCGGACAATCTACTCTCAGTAGTACCGATCATCGTTGGTGAGGACTTGACAACTATTGTCTTCCGTTAGTCTCTTCGAAGGGTCTTCAAATTTGTACAGAGCTCCTCTGCGAGATAACTAAGAGAGCTGGGGTACTCGGTTTCGCCCATTCTCTTGAGAGTTGAGAAGGCAAAGGTTACTTGACTTCACCCACCTCCTCGAGGTTGTACTTCGTGTATCAAGCTGGTTACTAGACTTCGCCTGCTCTTAGCTCACACTTCCGAAGTACTTGAAGTGTTTGCAATCCTTGCACTGAGTCAGCTACTATGATTCGCCTTCTCATTGCCATTGAACTTCTGGAATGCAAGAAGTTATTACTCCAACTTGGAGTAAGTCTCCGATAAGTTTGGTCGCCTTTGGGATTGTACTGCCTTCTCCATCATTTCTGTCACCGACTCCTCTAAGTAGCAAAGGTATAACACCGCGTACTGCCTACTCCGATCCTTGGTCATGCACTCTTGCATCGACCCGAAGTCTTTCACTCACGGCTATCTTAATGAAAAGTCTATTGACACCGGTCTTACGAAGTTCTCTGGCCTGTGCCCTTCAGCCTTGTCTTGGTACATGGAGTTTGCCAATACATTCTTCTCCTTCACGGCCCATATCACGACCAAGCGCTCTCCCTCTATGAGAGTAAAGGACCGATGACTCCCCGGAAGTCCCGCCTCTGCGGTACCCTAGCACTGCATTGCCCATGATCGTTGTGCTATCTTTTAACTTTTCCCTATTCTTTTATCACTATATCCATAATTGCTATTCTTCCTTTCTCCTTATTGTTGTGTTTCTTGTACTATTACTGTTGATTTTTCATTTTTTTCCCCTCACTTTATCGTCAATAAAAGAAAGAGAGCAGAAAGTTAAAAAAAAACAGAGAGAAAATCAAAAGAAAAAAAAGGAGAGGAAATCAAGATCAAAGAAAAAAAAAGAGAAGAGAAGATCAAAGTTAAAAAAAAAAGAAAGAAAGAAAGAAAGAGATCGAAATTATAAAAAAAAAATTTGTAAATTCAGGGACTTCTTGAAAATTATAGAATTCTATCTTCATAATTTTGAATTCTTGTTTCAGGTTTGGAATTTTTTTCTCATTCCAGAAAATTTTCTTTATTCATTTGATACTTGAATTCTAATCTTTGCTTATTATTGAAGTGTATTACACACACCTTTAAATTGGCTTACATTTTAAAGGCCAAATTTGGCTTACATTTTTTTTGCTTTTATATCTAATTTCAATACCCTTGAATTGCCATAATCTGAATTGTTTGTTTAAGTTTCTTAGTGAATCTAAGAACTCAAAGAACAAAACAAGAGGTAAAAAAGGCAAGAGTGGTGAGATCAATATCGAGAAAAGCCAAACAGTGTATGAAAACACGAGTGGAGTGAATCAAATCTTGAGTGAAACACGTGAGAGAGTGTTGGTGAGGCTATTCTAACTTTGTTTTTCAGGTTGCAAGCATGTCTAAAGAAAAAGAAGCGAGTTCTTCATCAAATGATCTTTTGCTTTAAGTAATGCAACAACAATTTGAACGTATGTTCAAAGTGATAGGAGATGTAAGAGATCATCTAGAAAGGCATGATGATGCAATTAATAGATTGGAAGGTGAATCACGGCGTAAGAGATGACCTCGAAGATGTTAATGGCAGAGATGACCTCGAAGATGACCAAGTCACTCTAATTGGTTAAGATGTTATTCCTACGAGACAAACTAGGAGAGGATATTTTGATGGTGTGGACAGAAACATAGGCAACATCAAAATGAAAATTCCTTCTTTTCAAGGAAAGAATAATCCAGATACTTATTTGGAGTGGGAACGAAAAGTGGAGCTGATCTTTGAATGTCACAACTACTCCGAAGAGAAAAAGGTAAAATTAGCCACTGTTGAATTTTATGATTATGCTATAATTTAGTGGGATCAATTATGTAAAGACAGGCGTAGAAATGGTGAAAGGCCCATAGAGACTTGGAGATGAAACAAATCATGAGGAGGAGATTCGTCCCAAGTCATTACTATCGAGATTTGCATCAATGACTGTAAACTTTAACACAAGGTTCCATGAGTGTTGATAAATATCACAAGGAGATGAAGATAGCTATGATAAAGGCTAATGTGGAGGAAGACCATGAGGCTACAATGGCTAGATTCCTGAGTGGATTAAACAAGAACATTGCTGATCTTGTGGAATTGCAGCATTATGTAGAGATTGAGGATATGGTGAATATGGCCATGAAGATTGAGAGACAACTCAAAAGAAAAGGCACAAGGTATGATTCAAAACCTTAATCGGGTTCTTCTTCATCTTGGAAACCGAATTGGAGTAAAAAGGATGATAAACCCATTGTTAAGCCTAAAATTGATGGAATTAAAGGCAAAAATGAATTTGGTAGCAAGGATAAAGGTGAGAATCAACCTAATCAAAGTAAAGGTATTAAGTGTTTTAAGTGCCTTAGGCATGGACATATAGCATGTGAATGTCCTAATAAGAGAGTTATGATTATAAGAGATGGGAATATAGAATCAAAGTGAAAGAGAGGATGATGATGACATTCCGTAAGATACTAGTGACGTAGAGTATGCTAAAGGTGAAATTTTGGTTATTCAACGCACACTTAGTTTGCAAAGTAAAAATGATGAACATGGTGAACAACATGAAAATCTGTTTCATACTCATTGTTTGATTGCTAATAAGTTGTGCAATGTGATTGTTGATAGCGAAAGTTGTACCAATGTGGTAAGTACCTTGCTCGTGGAGAAACTGAAATTGCCTACTATCAAACATCCAAAACCTTACAAGTTGCAATGGTTGAATGATAGTGGTGTAGTAAAGGTAAATCAGCAAGTGTCAGTTCATTTTTCAATTGGTAGATATAAGGATGAAGTTTGGTGTGATGTGGTACCTATGTATGCTGGTCACATGTTGTTGGGGAGACCATGACAATATGATCGTAGGGTAACACATGATGGGTTCAAGAACTATTATTCCTTGATCATGGATGGACAGAAATATCAGCTTGGACCGTTGCCTTCGAAGACAACTCTTGAAGATCAGATGCGTATAAAACAACAATATGAGGAGCTTGAGTCTTCATTAACCAAAACTTTTGGGAGAGAGCAAGAAAGAGAGAAAAAAGAAAAATATGAGATGAGTGATAAAAATAAGAGTATTGGGAAACACAAGGGGATAGAAAACAAGGAAGGCTTGAGTGAAAGAAAAATGAGTGTTTATACCAAAATGAGTGATGTAAAAAAGGCCTTAACCATGAGGCAGCCCTTACTTGTACTTATGTACAAGGACATTTTAATTTCTTCTAACAAAATTGACAAAAGTTTGCCTAGTATTATTGTTGATCTTTTGCCGAAAAATGAGGATATCTTTCCCGAAGAAGTTCCCAATGGTTTGTCACCAATTAGAAGAATTGAGCATCAAATTGATTTCATTCCAGGTGTAAGCATACCAAATAGGCCAGCATATAGATGTAACCCAGAAGAGACCATGGAAATCCAAAAGCAAGTCAGTGAGCTTATGGAAAAGGGGTATGTGCGAGAAAGCTTGAGTCCATGTGCAGTTCCTGTTCTTTTGGTGCCTAAAAAGGATGGATCTTGGAGAATGTGTATTGATTGCAGAGCCATCAACAAAATCACGGTAAAGTATCGACATCCTATTCCTAGGCTAGATGACATGTTAGATGAATTGCATGGTTCTTGTCTATTTTCAAAATTTGATTTGAAATCTGGATATCATCAAATAAGAATGCATGAGGGTGATGAATGGAAAACTGCTTTCAAAACTAAACATGGTTTATATGAATGGTTAGTGATGCCTTTTGGCCTAACTAACGCACCTAGCACTTTTATGAGATTGATGAACCATATTTTGCGTGCTTACATTGGAAAGTTTGTAGTGGTTTATTTTGATGATATACTTGTGTATAGCAAAAGTTTAGATGAGCATGTAACACATCTAAAAGCTATTTTTGATGTGCTTAGAAACGAAAAGTTATATGCTAATCTACAGAAATGCACTTTTTGCACTAATGGAATTACTTTTCTTGAATATATTGTAAAAGATAAAGGAATACATGTTGATCAAGAAAAAGTAAAAGTAATTAAAGAGTGGCTAAAACCTACTAGTGTTAGTGATGTTAGAAGTTTTCATGGTCTTGCTAGCTTTTATAGAAGATTTATTAAAGATTTTTCTACCATTGCTGCACCATTAACTGAATGCATCAAAAAGAATATTAGATTCAGATGGGGTAAACAAGAAGATTATGCTTTTAACTTGCTTAAAGATAAACTCAGTTCAGCACCTTTACTTGCTTTTTTTACCTAACTTTGCTAAAACTTTTGAGATTGAGTGTGATGCGAGTGGAGTAGGTATTGGAGGAGTCTTAACGCAAGAGGGTCGACCCATTGCATTCTTTAGTGAGAAGCTAAATGGAGCAAGTCTTAACTACTCGACATATGATAAAGAATTTTATGCTCTGGTAAGAGTGTTAGAGACATGGCAGCACTATCTTTGGCACAAGAAATTTATTATACACACTGATCATGAGTCTTTGAAATATATCAAAGGACAAGGCAAGTTAAATCGTAGGCATACAAAATTGATGGAGTTTATTGAATCCTTTCCATACATCATCAAGTACAAACAAGGTAAGGAAAATGTGTCGCCGATGCTCTTTCTAGAAGGTATGCTATAATTTCTAAACTTGATGCAAAATTATTGGGTTTTGAATACATTAAAGATTTATACAATTCTGACCATGATTTTGCTAATGTTTATGGGGCATGTGAAAAAGGGGGTTTTGATAAATTCTTTAAGCATGATGGTTTTCTTTTCAAAGAAAACAAGCTGTGTATTCCTCAATGTTCAATGAGAGAATTACTTGTGAGAGAAGCACATAGTGGAGGTTTAATGGGACATTTTGGAGTTAGAAAAACTTTAGATGTGTTAAGTGATCATTTCTTTTGGCCACATATGAAAAGGGATATTGAAAGATTGTGTGAGAAATGCATCACTTGTAAATAAGCTAAATCTAAAGTAATGCCTCATGGGTTATATACACCCCTTCCTATAGCTAGTGAACCTTGGGTTGATATATCCATGGACTTTGTCTTAGGTTTACCTAGGTCAAAAGGAGGGAGAGATTCTATTTTTGTTATTGTTGATAGGTTTAGCAAGATGGCACATTTCATTCCTTGCCATAAAACAGATGATGCAACACATGTTGTGGGACTATTTTTCAAAGAAATTATGAGATTATATGGCATCCCAAGGACAATTGTGAGTGATAGAGATGTGAAGTTTCTTAGCCACTTTTGGAAAACACTTTGGAGTAAGTTGGGTACAAGATTGTTGTATTCAACCACTTGTCATCCACAAACAAATGGACAAACGGAGGTGGTAAATCGAACTTTATCAACACTTTTGAGGGCCATAATTCAAAAAAAATTTAAAAATTGGGAGGAGTGTTTGCCACATGTGGAGTTTGCTTATAATAGAAGTGTGCATGCTACAACAAACCATTCCCCATTTGAAGTTGTGTATGGGTTCAATCCATTAACTCCTATGGATTTGCTACCTTTACCATTGGAAAAGGCCAATTTGGATGGTAAGCAAAAAGCTGATTTTGTCAAAGCATTGCATGAAAAGGTCTGAACACAAATTGAAAAGAAAACTCTACAATATGAGAAACAACATAACAAAGGCCGAAAATAAGTAGTGTTCAAACCTGGTGACTGGGTTTGGGTACACTTAAGGAAGGAAAGATTTCCTAGTTATAGGAAGTCTAAACTAATACCAAGAGGAGATAATCCATTTCAAGTCCTTCAAAAAATCAATGACAATGCATATAAGCTGGAACTACTAGGTGAGTATGGTAACATTAATGTAACATTCAATGTTTCTGATCTATCTTTGTTTGATGTAGGTGATGGAGGCTATGATTCGAGGACGAATCCTTTCTAGGAAAGGGGGAATAATATGAACTAACAAGTTGATCATAATTCTATTAAAGACCCTTTAACTATTCATGGAGGACCAATGACAAGAGCTAAAGCTAAGAGGATGAAAGAAGCTTTAACTTGTTTATTGGAAAACATTTGGAAGGATCAAGCTAGTCAAGACTCAGTCAAGATTCTATGGTTGGAAGAAGAGCCTAAAATGGTCAACATGATCATGAAGAGAGAATGACAATTTGAAGACCTCATCTTAAAGAATAAAAGTCCATTCAGCCATGTTTACCAAAAATCATGAATTTAGAATATAAATGTTATTTAATGTATTCATTCCCTTTGTACTAAGCCTCATACTATATAAATGAGGCTGATTCCCAGTGTAAGACAGATAATTTGGGAAGTATAACAATTCTTCAACACCGGTGAGTGTTTTGTTTCTAAGTTCTTGCATGAACTTTAGAACTTATCAGGCTTTTCTGCTTGTAGCGTTCAAATCAAATCTTTGCTTTTCCTTTAACTTATCAGACTTGTTAGTTTGTGGCGTCTTAAGGGAATTCAAAGTATTATTCTAGTTATTTCATCAATTTTCTATTGATAAGTAATTAGAATAATTTCCCTTACTTCATTCTTGAATGATTTGTCTTGTTTCAATTCGTTGGAGGGTGTCAATTTGCATTTCATATGTATCATAGCTCTTTAGCTATTGGGGTGTATGGTTACTAAATTGATGATTTCCATCATTAAATTTCTTTGAACACAAACCCGAGATGGTTTAATTTTTGTTTCCACAAGAATAACAATATCACAAGCAGCAGACTTGATTATTCTATTAAGCTCCCAACATTTTTCAAGTTTATTCAGTCCACGAACATTTCAACAAAGTATCTTTATTAGGAATAAAATAGGTAGGAAAGGAAATAAAGGTCTCTTCCTTGGTAGATGGAAGTATGTGCGACTTAAGGCGAGAGCTTCTCTCTCTAAGCGATTCTCTTCTCTCTCTAGGGTGAGAAGAGGCAGTGGCTATAGGACACTGTGGATCTGGTTCTTCTCCCTTGGGTGGTGGTTCTTCCCTTCCTCCACATGCGAACGCATTGGGGGAAAGTGAAGCCACGGAGAAGGCTAGGGTGAGAAAAGGTGACGGCTGTTGGGTTCTCCCCTGTTCTACGCACGGAGAGCAGAAAGGCTGCATCGCACGGGGATCCATAGCCTGTTCCACATGGAGACTGTCTGCAGGCATTCTTTGGCGGTGCTGCGATCGAGGCCCAGGTGGCAGCAGCGGCGGTTCGGGGCTCGCTATGACCAGGAACTTCGGGCGGGCGGTCGGTCTTTCTTCAACCTAGGGCACGCCTCCCTCTCCTCTCTCTGTGACTTCCTGCACGTGGAACAGAGGAGACTGCCTCTGCTCCTCTTCTGGAAGAGAAGGGGGATAGGAGAAGGTTCGTTGGTTCCCATGTTCTGCACGCACGAAGAGGGCTTTCTGCTCTTCCGCACGCACGAGGGAGTTGTGGCTTTGTCTTGTGGCTGCAGGAGGCGGGCGGCAGTGCGAAGTGGCTGCGATGGCCAGGCCAGGCTGCTGTGCGTTTAGAGGAGAGTCATCGGCGCCCTCGCCTCCCTGCTGCCAGCGTTGGGTTCTGCGGCTGCTGTAACAGGCGGAGATCTGCACAGTTCTCCTTCAATCAAGATCGGGGAGGGTGACTATCTGCTATTTTCTAGCGGGCGAGGGTGCTGCTGCAGCGAGGCCAGCAGATTCTCTAATAGGCGGTGGCTGCTAGACAGCCCCTGTTCTGCTCGATTGGGGGCAGATATGCACTGCCCCCTCCCCTCCTCTTGTTGGGGCGGCGTAACTCGAGAATGCTGGTGACGGTGGTAGCAGGGTTGATCCGAAGATGAGGCTTTCTTCTCAAGTTGCTTCTTCTTCCCGACGAGATGGTTCTTTGTTGACGCAGCATAGAGGTAGGTCGCACTCTCAATCGTGACCTCCTACCCTCATTTCTCGAGATCCTCGACCTTGGACAAGTCTCTTCAAGGCTCCGGTTGGAAGCTCGGATCTTAGCTTGGATTTCTTTGCTCTAGAACCTAGGCTAATCAGAAGATTGCTGTGTACGAGACTGTTGATTCTGAAGAGCTGATTAAGATGTGGTCCATGGCGCTTGTTGGTTATGTGGTTGGTTTAAAGACGTCATATTTTTCGTTCTCATTCATCAAGACTCGATGGGGAACATCGGCATTTGATCTGCATATGCTAGAGAATGGTTTTTTTGTATGCAAACTCTATTCTGAAGAGGATTTGCAACGAATCCTTGAAGGGTTTTGGACTATTTGTGGCCATCCGATGATTCTATGACGTTGGTCTCCTGATGTCCGTTTGGAGTTAGACAGTCTACAGTCTATTCCTTTTTGGGTATCCTTTCATGGTCTTCCCTTGCATCTTTAGAGTCGACATTTTATTGCTAAGTTATGTAGCACCTTGGGACAGCCATTGTATATTGACAAAGCAACAGCAGTGCAGACGAGATTGGCTTATGCATGAGCATGTGTAATGGTTTCTTCTGATGGTGATATTCCAGATGAGGTTTTCTATCGTGATCTTGATGGGACCACCCGTAAGGTACATGTTTCATATTCTTGGAAGCCACAGCGTTGTAAGATTTGCTACTCTTTCGGTCATGCACATGGAGCTTGTCAGCAAACTCAGAAACCGATCACTCAGGTTTACCGGCAACGCCAGGCATCTCAGCACGGAGTTGATACTACTATTATAATTACTGACGAACAAAGCGAGTCTCCTTCAGGGGCAGTAGTGCTGGTGAAGACGAGCGAGCATTCTGACTCACTTGGGTAGCATCATGATCAGAAATATAAATCAGGAACTTTACCTTTTCCTAATATATAAGCATCTTTCACAACAATAGTTTCCCAGGTTACCCACGCACAGGAGAACGAGAAACCTTCATCTCTTCCTACATCGATAGGAACTACCGCAACGGGATCCCACATCCCATTCATCGTATAACCAGGATACCAGCCAAGACTTTCAGCCTCAACCTTCCACAAACACTGCCAACCTAGATATCTTGGGTACTTCAAAATTTAAGCATTTGCAAGCTATGGATGAAGTGGATAAAAATAGAAATAAAGGCTTAAAAGGTAAGGATATTATACGGCAGGAAACTGCAAAACCCAAGGATAAGAAGAAGGATGGTACAATTAAGTCACACATACTTCCGTCTACCTAGGAAGAGTTCCTTTCCTACATGTTTTTATTCCTAATGAAGATACTTTGTTGGAATGTTCATGGACTGAATAAGCTTGAGAAATGTCGGGAGCTTAATAGAATAATCAAAACTGCTGCTTGTGATATTGTTATTCTTGTGGAAACAAAAATTAAACCATCTCGGGTTTATGTTCAAAGAAATTTAATATGGCCAGAGGCAGAACTTCTTACCAATGATACTTGTGACAATTATGGTAGAATATGGGTATTATGGCATCCGAACTATGTTAGTGCTTGCTTTATTTCTGCTACAGAACAATTCATCCACTTTAAGGTTGAGGATAAAAAGAATGGTTGTCAATTCCATATTACTGGTGTATATGCTTCTAATAGTATGCAGGAAAGAAACATTCTATGGAATGGTCTGATTTTTTTTGGTAAGTAAATGTAATTATATTTAGTTTAAAGTTTGTACAAAGTAGCTTTGTCTACACAAGCCATAGACTATAGCCTGATATCTCTTAGAGCAGTCTAGGAGAATGCACCCTACCTCAGAAAGGTGGAATGGACTCACTCAACCAAACTCATCTCCAAGAGAAGTTAAACAAAAAAAGGAGCCATGACTACACATGTTGTAGACTATGATGTCTTACGATAGTCAATAAATAGCAAAATACAATAACCAACCATTTCTAAATGACCTGTGAATACATCATATTGTTGAAACATAGAAACACACAATACAGCAATCTCATTCTAGAAAGCATTAACGAATAATAAAATTGAATCTGATAAAGATATCTTTTTCTCTACTTATTAAATGCTTCATTTCCAGATCCTGCTCTATACATGATCTTGAGTCGCTAAGTATCTCAAGCAATAGGTGAGTATTGTGTGTGTTGTGGCCCTCAAAGATTCTGCTACACCTCTCCTTCCAAATCCACCAAATAGCACATCTGAAAGTAATTTTTGCTAGTTGTGTAAGAAGCCCTTTTCTTGAGAAGCTTTGCTGTAGCTGTTCTAGTTCTTGATGCAAGTTTGGCATTGGTAGCCTATGAAGTTCAAATCTCTTTAGAATCTCCTCCCATATCCAATTAGTGTAGTTGCAAGCAAAATAAAGATGATCAATATTTTCTTCCTGTTGCATACAAAGAGAGCATCGGTTTATAATATATATACCTTTTCCCTTCATATTGTCCATTGTGGGTAGTTTAGCAAGAAGGGCCTACCATGTGCATAAGGAATGTCTTTGTGAGCCTGGTCTATCCCATGTCCAATCGCTTGGAATTCACTTGTTGTTCCTTTATCCGATTTGATTCCATGCAGATGTAGCACTAAATTTTCCATTGTCATGAATCTAATTAAGCATATCTCAAGAGTTGTTCTTGATTGGAAGAGTTGTAATAGTCACAAAGTGATAGCATATCAGAGAAATAGGACTAGGAAGACAGTGCCGTTAACAATGAACTCAGAAACCTTTCAATCTTTAGAGGCCCCAAGATCTCTTTGGACTCTATCGCCGTACAATTGAAATATACTCTTTCCATTCACCCAAGGATCATACCACATATTAATTCTCGTCCCCGAAGAGATTGTATAAGAAATGTGTTTGGTCAGCCAATTTCTTGCCTTCAAAATTCCTTTCCAAGCAGCAGAATGATATATTTTTGCTGAAACTTTCCAAATTGATTCCTTAGATATATACACCTTACGAGTGGTCCCCTCAAGATCCCTATAATAAACCTTATCCGGAAGATCTCCATCGGAAGAAACCATAACACATGCTCATGCAAATGCCAATCTCGTCTGCGCTGCTGTTGCCTTGTCAATATACAATGGCTGTCCCATGGTATTGCATAACTTAGCAATAAAACGTCGACTCCAAAGATGCAGGAGAAGATCATGAAAAGAAACCCATAATGGAATAGATTGGAGGCTGTCTAACTCCAAACGGACATCAGGGGACCAACGTCGTAGTATCATCGGATGACCACGAATGGTCCAAAACCCTTCAAGAATCCGTTATAAATCCTCTTCAGAATAGAGTTTGAATACAAAGAAATCGTTCTCCAGCATATGAAGATCAAATGTTGATACTCCCCATCGAGTCTTGATGAATGAGGATAACGGGAAATAGGATGTCTTAAGTCTGACCACATAATCAACAAGTGCCATGGACCATGTCTTAATCAGCTCCTCAGAATCAATAGTCTCGTACACAGCAATCTTCTGATCAGCCTGGGTTTCTGGAGCAAAGAAATCCAAGCTAAGATCTGGGCTTCAAACCGGAGCCTTGAAGAGGCTTGTCCAAGGCCGAGGATCTTTAGAAATGAGAGTAGGAGGCCGCGATCTAGAGCGCGACCTTCCTCTATGCTGTGTCATCGAAGGACCATCTCATTGGGTAGAAGAAGCAACTTGAGAAGGAAGCTTCATTTTCGGATCTACCCTGCTGCCACTGTCACCAGCCATTAAGTTGCGCTGCCCTAACTTAAAAAGGGCAGTGCAGATCTACCCTCAATCGAGCGAGCAGAGGAACCGCTGCTCGATCGCCACCTGTCAAGCAGATCTCCGTAAGGATGCCACGGCCAAGCAGGCTCCTGCCAGGAGAGACACCTCCCAGCAGTCACCGCCTTGTCTCCTCTGTTCAATCGCCCAGCAGCCAACAAGGAGAAAGAATAGGAGAAAGCGATCTACGAAACCCTCTCCTCCTTGGTCAGAGAGAAGCAGTCGTCTCCCAGTCCGATCTGCGGAACCCTCGCCTCCTAGGTCAGAGGGAGGGAGTGCCTAATCAACGCAGCCCCAATTCCTGACAGAACTGGGAAAGTCGCAATAGGTCCTCTGTTCCACAGATCACGTTGGTCGATCGTGCTCTCTGATCGCAGCAAAGAAGGGGTAGCCGCCGTTGCCTCTTAACACCCTGGAGAGAGAAGTAGAATCGCCCTAGAGAGATAAAACCGAAGTTCTCCTTTTAGCCTTTGTTCTCCTTGCGCGTAGAACCGCAGAGAACCCTGCTCGTTGTGTGATGCAGCCTTCCTGCTCTCCGTGCACAGAACAACGGAGAACCCAACAGCCGTCGCCTTTTCTCGCCCTAGCCTTCTTTGTGGCTTCACTTTCACCCAACACGTTCGCACGTGGAGGAAGGGAAGAACCACCACCCAAGAGAGAAGAAGCAGATTCACAGCGTCCTACAGCCACCGCCTCTTCTCACCATAGAGAGAGGAGAATCGCCTAGAGAGAAAAGCTCTCATCTAGAGAGAAAGTCCCAAGTTCTCTTATTCTTCTTTTCAGCTTCAAGGTTTTAACGATTATATAGATATTGCTGCATTGATTGATATGAAATCTGTAGGGGATTGGCTTTCATGGAGTAATCAAGGTGCTGCCCACAGGAAAATAATGGCTCGACTCAATAGGTGTTTAATTAATCGCGAATGGTTAATAGTTTACCCTGATTCACTTCTGGAGTATGGATCTCAGTTGTTCTCTGATCACTCTTTAATGTATATACATGCAGACAAAGTAATACCCAAAGGCAAGAAACCATTTAGATTCTTTAACATGTGGAGTACCCATCCTTAGTTCCTTGAGGTTATCAGATCTGCTTAGAATGTTAATGTGCATAGATCTCCCCCTTACATTTTATGCCAAAAGCTTAAAGCATGTAAAGCAGCACTAAAGGAGTGGAATACAAACACTGTTGGCAATATTATCACCCGGGTTCAGTTAATCAAAAAGAAACTAATGGCGGTGCAACATGAGCTACATCTTCAGCCCTTTGACGAGAATCTTATTTGCAAAGAGACAGAAACTAGGTCTTAATTCATGCAGGCCCTAAAGCAGGAAGAAAGTTTTGCAAAACAAAAGTCTCGACAGCATTGGCTTATTTTAGGGGATTCCAATACGAAGTTTTTCTATACAGCTATTGCTACTAGAAGAGCATTAACTATATCGAGAGATGTAAAAACCAAGATGGTATGCTTATTGCGAATTTGGATGAAGTTAAAGCACACACTTAATAATTTTTTTTATTCTTTAGCCTAATAATGTTCATATGGAGCCTACTAGAAAGCTTGATTCGGATGACATCACGATTTTAATGCACCAATTACAGATGAAGAAGTTGTACGAGTTGTCTTCAAGTCACCAAAGCACAAAAGCCACTGGTCGGATGGATTTCCTTGAATTTTATCAAATTGTATGGCTGATCATTGGAAATGATGTGATTAAAGCTTGTTAGCATTTTTTCTCTTCAGGTCGTATTCTTAAAGCGATAAATTATACTTTTATTTCTTTGGTTCCTAAGAATGCAGGGGTTAATTCACTAGAGCACTACAGGCCCATTTCTTTATGCAACTTTATTTACAAGATCATCTCCAAGTTACTTGCAGATCGAATGCAAATGAGTATGCATAAGATTATTAGTCCTACTCATGCTGTTTTCATTAAAGGGAGAAATATACATCATAATGTTCTTCTTGCTAACGACTTAGTCAAAGATTTGCACTCCAAGTCAAGAGGGACGAAAATATGTTTTAAAGCTGACTTACGAAAAGAATTTAATTCAGTTAATAGATAGTTTCTCTATAAGATGCTCCTCATTATGAACTTCCCTCAACAATGGGTTAATTGGATTCAGTGCTGCTTGGAAACTCTAAAATTTTTAGTTCTGTTCAATGGTTCCCCCATTGGCTTCTTTGGGAGTATGAATGACATCCGACAAGGAGATCCAATTTCTCCATATCTTTTTACAATTGTCATGTAAGGACTCAGCTGTATGTTAGAAAAGGTAGTCTCTGATGGCAGCATTAAGGTACCCCATGCTGGTTCTATTCATATATCCCACATAACATTTGTAGATGATCTTATTATCTTTCTTCGCAATGACACTACAGTGAAGAATTTGGCTACTATTCTGAAGATTTTGGTATGGTTTCTAGCCTTCAACTAAATCATACAAAAAGTAAAGTCTATATGGGTTCTTGCGTTGAAGATAAAGACTTTATTATACAAACTCTGGGGGTTAGCGAGGGAAGTCTACCAGTTCCTTATCTGGGTCTCCCACTTATATCCACTGGCATTTATAATATTCACTGTCAGCCTATCCTACAAAAAATAAAGAATAGAATTTCCTCCTGGAAAACTAGACTTCTTTTCAAAGTAGGACGACTTAAACTCATCTGATCTATGTTATTTTTTTACTCTATTTATTGGTCTAATGCATTTCTTCTACCTGTTGGACTTCTTCAGGATATTGAACGACTATTGAAGAACTTTTTCTGGAATGGTACAGATGGTAAGGCAATGCAGACCGAAAGATAAGGGGGGGCTGAATCTGCGAATTCTGAGAGATTGGAATAAACCTTGTTTGGTACAGAAATTGTGGGATCTTTTACAGAACAAATCCTTATGGTCACAATGGGTTTCTGCTAGGTACCTATCTAAGGAATCAATCTGAGAAGTTTCTTGCTTGCTTGGAAAGGAATTTTGAAGGCAAGAAATTGGCTGACCAAACACATTTCTTATACAATCTCTTCGGGGACGAGAATTAATATGTGGTATGATCCTTGGGTGAATGGGAAGAGTATTTTTCAATTGTGTGGCGATAGAGTCCGAAGAGATCTTGGGGCCTCTAAAGATTGGAAGGTTTACGAGTTCATTGTTAAGCAGTATCACGGTGTCTTCCTAGTCCTATTTCTCCTGATATGCTATCACTTTGGCTGACTATTACAACTCTTCCAATCCAGAACAACTCCTCAGATATGTTTAATTGGCTTTATGACAATGGAAAATTTAGTGCTACATCTGCATGGAATCAAATCAGACAAAGGAACAACAAGTGGATTCTAAGCAGTTGGACATGGGATAGACCTAGCTCACAAAAACATTCCTTATGCACATGGTAGGCCCTTCTTGCTAAACTACCCACAATAGACAATATGAGCGAAAGATATGTATATTGTAAACCGATGCTCTCTTTGTATGCAATAGGAAAATATTGATCATCTTTATTTTGCTTGCGACTATACTAATTGGATATGGGAGGAGATTCTGAAGAGATTTGAACTCTATAGGCTACCTGTTAGGGATCGAGTGGCACTAAGAGGGGGGGTGAATTAGTGCAACGGATAAAACGATGGATTTTTCAGCGATTTAAAATAAGCTTCGGAAACTTCGTACGATGAAAGCAACGTTTCGTTTGAAACCGATTTTTGCATTCTAACTTTAAAGCATGCGTACAAAGATAAAAAGGAAGTGGAGCAAGTAAAGTAAAGGCTTGCAGCAAGGTAAAATAGAAATTTAAACACTCACACAATCAAGATGCAGCGATGTATAGTGGTTCGGTCAAAGTGACCTACATCCACTTCCGAAGCCTTCTCCGTTGAGGCTCCCTTCTTCCACTATCAAATCCTTTGAAGGGGAAGGATCAAATACCCTTTTTACAGCCCTTTACAAGAAGTTCACACTTGTACAAGATTTCTCAAGAAAAGAAGAAGGTGAACACTTAGCAAGAACAAGACTTTTCAACACTCTACAAAAGCTCAAGACTTAAGAATTTTTGCTCAAAAGGGTACCCTTTCAGCTGAGAAAGGGGGGGGGTATTTATAGATCCAAAGTGGATTCAAAATTGGGCTCCAAATTTGAAATCAATTTGGAGTTCCAATGTTCTGGTGGTCAGAGGCGGTGCCACCGCCCCAGGCAGGCGGTGCCACCGCCCCAGGCAGGCGGTGCTACCGCTCCAGTCTGTTGACTGGGGCGGTGCCACCGCTAACAGCGGTTCCACCGCTTTATGCGTATCTGGCGGTGCTACGCTCGACGGCGGTTCCATCGCCCATCTGCGTATGTGCTAGAGCGGTGCTACGCTCGGGCCGTGTGCCACGCCCGGTGTTCAACCACTTTGCCCATTCGGACAAAGCAGCCTTTCCGCCAGGATTTTTCTTAAATCCTTGCTCTACTCATGTAAACTACGAACCTAAAACATAACTCAGCGTGATTTGATCCGACACTCTTCAAGTCAACTTCCGGCGCGAGCTTTACGGTGAGATTCGGTAGCCTTCCGATGCTTCCCTCGGATTGCTTCGGTGGGCTCGGCATACTCCGGATTGTATGGCGAGCTCAGCGAATCTTGACTTGCTTCGAATCTTCGGTGAGTTCCGCGAACCTTCGATCTTTAAGATGAACTTTGAAAACTTGGCAAGTCCGATTCGATATTGGATGGTTCGGCAACACTTCCGAAAATCTCTCGGACTTCCGATGAACTCTTGAACCCCGATGGACTTGTCCTCGGTAAATCACTTTACTTGATCTAGACGGTTATTAGAATGCGAATTGACATTCAATTGCACATCATTGGTCGGCTCTTCATCCAATCCTTCGGCACATCGCCCTCTCTAGCGGCTTGTTGCCCAATCGACGGTTGACCTCCGCAACCTCGATATCCATGGCACAACTCCGCACTTCTTGGCCTGATGCCCGACGTACGAAGTCTCCTGCCGATAGTCGACCAAAACTCCGGCTCGACATCCAATATCCTGACGTGATCACCTCCGGCGCAACGTCAATTCCTCCAGCATCAACTGTCTAATCCTGATCGATAGTAGACCTACGTAACTCAAAACGTAGTTAGACCACAAATTACACTCAATTAGTTTCATCATCAAAATCTGAGATTCAACAATCTCTCTCTTTTTGATGATGACAACTAATTGATGACTGATGGAGTTAACTAAACCTCCCAGTTTAACACAAACTCCCCCTATCAATATGCAATTGATAGAACCCTTGGATTATCCCAAATCCAAGCAACATTCATCACAATGTTAAGAGAATACATTTAAACCATCATACAAATATATAAAATATTCAATCAATGCATGAAGTCATCAATCTACTTCTCCCCCTATGTCATCAACAAAAAGGAGAAGTAACATCATAGCTAGTTTTCAAGGATATGCAAACATTACAAACATACTAGCTATTAATCACATCATACAATATTTAGGCATCGCATGTTTATCATGATAAGCAAGATAGCACTTGTCGTGATGATAACAAGTTTTTCTGTGTTCCTTTGAGAAGTGTAAGCAAATTGTATTCAATGATGTGCATTTTCTTGACTTCTTTTGCGATATGCATGCAACTTTATAATTTCTTTCTTCTCTTTTGAGAAGAGCAAGCTTGCAAGTTTTGTTTTCTTTGCATGCTAGGACTTTTGCATTCATTTGTAATATGTAATCTAGCAAAAGCCTTCTCCCCCTTTATCAATATCAAAAAGAAAGGGAGGATTAATATTACAAATAATCTTGCATGAGATTCAACAATAATTTGTAATAAAAATACAAATAATTTTGTTGAAAAAAGTGAAGTTGAGCAAGATTTTTGCCTCTCTTGAGATAGCAACTTTTTGCTTCTCAATGTTTAAGCTAGCAAATTTTTTCTCTTTTGATACACAAGTTAACAATTTTTCACCCCCTTTATCAATATCGAAAAGAAGGGAGGAACCAATGAGAAAATTGCATCAATCAATATATCAATCATCACATGATGCATACAAGATGATATTGAAACATGAGAAATCATGTCATAAAGGATATCAATATGTAAATTCAACAAGAATCAAAACCAAAAGATATCATCCATGATTCATAACTTTTCATTTTAGCAAGATCTAGATTCATATTTATCAATTTTTAATTCAAGATAAATGTCATACAATCAAGAATCATGATATATGAAAGCATATCAATATTAAGGATCAAATCATGATTACAAGTGCTAACATATTTTTTTTTCATTCATTTTTAAGCCATGATAAAAGAATAAATCAATGATTCAAATATTAAGCACAATTTTTTTTTTATCAAATTTTCAATCATCACATAAGGCATTTGAGGAAGTATTGAAACAAAACAAAAAAAAAATCAATTTTAGCATATAATGTTTCAATCTTCAATCTTGAGTCATGAACCCAAAAGTCATAAATCAAAAGGTTCATGAATCATTTTGGCAAATCTCCTTTTTAGGAAATAACAAGTGGAAGTCTTAGGAGATCAAACACAAGATCTTGATTCATACATAAGAATTTTTTATCAAGATCATATTTCATAAGAATCATGACACGAATTCATAAAAATTCAAGTATTAAATTTCGAGAAATCAAAAGACAAGTTACATTTCATTTAAAGAATTTTCTTTTGATAAGACGGAAGGAGCATGGTAAAAGATCTTGATTTATAAAGAGTTTCAAGTCATAGTTGTCAAGATCATGATTTCAATAAAATTTCTTTATAGCAAAATGAAATCTTTTAGAACTTGATTCAAGCATTAAATATGTCTTAACAAGTCATAATTCTAGAAGATTCAAGAATCATTAAAAGAAAAATCATTCAAGCTCAATTTATCAACTCAAGACTCATAATTAAATTATTATTTTTGAGATTAATAACATGAATAAAGTCATTACCGTATCATCAAAATCTCATTCGTAATTCTAATGATTTATAAAATATCATAAATGAATTTATCACTTGCCTTTCATCAAAAATTGAAAATCAAACTTTATCATAAAAATTGTCAAGGCATAAATGCAACATATTATTCCAAGACATGAGATTCAATTTATCATGATAATATGTTTCATATTTCAAAAGATGAGTATCAAATTTTAAAACCGAAACATGAGTTTGTCATCAAGATATAATATCACAAAGTCATTAAGCATGATAACAAACTTCTAATATTTTCATTTCAATGATGATTTCATAATGTATGTTCAAATATTTATACGGAAGCCATCATTGTATAAATTTGAAATACAAGTTTTCATTTAGCCCATTAAGATCAAAAGCATTACACGTAAAGCATCATGATAGTGTAATTTCTTATTTTTTTATATGTTTCATTTCAAGTGATTTGACGTTCATATGAGTATACTCATGTTTTTCATATAGGTCCAAAGAGCATGTTTCAAGAGAAATCATTAAGACCGAAAACATGAGGCACATTTTTAAAATATTCATCATGTTTATTTTTTGAGATTCACAAGACTCATAACATGAATTCATTCATCTCAATAGAATGAGAAAAATACATTTTCATTTTAAGCAATTTGATGTGAGCATATTCAAAATTTTTATGAAAACATGTATCAAAATAAAACACAAGCTTAGTCATAAAATCGTCAAGACCAAATATGGAAAAATGATAGCACACTTTCAATTTTTATGTTAAAAGGTCATGTTCAAATTTTTGCCAAAATCATGCATCTATTTATAAATTCGAAAAATATGTTTCATCATCACAATATGACACTTTATTACTTCAAACGCTCATGCATGATATAAAATCATCAAGCATCATATTTGGAGACAATGTAAACCATCAAGATACACATGCATGGATTAATCCTACGCATTATCACAAATCTTGCATCATTCATATGTTTACTTTTCAAAAATACTATAAAAAAAGCATAGTATAATTTCGATTTTTTTTATTTCTAAAAATACAAGAAAAGCATAAAAAAAATTCCTACTAACTATGTTAAGCATTCATGGAAAGCATCATGTAATTTCAAAATAAGGTAAAAACAACTTGGGTGAGTTTCTTACCTCATTGTCGAAAACCGTCAAAGCCCATTTTGCCTCTTCCTTACTTGATTCTTCTTTGCAAGCCTTCTTCTTCTTCTTTGGCCTTTTTCTCCATTCAAGTTCATTTGTGCTTTTTAATTTTTGTTTAATGAACTTGTTAACATTCATTGTTATGTGTTCAATGTCCTTATTGTCCTCATCACTTGAGTCATCACTCAAGTGGCATTCATTTGTCCTAAGTTCAAGAACCTTCTTGTTCTTTAGAAGGTGGTTCAAATGTGTAGTCCGAACCGTTAAAGAATGGTGGACGAAAAATCGAAAGCCCTCTTGAAAACCATTTAGAGCCATTTCTCATGGGTGTAAATCCGAAAGAGAAAGAACGTGGCTCTGATACCAATTGTTAGGGATCAAGTGGCACTAAGAGGGGGGGGGGGGGGTGAATTAGTGCGGCGGTAAGGAACGATAAATTTTCAGCGATTAAAACAAGTTGAGAACCTTTGTACGAATGAATGCAACATTTTGTTTGAACCCGAAAAGATTGCGTTTTAACTTTAAAGCAAACGTGATAAGATGAAGATGAAGTTGAGTAAATAAGGTAGCAAATAAAAATGGTTTGCAGCAAAGTAAATAGCAAGAATGTAAATGCAAACCAGATTTTTATAGTGGTTCGGTCATTCGACCTACATCCACTTCCGATTCCTCTTCGCTTGAGGTCACCGGCTTTCCACTAGCTTTCCTCCTTCCAATGGGCAAGGAAGAACTCCCTTACAACACCTCTCCTTTTGATGGGCTTAGGAGATAACCCTTACAAGGCTCTCACTCCTCTCTTGAACAAGAACACACTTAAGAGTAAGAGGAAAGATTTTGACACTATTTGAGCAGAGTTTTCTCTCAAGTTTTTCACTCTTCTTGCTGCACTTTGAACCTGCAAGAGAGGAAAATTTATAGAGCTCAAGAGGACTCAAATTTGGGCTCCAAATTTGAGTTTTTTTAGCGGTGTGTCGACCGCTGTCGATCGACATAGGTCGATCGATGAAGCATAAGTGTTAGCGCATAAGCTAGCTGCGCTGCTAGAATCGCGCATGCTACAAAGCCGGGCGCTCACATAGTTACGAGCGCGCCTACGTATAGTAGTCGAGCGTCACATAAGAGCTGGCACAAAGATGCACGTAGCCCAAAGATGTATGCATGCATGCACACATGCGGGCACATTGGCTGCTGGGCTCCATCGCCAAAGACAATTCTATATTTGGGCCACAACTTGGCCCAAACCGTTCCGAACAAGGCCCAATGGCCCATACTTAAGTTAAAGGATTAACCCCTAATCCTAACCCAAATTAATGTGCTAACTATGAAATTAAAGACATTCCTAAGCTATTACAAAGTCCGTAAGTCAAGTCTTCTTCCGTCGAGCTTCCGGTAAACTTCCGCCGGTCTTCCGACGATCCCTCGGAAACCATCCTACAGACTCCCGGCAAGCTCTCGGGCTCCACGATGATCTTGGCGAGTTCCTCCGAGCTTCTTTGGCAAGCTCCGATCTTTCTTGGCAAGCTCTGAATTTCCGATTTAACCTCCCGACTAACTTCCAAAAACCATTCGGCAAGCTCCCTACTCATTCTGCTAGTTCCGACAAAGACTCCCAACGAATCTTCAGATTTCACAAACTCTCGAACTCCCAACGATCCATCGCACTTGACTTCGGCCCTTGGTTTCGCGTTATGTCTTCATCCCTTTCGTAGTTACTCCTACACAAACAAACACCAAACACTCTACTTCGATTTAGACAGTTATTACAACGTGAATTGATATTCAGTTGCCCGGCACATCATTGGTCGGCGCTTCGTCCGATCCTTCGGCACATCTCTAGCAGCTTGTTGCCCAATCGATGGTTGACCTCCGCAACCTCGATATCCATGGCGTAACTCCGCACTTCTTGGCCTGATGCCCGACGTACGAAGTCTCCTGCCGATAGCCGACCGAAACTCCGGCTCGACATCCAATATCCTAACGTGATCACCTCCGCAACGCGTCAATTCCTCCAAAGATCAACCGCCTAATCTTGATCGATAGTAGACCTACATAACTCAAAACACGGTTAGACCACAAATTACACTCAATTAGTTTCATCATCAAAATGAGATTCAACACAAGGTGCGCCTCTCAAGCAGTAGCATCGATGACGACGAAAGAGCATTCTTACTCGCTTGGGCAACAATATGGACAAAAGGATACATCTGAAACTTTAATTCTTCCTATTATAGCCCCTTCCACAATAGCAATTTCCTAGGGTACTCAAGAACAAGAGGCGAAGTTGGAAATTTCATCTCTTCCTACATCGACAAGAGGTACTGCAATGGGGATCCCACATCCCACTCATCGTGCTAACCAGGATATTGTATCTCAACCAATCCCAACAAACCTCGCCAGTCAGGATATTCAGCTTCAACAACCTTCAACAAACACTGCCAATCTGGATATCTTAGGTATTACAAAATTTAAGCATTTGCAAGCTATGGCTGAAGTGGATAAAAATAGAAATAAAGGCTTAAAAGGTAAGGATATTATGCAGAAGGAAATTACAAAACCCAAGGATAAGAAGAAGGATGGTACTGGTAAGTTGCACATGCTTCTGTCTACTTAAGAAGAGTCCTTTATTTCCTTTCCAACCTATTTTAATTCTGATGAAGATACTTTGTTGGAATGTTCGTGGACTGAATAAATTTGAGAAATGTCTAGAGCTTAATAGAACAATCAAGTCTGATACTTGTGATATTGTTATTCTTGTGAAAATAAAAATTAAACCATCTTGGATTTGTGTTCAAAAAGATTTAATATGGCCAGAGATAGAACTTCTTACCAATGATACTTGTGACACTTTTTTTTGGTAAGTAAATATAATTATATTTAGTTTAAAGTTTGTACAAAGTAATTTTATCTACAGAAGCCGTAGACTATAGCCTGAGATCTCTTAGAGTAGTCTAGGAGAATGCACCCCACCTCAGAAAGGTGGAATGGACTCACTCCACCAGACTTATCTCCAAGAGAAGTTAAACAAAAAAAAATAGCCATGACTACACATGTTGTAGACTATCACGCCTTACGATAATCAATAAATAACAAAATACAATAACCAACCATTCCTAAACAATGTGAATACATCACATTGTTGAAACATAGAAACACACAATACAGCAATCTCATTCTAGAAAGCATTAACGAATAATTAAATTGAATCTAATAAAGATATCTTTTGCTCTACTTGTTAAATGCTTCATTTCCAGATCCTGCTCCATACATGATCTTGAGTCGCTAAGTATCTCGAGCAATAGATGAGTATTGTGTGTGTTGTGGCCCTCAAAGATTCTGCTACACCTCTCCCACCAAATCTACCAAATAGCACATCTGAAGGTAATTTTTGCTAGTTGTGTAAGAAGCCCTTTTCTTGAGAAGTTTTGCTGCAGCTATTCTAGTTCTTGATGCAAGTTTGGCATTGGTAGCCTATGGAGTACAAATCTTTTCAAAATCTCCGCCCATATCCAATTAGTGTAGTCGCAAGCAAAATAAAGATGATCTATACTTTCTTCCTGTTGCATACAAAGAGAGCATCGGTTAACAAGATATATAATACCTTTTCACTTCATATTGTCCATTGTGTGTAGTTTGGCAAGAAGGGCCTGCCATGTGCATAAGGAATGTCTCTGTGAGCCCGGTCTATCCCATGTCTAACTGCTCGGGATCCACTTATTATTTCTTTATCTGATTTGATTCCATGCAGATGTAGCACTAAACTTTTCATTGTCATGAAGCCAATTAAGCATATCTGATGAGTTATTCCTGATTGGAAGAGCTGTAATAGTTGACCAAAGTGATAGCATATCAGGAGAAATAGGATTAGGAAGACACTAGGTGCCGTTAGCAATGAACTCAGAAACTTTTCAATCTTTAGGGGCCCCAAGATCTCTTCATACTTGATCACCATATAATTAAAATATACTTTTTCCATTCACCCAAGGATCATACCACATATTAATTCTGGTCCCAGAAGAGATTGCATAAGAAATGTGGTTGATCAGCCAATTTCTTGCCTTCAAAATTCCTTTCCAAGCAGCAGAATGATATGTTCTTGTTGAAACTTCCCAGATTGATTCCTTAGATAGGTACCTAGAAGAAACCCATTATGACCATAAGGATTTATTTTGCAAAAGATCCCACAATTTCTGTGCCAAACAAGCTTTATTCCAATCTATCAGATTTCGTAGATTCAGCCCCCCCTCATCTTTTGGTCTATAAATGCTATCCCAATTGACCATATGCATTGTCTTTCCATCCATACCATTCCAGAAAAAGATCTTCAATAGTCGTTCAATATCCTGAAGAAGTCCAACAAGTAGAAGAAATACATTAGACCAATAAATAGAGTAAGAAAACAACACAGATCGAATGAGTTCAAGTCGTCCTGCTTTGGAAAGAAGTCTAGTTTTCCAGGAGGAAATTCTATTCTTTCTTTTTTGTAGGATAGGCTAACAGTGAATTTTGTGAATGCTAGTGGATATGAGTGAGAGACCCAGATAAGGAACTGGTAGACTTCCCTCGCTAACCCCTAGAGTTTATATAATAAAGTCTTTATCTTCAATGCAAGAACCCATATAGACTTTACTTTTTGTATGATTTAGTTGAAGACCAGAAATCAAACCAAAATCTTTCAAAATAGTAGCCAAATTTCTCACTGAAGTAGTGTCATTGCGAAGAAAGATAATAAGACCATATGCAAATGTTATATGAGATATATGAATAGAACCAGCATGTGGTACCTTAATGCTGCCATCAGAGACTGCCTTTTCTAACATATAGCTGAGTCCTTCTATGATAATTGTAAAAAGATATGGAGAAAGTGGATCTCCTTGTCAGATGCCATTCGTACTCCCAAAGAAGCCAATGGGGGAACCATTGAATAGAACTGAAAATTTTGGAGTTTCCAAGCAGCACTGAATCCAATTAACCCATTGTTGAGGGAAGTTCATACTGAAGAGCATCTTGTAGAGAAACTGTCTATTAACTGAATCAAATGCTTTTCGTAAGTCAGCATTAAAATATATTTTTGTCCCTCTTGATTTGGAGTATAAATCTTTGACCAAGTCATTAGCAAGAAGAGCATTGTGATGTATACTTCTCCCTTTAAATGAAAGTGGCCTGAGTAGGACTAATGATCTTGTGCATAATCATTTGCATTCGATTTGCAAGCAATTTGGAGATGATCTTGTAAATAAAGTTGCATAAAGAAATGGGCCTATAGTGCTCTAGTGAATCAGCCCCTGCATTCTTAGGAACCAAAGAAATAAAAGTACAATTTATCTCTTTAAGAATACAACCTGAAGAGAAAAAATGCTGACAAGCTTTAATCGCATCATTTCCAATGATCGGCCATGCAATTTGGTAAAATTCAATTGGAAATCCATCTGAACTAGGGCTTTTGTGCTTTGGTGACTTGAAGACAACTTGTACAACTTCTTCATCTATAATTGGTGCATTAAGAATCGTGATGTCATCCGAATTAAGCTTTCTAGTAGGCTCCACATGAACATTATTAGGCTGCTCTGTTTGATTGAATAAAGAATAAAAAAATTATTTAGTGTGTGCTTTAACCTCATCCAAATTCTCAATAAGCATACCGTCTTGGTCTTTACATTTCCTGATATAGTTAACAACCCTTCTAATTGTAATATAGAAAAACTTCGTATTGGAATCCCCTAAAGTAAGCCAATGCTATCGAGACTTCTGTTTTACAAAACTTTCTTCCTGCTTTAGGGCCTGCATGAATTGAGACCTAGCCTTTGCCTCTTTGCAAATAAGATTCTCGTCAAAGGGCTGAAGATGCAGCTCATGTTGCACCGCCATTAGTTTCTTTTTGCTTAACTGGACCTGGGTGATAATATTGCCAAAAGTGTTTGTATTCCACTCCTTTAGTGTTGCTTTACATGCTTTAAGGTTTTGGCATAAGATATAAGGGGGAGATCCATGCATATTAACATTCCAAGCTGATCTGATAACCTCGAGGAACTGAGGATGGGTACTCCATATGTTAAAAAATCTAAATGATTTCTTGCCTCTGGGTATTACTTTGTCTGCATGTATATACATTGAAGAGTGATCAGAGAACAACTGAGCACCATACTCCAGAAATGAATCAGGGTAAACTGTTAACCATTCGCGATTAATCAGACACCTATCGAGTCGAGCCATTATTTTCCTATGGGCAGTACCTTGATTACTCTATGAAAGCCAATCCCGTATAGATTTGATATCAATCAATGCAGCAATATCTATGTAATCGTTAAAACCTTGAAGCTTGCTCTCTGAAAGTGGTTTACCTCTCACTTTTTCATATGTGAACCGAACAGTATTAAAGTCACCAAGAACAATCCAAGGCACTATAAGACAGCCATTTGCAATGTTAATCAGATCATTCCATAGAACGTTTATTTCCTGCATACTGTTAGAAGTATATACACCAGTAATATGGAATTGACAACTATTCTTTTTATCCTCGGCCTTAAAGTGGATGAATTGTTCTATAGTAGAAATAAAGCAAGCACTAACAGAGTTCGGATGCCATAATACCCATATTCTACCATAAGTGTCACAAGTATCATTGGTAAGAAGTTCTGCCTCTGGCCATATTAAATGATATGAACCAACAAGTTGATATAATTCTATTAAAGACCCTTTAACTATTCATGGAAGACCAATGACAAGAGTTAAAGCTAAGAGGATGAAAGAAGCTTTAACTTGTTTATTGGAAAACATTTGGAAGGATCAAGCTAGTCAAGACTCAGTCAAGATTCTTTGGTTGGAAGAAGAGCCTAAAATGGTCAACATGATCATAAAGAGAGAATGACAAATTTGAAGACCTCATCTTAAAGAATAAAAGTCCATTCAGCCATGTTTACCAAAAATCATGAATTTGGAATATGAATGTTATTTAATGCATTCATTCCCTTTGTACTAAGCCTCACACTATATAAATAAGGCTGATTCCTAATGTAAGATAGATAATTTGGGATATATAACATTTTTTCAACACCGATGAGTGTTTTGTTTTTAAGTTCTTGCATAAACTTTAGAACTTATCAGGCTTTCTGCTTGTGGCGTTCAAACCAAATCTTTGCTTTTCCTTTGACTTATCAGACTTGTTAGTTTGTGTCATCTTAAGGGAATTCAAAGTATTATTCTAGTTATTTCATCAATTTTCTATTGATAAGTAATTAGAATAGTTTCCCTTGCTTCATTCTTGAACGATCCATCTTGTTTCAATTCATTGGAGGGTGTCAATTTGCATTTCATATGTATCATAGCTCTTTAGCTATTAGGGTGTATGGTTGCTAAATTAATGATTTTCATCATTTGGTATCAGAGCAAACCCTGGCCTTCACCAATCACCCTAGAGGGGGTGTCCACGCCGAGCACCCCAGAGGGGGTAGGCAGGGTGGCCAGTCCGTGACAGGGACATCACGAGATTGGGTGGGGGAGAATGTCACGCCAAGTGCCCAAAGAGGGTAGGCAGGGTGAATTCTTATGGATGTCATGGTGATCACCCCGGAGGGTGTATCACGCCATGCACCCCAGGAGGGGGTGCGCCCCAGAGGGGGTAGGCAGCCGTGCACCCCAAGAGGGGATAGGCAAGGTGCATTTAGTCCCACATTGGTAAGGAAAGGGGAGATCTTGAGCCTTATAAGTATTGACGCTGCACACCCTAATGGACCGGTTTTTCGGGGAGAGGGTAATGGCCATGTGACAAGTGGTATCAGAGCATGACTCAAGTTTGAGGTTTGCTTATCCATTTATTTGTTATCTTTTAATTTTTCTTTTTTTTTGGTAAGTAAATGTAATTATATTTAGTTTAAAGTTTGTACAAAGTAGCTTTGTCTACACAAGCCGTAGATTATAGCCTGAAATCTCTTAGAGCAATCTAAGAGAATGCACCCCACCTCAGAAAGGTGGAATGGACTCACTCCACCAGACTCATCTCCAAGAGAAGTTAAACAAAAAAAATAGCTATGACTACACATGTTGTAGACTATGACGCCTTACGATAGTCAATAAATAGCAAAATACAATAACCAACCATTCCTAAACGACCTGTGAATACATCACATTGTTGAAACATAGAAACACACAATACAGTAATCTCATTCTAGAAAGCATTAACGAATAATAAAATTGAATCTGATAAAGATATCTTTTTCTCTACTTGTTAAATGCTTCATTTCTAGATCCTGCTCCATACATGATCTTGAGTCGCTAAGTATCTCGAGCAATAGGTGATTATTGTGTGTGTTGTGTTAGGATCTAAAAGGCACTAAGAGGGGGTGAATTAGTGCAGCAGATTAAAATCCGATTTTTGAAACCGATTTTGCAAAAACACAAGTTCGTAGGAAGATTTCGATTTGGCGAAAGAGAACTTGAAAGTAATTGCTTACGTAAAGGAAATAACTATGAACTAAACAACTTGCAGCCAAGTATTGAAATGATTCAAGAATGTAAACACTAACACATTTATAAACACAATGATGTATAGTGGTTCGGTCAAATGACCTACATCCACTCTTGAAGCCTTTACGATGAGGTTCCGCTCTTCCACTAGCAAATCCTTTGAAGGGGAAGGACCAAATACCCATTTTACAATCCTTTACAAGAAGTTCACACTTTTACAAGATTTCTCAAGAAGAAGAAGGAGGTGAACACTTAGCAAGAACAAGACTTTTCAAGACTTTTCAAAAGATCAAGACTAAGATTCTAACTCTCAAAAGGGTGCCCTTTCAGCTGAGAAAGGGGGGGGTATTTATAGATCCAAAATGGATTCAAATTGGGCTCCAAATTTGAAATCCATCACGATCGATCCCGTTGATTGCGTGTAGCACCGCCGCGGCGGCGGTGCTGCCGCTATAGTCGGTGATCGGGCGATGCATCGCCACCAGGCGGTTCCATCGCTTGTCTGTGTACAGGGGCAGTGCTACCGCTCGAGCCAAGCGATTCCACCGCCTGTCTGTGTACAGGGGCGGTGCAACCGCTCCAGCCAGGCGGTGCCACCACCCCAGGCTGGGTGGTTCAACCGCCTGGCCCATTCAGCCAAAGCCGAATGGGCCCTGTTTAAGCCCCAACTTGGCGATGAGGCCGGTTGGCCCCACCAATTTAGGCAGGATTTTCTTTTCCTAAATCCTTGCTCTACTCATGTGCAAACTACGAACTTAAAAACATAACTCAACGTGATTTGATCCGACACTCTTCAAGTCAACTTCCGGCGAGCTTTACGGCAAGTTTCCGGCAGACTTTCGATGCTTCCCTCGGATTGCTTCCAGTGGACTCCCAACATACTCCCAGATTGTATGGCGAGCTCAACGAGTCTTCGGCTAGCTTTCGAATCTTCCCGGTAAGTTCCGCGAACCTTCGACGATCTTTGAGATGAACTTTTGAAAACTTCGACAAGTCCCTGATTCGATCTTGGATGGTTCCGGCAACACTTCCGAAAATCTCTCGGACTTCCGATGAACTCTTGAACCCCCGACGGACTTGACCTCGGTAAATCACTTTATGTTTTCTTCCCATCATAGTTGTTCCTGCACACTTATCTCGACAAAGTAGATTAGAACAAATATTTCACCAATTGACTTCATCATCAAAATCCGAGATTCAACAATCTCCCCCTTTTTGATGATGACAATCAATTGGTGATGGAGTTACTCTTAACTCCCCCTATCTATATGCCATAAAAAATTGCTTGAATTCAATTTTTGAATTCAACACAATAAATTTAACTTCATGATGTACTTAATGATGACAAAGTCGATGTTGGACATTAAGATATCAAATAGGTATCAAAGATATCAATGAAGTATACATAATTAAAAACATGATATCAAGAACCTAAATAAGCATTTTAACTTGCAATAACTTGTAAAGCATGGGAAATGCATATAATCACAACATATGGCAATACACATATTATTTCTCCCCCTTTGTCATCAACAAAAAGGAAACGAGGGATTCATATGTAACAATAAAGGATGGCCGAAAAATATCACAAATGTGGAAAAGGAAATCATTCAGAAAGTCGAAAATCATTTTACAGTGGCCAAGAAGATGGAATGAAGATAATACAACATATATGTCTAACTGCATAGATGTAAAAGTTGCACACAAGTTTACAACGTTCAAAAAGAAAATACAGCAAGCTACTCCTTAGGAGGAATGCCAAGATGCCTATACATGTGATCTATCTTTTGGTTCATCTTCCGCATTTCTTTCAAAATTTTAATTTGCTGTAATTTTACTTCATTTAACTCTCTCATGATCGGATCGTCAGAAGGTGGAGCAAATCGCAATCGATGTAGCTGCAACAAAAGGATCAGGAGGAGGAGATTCATTTTCCCTAAGGACTGGTGTTTCAGGATGGTCTACTGGTGGGGGAGGTATATCACTTCTCCTAGGTTGTCTAACCCCTATTCCATGCTCGAATGTACACCTAAGTCGCATAAGTAGTTTAACGTCAATGATATTAAATCTGTTCACTTGTATTGCTTCTTCATTTGGTGGAATGCAAATATTATGGGCATGTAATAGTTTATTTATTAAACCTCCATATGGTAACATTGCTCCTTTAGAAAGGACTTCTCTCATGTGCTGCCAGATTAGGTATCCAAAATAAAAATGTTGTCTGGTCATGATCCAATATAAGGTACCTAACTCAGTGAAACTGATCTCATCATGATGAAACTATTTAGGAATGACAATGCTTACAAGAATGTGATGTAAAATTTTAGAGTTAAAAGGTAATAAATGTTCACAACTCTTGGGGATTATACCTAAATTTGGGTTTGCAAACACGGTTTCTAAAGCTTCAGAGTGGGTGGCACCAACTGTGTCCATATCCTATTTTCCTCTAAAATAACACCCTAACTCTTTCTCAACAATTCCAATTAATGAGCATATAGTATTATCACATATTTGGATCTCATTACCTAGAAGATAAGTTGACAAGCCATCATCATTCATAGTTAAATTAGCATAGAATAATTTAACTAAGCGTGGATAAACAGGTTCAACAATTTACAAAATGGGTAAGGCCTCTAAGTCTGCAAACCATATGATAGGTTCTAGGCTCCCTAATTGATTCAAATCAACATATTTTCCTTTATGAATGGGTCTAGAACCAAGTTTAAAAAAATCTAAGGGAAGCTTCTTGTGATTTAAACAAGGATTGGTCAAATGAATCTACCTCCATCCTTTTTCCTTTATCTCTTGATGTTCTTCTAGGAGCCATTTCTATTTAGGATAGATCAATAATCAATTGAAGAAAGGAATTAAACTAGACAAGAAAAGGAAAGAGAAATAATTCGGTTTTTACCTTAGATTGTTCCTTTGAGATGTAGGGAGCTTGAATCAAAGTAAGATCTTCTTCTTAGGCTTCTAGAGGGAAGAAATGATGCTTGGGAGGGTTTAGACAAGTGTAGAGAGGTGAGGAAGAGAACTCTTGGGTCAGGGGGGCGGTTCTACCACTGGCCCTAACTCACCCCTTATAAAGAAAGGTGTTCCACTGGGCCGACTTATCGATAGCGGTGCTACCTGTAGAGCACAAAAATCTGCATATCATTAATTTTTTTATTTTAAAAAAAATTGGTCTTAGAGATGGGATGAAGTCAAAAAGAATTTGATGAAAATGAATCCAAGAAGAAAAATCAAAATATATGGAATCAAATCGATGAAAACCATAATTTCAAGGAAAGTTATCATCAAATAGAGCTTACTTATTTGGACAGTTTAACATGCCTAATTCCCTTCTAATAAAATCAAATTGTTCCTCATTTAAAGGTTTCGTAAAAATATCCGCTAATTGATGATTTGTATCAATAAATTCAAGGGTGACATCTCTACTACTTATATGATCACGTATAAAATGATGCCTAATGTCAATGTGCTTAGTTCGAGAGTGTTGAATCGGATTTTTAGTTAGACAAATAGCACTCGTGTTATCACATTTTATAGGAATGTTTTTTAAGTAGATTCCATAGTCTTCTAGTGTATTTTTCATCCAGATAACCTGTGCACAATATGCACTTGCAGCTATATATTCAGCTTCACAGATAGTAATGAATTTTGTTTCTTGAAGTCCAAGAAACAAGTGCATGTCCTAAAAATTTTCCAGATGTGCTTTTTCTATCTATTTTACATCCACCAAAATCCGCATCTGCATAAGCTTTCAAATCAAAGTTATCAGATTTTGGATACCATAATCCAAGATTAAGGGTCCCTTTAAGATATCTAAGAATCCTCTTGACAGCTTTCAAGTGAGATAGCTTAGGATTAGTTTGGAATCTTGCACATAGCCCTACACTAAACATGATGTCAGTGCAGTTTGCGATGAGATAAAGCAGCTACCTATCATGCCCCTATAAGTTTTGATCAAAACTTTCTCCATTTTCATCCATATCTAATTTAGCGGAGGTGCTCATAGGAGTGCTAACATCTTTTGATCCATCCATGTTAAATCGTTTTAACAATTCCAATGTGTATTTTGATTGATTTAGAAATATACCATCACTTAGTTACTTGATTTGTAGTCCTAAAAAGAAATTTAGTTCTCCCATTAGGCTCATCTCAAATTCATCACTCATATCATTAGCAAATAATTCACATAGTGATTTATTACAAGACCCAAAAAATAATATCATCAACATAAATTTGAACAATAAGAAAATTATTTTCAAAATGTTTAATAAACAATATAGTATCAACCTTGCCTTTAGTGAAATCATTTGAAATTAAAAAAGAACTAAGCCTCTCATACCAAGTCCTAGGGGCTTGTTTTAGACCATATAGAGCCTTAGTTAGCTTAAACACGTGATTAGAAAATAGAGAGTTTTCAAATCCGGGTGGTTGTTCGACATACACTTCTTCGGAAATAAAACCATTTAAGAATGCACTTTTGACATCCATTTGAAATAATTTGAAATCTTTACTACTAGCATAGGCAAGGAGCATCCTAATGGCTTCCAATCTTGCCACCAGAGCGAAGGTCTCTTTGTAATCGATACCTTCTTCTTGGTTGAAACCTTTGGCTACTAGTCTAGCCTTGTTTCTAACCACGATACCGTATTCATCTTGCTTGTTTCTAAAGACCCACTTAGTACCAATAACTAAGTGGTCATTAGGTCTAGGAACAAGCTTCCATACCTCATTCCTCTCAAATTGATTCAATTCTTCTTGCATTGCGATAACCCAAGAATCATCTTTAAGGGCATCAATAATGTATTTCGGTTCAACTTGAGAAAGAAAAGCGGCATGGGCACAAAAATCTTTGAAAGAAGAGCGAGTTTGAACCCCTTTCGATGCATCTCCTATAATTAACTCCTTGGGATGAGCATCTACATACTTCCATTCCTTGGGTAAGGAAGTTTGGGAAGAAGATGCATCCAAGTTGTCATTTGAGGAGAGGGTTCATTCAAATTCAAATTATCAAGACCAAAATCATCATCAAAATCTTTCTTCTTAAATTCAGAAATTTCATTAAAAACCACATGAATAGATTCTTCTATAAGTAAGGTTCTTTTGTTGAAAACACGAAAAGCCTTAGAAATCGAAGAATAACCAAGAAATATGCCTTCATTGGATTTTGCATCGAATTTTCCTAAGGCATCATTTTCATTTAAAATAAAGCATTTACAACCAAAATCTTGAAAATAAGAAACATTGGGTTTTTTATCATTCCATAATTCATATGGAGTTTTAGATAGGGATGGTCTCACTAGAACTCTATTCATAACATAGCAAGTCGTATTCACGGCTTCGGCCCAAAAATATTTTGGTAAATTATATTCATTTAACATGGTTCTAGCCATTTCTTGCAAACTTCTATTTTTCCTTTCCACTACTCCATTTTGTTGTGGATTTCTTGGAGTAGAGAAGTTATGATTGTATCCGTTTATTTCACAAAATTTTGGAAGTCATGATTTTGAAATTCACCTCCATGATCACTTCGAATTGATGAAATCATAAAACCTTTTTCATTTTGAGTGAGTTTACAAAATTTAGAGAAACATTTGAAACAATCACTTTTATGAGCCAAGAAATAGGTCCAAGTGTATCTACTATAGTCATCCACAATTACAAAGGCATATTTGCTACCTCCTAGGCTTGTTATGTCAATTGGTCATGTGCCTTGAGCATCCACTATCAAGATACCATTTCTTGCTCCTAGCTTGTGAGTTTGTCTACAAAAGAGGATGGTTTTTAGGTACCCATTTGATTTTGGGTACCTTACAAATTGATCTAGTTACTTTGTAATTTATCATTGAATTGTTTATGGTTCCTTTAGGAACCCATATCAATTTTTGTGGATTAATTTTCTTGAATGGACATTTATAAGCAACATGTCCCGTTTTGCCATAAAAATTACATTTCAAATGGGGTGATACATGCAATGTAGGCCCTTTAACGAAGGTGGTGGGATTTTGGTGAGAACCTCTCACAAATCCGATTCCACTTCTATTTCCGACGTGACCTTTGTTAGCAAGAATCATGTCCAAGCCCTTGCTACCGACCTTGAACTTGTTTAGGGTCTCTTTGAGTAGCAAGTTCTCCCTCTTTGTTGCATCTAAGTCTTCACACTTAGAGCATAGGGGTAGAGAAGGGTTTTGAAGACTATTGAACTTACTTTGTAATAAAGCATGCTCTTTCTTAAGCAAATTGAACTTCTTACTAATAGTTCTACATTCATCAAATAACTCATGAAAAGCCACAGAAAGTTCATCGAAAGATAATTCTTCATTAAGTAACTCACTAACCTCTTCTCCTAATGCCATTAGTGCGAAGTTTGCCTCCTCTTTGTTGCTAGCTTCTTCAACCTCGGAGTCACTTGAATCATCCCACGTGGCCTTCAAGGCTTTTTTCTTCTTGAATTGCATCTTCTTGGCTTGAGGGTATTCCTTCTTGAAGTGTCCCGGCTTCTTGCATTCATAGCAAATAACTTGGTCCTTTTTGTGTTCAAATTTGCTTTTTGTGTCATTTTTAAATTTGTTCTTTCTTATAAATTTCTTAAACTTTCGAGTTAGAAGTGCAATGTCATTGTCACTGTCCTCATCACTTGATGTTCCTTTCAAGTGGTCTTCTTGTGTTCTAAGTGCCATATCCTTCCTGTTCTTTGGAAGGGGTTCTCAAGCTCTTCATGAGCATGGCACGTCATCTCGTAGGTCATTAGAGATCCAATAAGTTCTTCAAGAAAATACTTTAAGATCCTTGGCCTCTTGAATGGTCATACCTTTGGATCCCAACTCTTTGGAAGGGATCTTAAAATTTTAGTTACCAATTCAAAATTAGAAAAACCTTTACCAAGAGCTTTAAGTCCATTGATGACATCCGTAAGCGGGTGTACATGTCTCCAATGGACTCATTTGGTTTCATCCAAAAAGTTTATAGGAATGCACAAGAATGTTGATTTTGGACTCTTTCACTACAAGTGCCTTCATGAGTGATTTCACGAGTGCGCCAAATATCAAATGCCGATTCACAAATAGAAACCCGATTAAACTCATTCTTATCAATACAAAATAGGGCATTCATAGCCTTTGCATTGAGAGAAAAAATCTTCCTCTCCGACTCATTCCACTCACTCATCGGAAGAGAAGATTTTGCAAAGCCATTTTCATCAATGTTCCAAAGTTCGAAGTCCATGGAAATGAGAAAAATCCTCATACGAGTCTTCCAATATATATAATCCGACCCATTAAACATAGGTGGATGAGTAATGGAGTGACCCTCTTGCATACCGGAGTAGGCCATCTCTCTTGAGTTTTAAACCAATATGAGAGCAAACCTTGCTCTGATACCAATTGTTAGGATCTAAAAGGCACTAAGAGGGGGGGGGGGTGAATTAGTGCAGCGGATTAAAATCTGATTTTTGAAACCGATTTTGCAAAAACACAAGTTCGTAGGAAGATTTCGATTTGGCGAAAGAGAACTTGAAAGTAATTGCTTACGTAAAGGAAATAACTATGAACTAAACAACTTGCAGCCAAGTATTGAAATGATTCAAGAATGTAAACACTCACACATTTATGAACACAATGATGTATAGTGGTTCGGTCAAATGACCTACATCCACTTTTGAAGCCTTTACGATGAGGCTCCATTCTTCCACTAGCAAATCCTTTGAAGGGGAAGGACCAAATACCCCTTTTACAACCCTTTACAAGTGGTTCACACTCTTATAAGATTTCAAGAAGAAGAAGGAGGTGAACACTTAGCAAGAACAAGACTTTTCAAGACTTTTCAAACGCCCAAGTCTAAGATTCTAACTCTCACACGGGTGCCCCTTCAGCTGAGAAGGGGGGAGTATTTATAGATTCATAATGGATTCAATTGGGCTCCAAATTTGAAATCGTGGGTCGAGATTTTACGGTGGGCATGTGCGTACTAGGGCACTTCGCGCCGCGGCGTTGTGCACGGCGCTACGTGCGGTTTCCACGCGCTTCGGTGGCATGCTTCTGTAGCTTCCACGCACCAAGCGGTGCCACCGCCTAGGTCGGCGGTTCATCACCGCCCATTCAGCCAAAGCCGAATGGGCCCTGTTTAAGCCCCAACTTGGCCCAGTAGAGGTCCAGTTGGCCCCCACTAAATTTAGGCAGGATTTTCTTTTCCTAAATCCTTGCTCTACTCATGTACAAACTACGAACTTAAAAATATAACTCAACGTGATTTGATTCGACACTCTTCAAGTCAACTTCCGGCGAGCTTTACGGTGAGTTTCCGACAGACTTCTGATGCTTCCCTCGGATTGCTTCCAGTGGACTCTCAAAGATACCCTGCATTGTATGGCGAGCTCAACGAGTCTTGGCTAGCTTCAATCTTCCCGGTAAGTTCCGCGAACCTTCGACGATCTTTGAGATGAACTTCCAAAAACTTCGGCAAGTCCCTGATTCGATCTTGGATGGTTCCGGCAACACTTCCGAAAATCTCTCGGACTTCCGATGAACTCTTGAACCCCCGACGGACTTGACCTCGATAAATCACTTTATGTTTTCTTCCCATCGTAGTTGTTCCTGCACACTTATCTCGACAAAGTAGATTAGAACAAATATTTCACCAATTGACTTCATCATCAAAATCCGAGATTCAACATTGTGGCCCTCAAAGATTCTGCTATACCTCTCCCTCCAAATCCACCAAATAACACATATGAAGGTAATTTTTGCTAGTTGTGTAAGAAGCCCTTTTCTTGAGAAGCTTTGCTGCAGCTTCTCAAGTTCTCGATGCAAGTTTGGCATTGGTAGCCTATGGAGTTCAAATCTCTTCAGAATCTCCTCCCATATCCAATTAGTGTAGTCGCAAGCAAGATAAAGATGATCAATATTTTCCTGTTGCATACAAAGAGAGCATCGGTTTACAATATACATATCTTTTCATTTCATATTATCCATTGTGGGTAGTTTAGCAAGAAGGGCCTGCCATGTGCATAAGGAATGTCTCTGTTAGCCAGGTCTATCCCATGTCCAACTGCTTAGAATCCACTTATTGTTCCTTTGTCTGATTTGATTCCATGTCGATGTAGGACTAAATTTTCCATTATCATAAAGCCAATTAAGCATACCGGAGGAGTTGTTCTTGATTGGAAGAGTTGTAATAGTCGACTAAAGTGATAGCATATCAAGAGAAATAGGACTAGGAAGACACCAAGTGCCATTAACAATGAACTCAGAAACCTTCCATTCTTTAAAGGCCCCAAGATCTCTTCGTACTCTATCGCCATACAATTGAAATATGCTCTTCCCATTCACCCAAGGATCATACCATATATTAATTCTCATCCCAGAAATTGTATAAGAAATCAAGCAAAAAATGGCCATAAGGATTTATTCTACAAAAGATCCCACAATTTTTGTACCAAACAATCTTTATTCCAATCTCTCAGATTTTGCAGATTCGGCCCTCCCTTATCTTTCGGTCTGCAAATGCGATCCTAATTTACCATATGCATTGCCTTACCATCTGTACCATTCCAGAAAAAGTTCTTCAATTGTAGTTCAATATCCTGAAGAAGTCCAACAGGTAGAAGAAATGCATTAGACTAATAAATAGAGTAAGAAAACAACATAGATCGGATGAGTTCAAGTCGTCCTGCTTTGGAAAGAAGTCTAGTTTTCCAAGAGGAAATTCTATTCTTTATTTTTTGCAGGATAGGCTGATAGTGAATTTTATGAATGCTAGTGGATATGAGTGGGAGACCCAGATAAGGATCTGGTAGACTTCCCTCGCTAACCCCCAGAGTTTGTATAATAAAGTCTTTATCTTCAACGTAAGAACCCATATAGACTTTACTTTTTGCATGATTTAGTTGAAGGCCAGAAACCAAACCAAAATCTTTCAGAATAGTAGCCAAATTCTTCACTGAAGTAGTGTCATTACGAAGAAAGATAATAAGATCATCTGCAAATGTTATGTGGGATATATGAATAGAACCAGCATGGGGTACCTTAATGCTGCCATCAGAGACTGTCTTTTCTAACATACAGCTGAGTCCTTCCATGACAATTATAAAAAGATATGAAGAAAGTGAATCTCTTTGTTGGATGTCATTCGTACTCCTAAAGAAGCCAACGGGGGAACCATTGAACAGAACTAAAAATTTTGAAGTTTCCAAGTAGCACTGAATCCAATTAACCCATTGTTGAGGGAAGTTCATACTGAGGAGCATCTTGTAGAGAAACTGTCTATTAACTGAATCAAATGCTTTTCGTAAGTCAGCTTTAAAACATATTTTCGTCCCTCTTGACTTGGAGTGCAAATCTTTGACCAAGTCGTTAGCAAGAAGAACATTATGATATATTCTTCTCCCTTTAATGAAAGTAGCCTGAGTAGGACTAATGATTTTATGCATAATCATTTGTATTCGATCTACAAGCAACTTGGAGATGATCTTGTAAATAAAATTGCATAAAGAAATGGGCCTATAGTGCTCTAGTGAATCAACCCCTGCATTCTTAGGAACCAAAGAAATAAAAGTACAATTTATCGCTTTAAGAATATGACCTGAAGAGAGAAAATGCTGATAAGCTTTAATCACATCATTTCTAATGATCGGCCATGCAATTAGTAAAATTCAATTGAAAATCCATCTGAACCAAGGCTTTTGTGCTTTGGTGACTTGAAGACAACTCGTACAACTTCTTCATCTGTAATTGGTGCATTAAGAATCGTGATATCATCCGAATCAATCTTTCTAGTAGGCTCCACATGAACATTATTAGGCTACTCTGTTTGATTAAGTAAAGAATAAAAAAATTATTCGTGCTTTAACTTTATCCAAATTCACAATAAGTGTACCATCTTGGTTTTTACATCTCCTGATATAGTTAACAACCCTTCTAGTAGCAATGGATGTATAGAAAAAGGTCGGTGCCATGGAGCATTGAAACTTTCTCTTCGGCATGTGTAAGATATTTTTGTAAGAGGCTGAAGTGTGCAACAGGTTCAGCATGTTGCTAGACCCAGAGGGGTGCAGTGTGAGCTGTATTGGCGAAGTGTCGCAATCTAGCCAGTGCGTTTGCGAAGGCAAAATTGGGCATAGTTTGTTCAGCAAAGGCGGAGTAGTCCAAGGGGATGGTGGTCTCCAAAACTTCCAAAGGGAAGGATGCGAAGAGAGAAGTGGCTCCAACGGGGCAGATATCCAGGAGGGATAAGTCCCGGTTCTCCAGAGGGAGAATCATGTGCATTGAACTACACCAGTTGAGGAGTACCTCAAGACAAAGCTCGATGGATCGAGTAAGCGGCGAGAAGTCATCGCATGATCTCGCAAGTGGTGATGCATTGGTGGATGCATAGCGAGATCAAGTGGGGGAGCAACCCAAGGCAACACAAAGTGAAGGCACAATTAGAGCCGATAGTGAGATCGGACTCAACAGAGGGCTGACCCGTGGATTGGTGGGCACGAGGGCTACCATTAATACAATGCCAATCGAGAAGCAGAGCAACTTAGGGGTAACTTCGTGAGGTACCCAAGCTGCATGAAGGGAGTTGGCTTAGAAGATGGAACATGGAGCGAAGGCTTGGAGTTTTCCTTAGACAGAGGTCAAGGACATAGACTCTTGCAGAGGCTGGAACCGAATCATGTCATTCCATGGGTTTCATATTCAGATAGAGCCGACTCATCTTGCATGGTGCCAAAGACAAAGAGAGCTTTGAGGCACATGCACCTTATCTCGATGAAGCATTTAGTGGAGATTCTAAGGCGATGCAGTTTGCAGAGGCAAAGTTGGTGTCAAAAGGCCTTGACACGGGGTAAGAGGATGCAGAGGCAGTTACTTTTGAAGAATATGTCACAGTGATGCCATTCGAGTTGCCATGAGGAAAGTGGTGCACAGCGGAGATTGTGCTGGTAGGGGTAGAGGCCTAGGATCCAGACAATGGTGTACTAATTTCTACGATGTCAGGGGACTTCAGAGGAGCTGCTAGGCAATGGACTGTCCTAGAGCTAGGCTTCGTCCGAGTGTGACCCGAGAGTGGGTGGACGAAGGTCGATTGCCATAGGAACGAACCGAATTAAAGGTGGCGAAGGCCCTGCGATGTGTTGGTGGAGTCCACACATGGAGATATCACAGTTTGAGTTCATACCACAGGGATCAGAATGCAAGGAGATGTCACCAAGCGGTGACATGATGCAGCGGATCATGGTGGAATGGTTCGCGGTAAGTCGACATACACAGTGAGTCCCATGGGGGACTAGATCATGCAGAGGTATGATCGGGAGCGCGACTGGGAGCTCCATTTCGATGAACAACACGACGACAAGAAGGGCTATGGATTCAAGCAGTGAATGCCATGGTATTGCAGAGGCGAGTCTTCTGTGCGTGCATTGAATGCTGCATTGAATGAAAACCTTAGGCATCAGCTTATGGGGGCTGTGCACTATCGAGGAAGAAGTTCATATGCAAGTACCAGTGAGTCCCATGGGGGACTAGATCATGCAGAGGTATAATCGGAGCGGCTGAAGAGTTGGACTACTTCAGAGCTCATATTCGCTTAAGGGAGCTCGACAAGTTAGAGGACAAGGCTGAGTAAGCGAACATTGCGACCAATGAAGCTAAGGAGAACAGAAGTAGTGCAAACCCTGCAACATGAATGGCGGTGTCCATACATGGGAGTTGCAGTCTGTCTTTCTAGCGACCAAGTGGAACTACTCAGAGAACACAAAGGTGTCGAAGCAGGTGGTCGAAATAGGGTGAGAAAGCAATGATGAGTCCAGAGGGACTTAGCTACCCAAGATAAATCATCGGTTAGATTGAAGGTGGACTCGGAGGAGTGCCGTAGTGCCGCAAAGGTGGATCTACCGATCGTGAAGAAGGGACACAGATGCGAGACAACGGATAGTAGTGCCATGGGCAATGCAGTTAGCTGGTTTTGCCTAAGCCGTGCGGCACCAATGCGTATCACCGCAAAGGTCAGCCTACCTAAAATCTCCTATAATCCCTTAGGACCTACAAAAGATGAGACAGAGAGAGCGCTTCACACGGGATCCACAAGCCACCCTTTCAGCAAACACTTTATAGCCAATGCAAATTTCAATAATGGATATCACAAGCTCAGAACGGTTGCACAACAAAGGTATAAAATTGGTCCACTATAGACCGAATTCTAGTACAAGTATTCCCTCGATACAAACTTTATATACAAGCCTACAATGGCTGCCAAACTCACTCAAATGAGGCATTTAGCCTTTGGCAAGCCCTTTACATACTTTACAAGCTATAACAAATCAAAAGGGACATGGACATGCATAAGCATTACACCGAACAAGCCGTTTACAATTTGTCCATGATATTCTCCCCCACTTATTCCTTTGACATCCTTGTTGAAGCCTTTGCTGACGCTGCAACTTCTTTTCTTTATTGGATCTTCGATCTTCTGCTCCTACTGCGATGTGCCCCTTGACTCCTAATTGTTCTCCGCTTGTTGTTGTTGAATCGTCAAACTTTAATCCGCCATGATGCTTCAACTCGCCAATGACTCTGACTCTGGTGTGGGGTTGGCAGAGTTATGCTGATCCTTGTTGGTTCTTGCGGATTCATCTGATGAAGGGAAAAGACCATCTTTGATATGCGCTAGTCTTCAAATTCTTCTTGTCTCTTGAACTGGATAGATGCTTGTTGGAACTTTGACGAGCATCGCCTCGCAACCTTTAAAGTTTTTAGGTCCTTCCTTCGTAAAATTTGTCCATCGAATCTTCTTCCACTTAGTTGTCTTGCCCAAGTAGGCTCGCATCACTTCCGCTTTCGATTAGCATTCAATTGGAAAATGAAGCGGACAATCTACTCTCAGTAGTACCGATCATCGTTGGTGAGGACTTGACAACTGTTGTCTTCTGTTAGTCTCTTCGAAGGGTCTTCAAATTTGTACAGAGCTCCTCTGCGAGATAACTAAGAGAGCTGGGGTACTCGGTTTCGCCCATTCTCTTGAGAGTTGAGAAGGCAAAGGTTACTTGACTTCACCCACCTCCTCGAGGTTGTACTTCGTGCATCAAGCTGGTTACTAGACTTCGCTTGCTCTTAGCTCACACTCAAGTACTTGAAGTGTTTGCAATCCTGCACCGAGTCGCTACTATGATTCGCCTTCTCATTGCCATTGAACTTCTGGAATGCAAGAAGTTGTTACTCCAACTTGGAGTAAGTCTCCGATAGGTTTGGTCACCTTTGGGATTGTACTGCCTTCTCCATCATTTCTGTCACCGACTCCTCTAAGTAGCAAAGGTATAACACCGCGTACTGCCTACTCCGATCCTTGGTCATGCACTCTTGCATCGACCCGAAGTCTTTCACTCACGGCTATCTTAATGAAAAGTCTATTGACACCGGTCTTACGAAGTTCTCTGGCCTGTGCCCTTCAGCCTTGTCTTGGTACATGGAGTTTGCCAATGCATTCTTCTCCTTCACGGCCCATATCACGACCAAGCGCTCTCCCTCTATGAGAGTAAGGGACCGATGACTCCCCGGAAGTCCCGCCTCTGCGGTACCCTAGCACTGCATTGCCCATGATCGTTGTGCTATCTTTTAACTTTTCCCTATTCTTTTATCACTATATCCATAATTGCTATTCTTCCTTTCTCCTTATTGTTGTGTTTCTTGTACTATTACTGTTGATTTTTCATTTTTTTCCCCTCACTTTATCGTCAATAAAAGAAAGAGAGCAGAAAGTTAAAAAAAAACAGAGAGAAAATCAAAAGAAAAAAAAGGAGAGGAAATCAAGATCAAAGAAAAAAAAGAGAAGAGAAGATCAAAGTTAAAAAAAAAAGAAAGAAAGAAAGAAATCGAAATTATAAAAAAAAAATTTGTAAATTCAGGGATTTATTGTAAATTACAGAATTCTATCTTCATTATTTTGAATTATTATTTCAAGTTTGAAATTTTTTTTTCATTCTAGAAAATTTTCTTTATTCAATTGATACTTGAATTTAAATCTTTGCTTATGATTGAAGGGCATTATATACACCTTTAATTTGGCTTACATTTTATTTGCTTTTATATCCAATTTCAATACCCTTGAATTGTCATAATCTGAATTATTTGTTTAAGTTTGTTAGTTAATCTAAGAACTCAAAGAACAAAACAAGAGGTAAAAAGGCAGTGGTGAGATCAATATCGAGAAAAGCCAAACAGTGTATGAAAACACGAGTGGAGTGAATCAAATCTTGAGTGAAACACGTGAGAGAGTGTTGGTGAGGCTATTCTAACTTTGTTTTTCAGGTTGCAAGCATGTCTAAAGAAAAAGAAGTGAGTTCTTCATCAAATGATCTTTTGCTTTAAGTAATGTAACAACAATTTGAACGTATGTTCAAAGTGATAGGAGATGTACGAGATCATCTAGAAAGGCATGATGATGCAATTAATAGATTGGAAGGTGAATCACGGCATAAGAGATGACCTCGAAGATGTTAATGGCAGAGATGACCTCGAAGATGACCAAGTCATTCTAATTGGTCAAGATGTTATTCCTACGAGACAAACTAGGAGAGGATATTTTGATGGTGTGGACAGAAACATAGGCAACATCAAAATGAAAATTCCTTCTTTTCAAGGAAAGGATAATCCAGATACTTATTTGGAGTGGGAACGAAAAGTGGAGCTGATCTTTGAATGTCACAACTACTCCGAAGAGAAAAAGGTAAAATTAGCCGCTGTTGAATTTTATGATTATGCTATAATTTAGTGGGATCAATTATGTAAAGACAGGCGTAGAAATGGTGAAAGGCCCATAGAGACTTAGTTGGAGATGAAACAAATCATGAGGAGGAGATTCGTCCCAAGTCATTACTATCGAGATTTGCATCAATGACTGTAAACTTTAACACAAGGTTCCATGAGTGTTGATAAATATCACAAGGAGATGAAGATAGCTATAATAAAGGCTAATGTGGAGGAAGACCGTGAGGCTACAATGGCTAGATTCCTGAGTGGATTAAACAAGAACATTGCTGATCTTGTGGAATTGCAGCATTATGTAGAGATTGAGGATATGGTGAATATGGCCATGAAGATTGAGAGACAACTCAAAAGAAAAGGCACAAGGTATGATTCAAAACCTTAATCGGGTTCTTCTTCATCTTGGAAACCGAATTGGAGTAAAAAGGATGATAAACCCATTGTTAAGCCTAAAATTGATGGAATTAAAGGCAAAAATGAATTTGGTAGCAAGGATAAAGGTGAGAATCAACCTAATCAAAGTAAAGGTATTAAGTGTTTTAAGTGCCTTAGGCATGGACATATAGCATGTGAATGTCCTAATAAGAGAGTTATGATTATAAGAGATGGGAATATAGAATCTGAAAGTGAAAGAGAGGATGATGATGACATTCCAGAAGATACTAGTGACGTAGAGTATGCTAAAGGTGAAATTTTGGTTATTCAACGCACACTTAGTTTGCAAAGTAAAAATGATGAACATGGTGAACAACATGAAAATCTGTTTCATACTCATTGTTTGATTGCTAATAAGTTGTGCAATGTGATTGTTGATAGCGAAAGTTGTACCAATGTGGTAAGTACCTTGCTCGTGGAGAAACTGAAATTGCCTACTATCAAACATCCAAAACCTTACAAGTTGCAATGGTTGAATGATAGTGGTGTAGTAAAGGTAAATCAGCAAGTGTCAGTTCATTTTTCAATTGGTAGATATAAGGATGAAGTTTGGTGTGATGTGGTACCTATGTATGCTGGTCACATGTTGTTGGGGAGACCATGACAATATGATCGTAGGGTAACACATGATGGGTTCAAGAACCATTATTCCTTGATCATGGATGGATAGAAATATCAGCTTGGACCGTTGCCTTCGAAGACAACTCTTGAAGACCAGATGCGTATAAAACAACAATATGAGGAGCTTGAGTCTTCATTAACCAAAACTTTTGGGAGAGAGCAAGAAAGAGAGAAAAAAGAAAAATATGAGATGAGTGATAAAAATAAGAGTATTGGGAAACACAAGGGGATAGAAAACAAGGAAGGCTTGAGTGAAAGAAAAATGAGTGTTTATACCAAAATGAGTGATGTAAAAAAGGCCTTAACCATGAGGCAGCCCTTACTTGTACTTATGTACAAGGACATTTTGATTTCTTCTAACAAAATTGACAAAAGTTTGCCTAGTATTATTGTTGATCTTTTGCCGAAAAATGAGGATATCTTTCCCGAAGAAGTTCCCAATGGTTTGTCACCAATTAGAAGAATTGAGCATCAAATTGATTTCATTCCAGGTGTAAGCATACCAAATAGGCCAGCATATAGATGCAACCCAGAAGAGACCATGGAAATCCAAAAGCAAGTCAGTGAGCTTATGGAAAAGGGGTATGTGCGAGAAAGCTTGAGTCCATGTGCAGTTCTAGTTCTTTTGGTGCCTAAAAAGTATGGATCTTGGAGAATGTGTGATGATTCAGAGCCATCAACAAAATCACGGTAAAGTATCGACATCCTATTCCTAGGCTAGATGACATGTTAGATGAATTGCATGGTTCTTGTCTATTTTCAAAATTTGATTTGAAATCTGGATATCATCAAATAAGAATGCATGAGGGTGATGAATGGAAAACTGCTTTCAAAACTAAACATGGTTTATATGAATGGTTAGTGATGCCTTTTGGCCTAACTAACGCACCTAGCACTTTTATGAGATTGATGAACCATATTTTGCGTGCTTACATTGGAAAGTTTGTAGTGGTTTATTTTGATGATATACTTGTGTATAGCAAAAGTTTAGATGAGAATGTAACACATCTAAAAGCTATTTTTGATGTGCTTAGAAACGAAAAGTTATATGCTAATCTACAGAAATGCACTTTTTGCACTAATGGAATTACTTTTCTTGAATATATTGTAAAAGATAAAGGAATACATGTTGATCAAGAAAAAGTAAAAGTAATTAAAGAGTGGCTAAAACCTACTAGTGTTAGTGATGTTAGAAGTTTTCATGGTCTTGCTAGCTTTTATAGAAGATTTATTAAAGATTTTTCTACCATTGCTGCACCATTAACTGAATGCATCAAAAAGAATATTAGATTCAGATGGGGTAAACAAGAAGATGATGCTTTTAACTTGCTTAAAGATAAACTCAGTTCAGCACCTTTACTTGCTTTTTTTACCTAACTTTGCTAAAACTTTTGAGATTGAGTGTGATGCGAGTGGAGTAGGTATTGGAGGAGTCTTAACGCAAGAGGGTCGACCCATTACATTCTTTAGTGAGAAGCTAAATGGAGCAAGTCTTAACTACTCGACATATGATAAAGAATTTTATGCTCTGGTAAGAGTGTTAGAGACATCGCAGCACTATCTTTGGCACAAGGAATTCATTATACATACCGATCATGAGTCTTTGAAATATCTCAAAGGACAAGGAAAGCTAAGTCGTAGGCATACAAAATGGATTGAGTTTAATGAATCCTTTCCATACATCATCAAGTACAAACAAGGTAAAAAAAATGTAGTCACCGATGCTCTTTCTAGAAGGTATGCTCTAATTTCTAAACTTGATGCAAAATTATTGGGTTTTGAATACATTAAAGATTTATACAATTCTGACCATGATTTTGCTAATGTTTATGGGGCATGTGAAAAAGGGGGTTTTGATAAATTCTTTAAGCATGATGGTTTTCTTTTCAAAGAAAACAAGCTGTGTATTCCTCAATGTTCAATGAGAGAATTACTTGTGAGAGAAGCACATAGTGGAGGTTTAATGGGACATTTTGGAGTTAGAAAAACTTTAGATGTGTTAAGTGATCATTTCTTTTGGCCACATATGAAAAGGGATATTGAAAGATTGTGTGAGAAATGCATCACTTGTAAATAAGCTAAATCTAAAGTAATGCCTCATGGGTTATATACACCCCTTCCTATAGCTAGTGAGCCTTGGGTTTATATGTCCATGGACTTTGCCTTAGGTTTACCTAGGTCAAAAGGAGGAAGAGATTCTATTTTTGTTATTGTTGATAAGTTTAGCAAGATGGCACATTTCATTCCTTGCCACAAAACAGATGATGCAACACATGTTGCAGGGTTATTTTTCAAAGAAATTATGAGATTACATGGCATCCCAAGGACAATTGTGAGTGATAGAGATGTGAAGTTTCTTAGCCACTTTTGGAAAACACTTTGGAGTAAGTTGGGTATAAGATTGTTGTATTTAACCACTTGTCATCCACAAACAAATGGACAAACGGAGGTGGTAAATCGAACTTTATCAACACTTTTGAGGGCCATAATTCAAAAAAAATTTAAAAATTGGGAGGAGTGTTTGCCACATGTGGAGTTTGCTTATAATAGAAGTGTGCATGCTACAACAAACCATTCCCCATTTGAAGTTGTGTATGGGTTCAATCCATTAACTCCTATGGATTTGCTACCTTTACCATTGGAAAAGGCCAATTTGGATGGTAAGCAAAAAGTTGATTTTGTCAAAGCATTGCATGAAAAGGTCCGAACACAAATTGAAAAGAAAACTCTACAATATGAGAAACAACATAACAAAGGCCAAAAATAAGTAGTGTTCAAACCTGGTGACTGGGTTTGGGTACACTTAAGGAAGGAAAGATTTCCTAGTTATAGGAAGTCTAAACTAATACCAAGAGGAGATAGTCCATTTCAAGTCCTTCAAAAAATCAATGACAATGCATATAAGCTGGAACTACCAGGTGAGTATGGTAACATTAATGTAACATTCAATGTTTCTGATCTATCTTTGTTTGATGTAGGTGATGGAGGCTATGATTCGAGGACGAATCCTTTCTAGGAAAGGGGGAATAATATGAACTAACAAGTTGATCATAATTCTATTAAAGACCCTTTAACTATTCATGGAGGACCAATGACAAGAGCTAAAGCTAAGAGGATGAAAGAAGCTTTAACTTGTTTATTGGAAAACATTTGGAAGGATCAAGCTAGTCAAGACTCAGTCAAGATTCTATGGTTGGAAGAAGAGCCTAAAATGGTCAACATGATCATGAAGAGAGAATGACAATTTGAAGACCTCATCTTAAAGAATAAAAGTCCATTCAGCCATGTTTACCAAAAATCATGAATTTAGAATATAAATATTATTTAATGCATTCATTCCCTTTGTACTAAGCCTCACACTATATAAATGAGGCTGATTCCCAGTGTAAGATAGATAATTTGGGAAGTATAACAATTCTTCAATACCAGTGAGTGTTTTGTTTTTAAGTTCTTGCATGAACTTTAAAACTTATCAGGCTTTTCTTCTTGTGGCGTTCAAACCAAATCTTTGCTTTTCCTTTAACTTATCAGACTTGTTAGTTTGTGGCGTCTTAAGGGAATTCAAAGTATTATTCTAGTTATTTCATCAATTTTCTATTGATAAGTAATTAGAATAATTTCCCTTACTTCATTCTTGAATGATTTGTCTTGTTTCAATTCGTTGGAGGGTGTCAATTTGCATTTCATATGTATCATAGCTCTTTAGCTATTGGGGTGTATGGTTACTAAATTGATGATTTCCATCATTAAATTTCTTTGAACACAAACCCGAGATGGTTTAATTTTTGTTTCCACAAGAATAACAATATCACAAGCAGCAGACTTGATTATTCTATTAAGCTCCCAACATTTTTCAAGTTTATTCAGTCCACGAACATTTCAACAAAGTATCTTTATTAGGAATAAAATAGGTAGGAAAGGAAATAAAGGTCTCTTCCTTGGTAGATGGAAGTATGTGCGACTTAAGGCGAGAGCTTCTCTCTCTAAGCAATTCTCTTCTCTCTCTAGGGTGAGAAGAGGCGGTGGCTGTAGGACACTGTGGATCTGGTTCTTCTCCCTTGGGTGGTGGTTCTTCCCTTCCTCCACATGCGAACGCATTGGGGGAAAGTGAAGCCACGGAGAAGGCTAGGGTGAGAAAAGGTGACGGCTGTTGGGTTCTCCCCTGTTCTACGCACGGAGAGCAGAAAGGCTGCATCGCACGGGGATCCATAGCCTGTTCCACATGGAGACTGTCTGCAGGGCAGCTGCTGGGCGGTGCTGCGATCGAGGACTGGGTGACGACGACGGCGGTTCGGGGCTCGCTATGACCAGGAACTTCGGGCGGGCGGTCGGTCTTTCTTCAACCTAGGGCACGCCTCCCTCTCCTCTCTCTGTGACTTCCTGCACGTGGAACAGAGGAGACTGCCTCTGCTCCTCTTCTGGAAGAGAAGGGGGATAGGAGAAGGTTCGTTGGTTCCCATGTTCTGCACGCACGAAGAGGGCTTTCTGCTCTTCCGCACGCACGAGGGAGGTGTGGCCTTGTGCTGTGGCTGCAGGAGACTGGGCGACGGTGCAGAAGTGGCTGTGATGGCCAGGCCAGGCTGCTATGCATTTAGAGGAGAGTCATCGGCGCCCTCGCCTCCCTGCTGCCAGCGTTGGGTTCTGCGGCTGCTGTAACAGGCGGAGATCTGCACAGTTCTCCTTCAATCAAGATCGGGGAGGGTGACTATCTGCTATTTTCTAGCGGGCGAGGGTGCTGCTGCAGCGAGGCCAGTAGATTCTCTGACAGGCGGTGGGCGCTAGGCGCCCACTGATACTCGCTCGATTGGGCGGATATGCACCGCCCCTCCCCTCCTCTTGTTGGCGGCGTAACTCGAGAATGCTGGTGACGGTGGTAGTAGGGTTGATCCGAAGATGAGGCTTTCTTCTCAAGTTGCTTCTTCTTCCCGACGAGATGGTTCTTTGTTGACGCAGCATAGAGGTAGGTCGCACTCTCAATCGCGACCTCCTACCCTCATTTCTCGAGATCCTCGTCCTTGGACAAGTCTCTTCAAGGCTCCGGTTGGAAGCTCGGATCTTAGCTTGGATTTCTTTGCTCTAGAACCTAGGCTAATCAGAAGATTGCTGTGTACGAGACTGTTGATTCTGAAGAGCTGATTAAGACGTGGTCCATGGCGCTTGTTGGTTATGTGGTTGGTTTAAAGACGTCATATTATCCGTTCTCATTCATCAAGACTCGATGGGGAACATCGGCATTTGATCTGCATATGCTAGAGAATGGTTTTTTTGTATGCAAACTCTATTCTGAAGAGGATTTACAACGAATCCTTGAAGGGTTTTGGACTATTTGTGGCCATCCGATGATTCTATGACGTTGGTCTCCTGATGTCCGTTTGGAGTTAGACAGTCTACAGTCTATTCCTTTGTGGGTATCCTTTCATGGTCTTCCCTTGCATCTTTAGAGTCGACATTTTATTGCTAAGTTATGTAGTTGGACGACCATTGTATATTGACAAAAGCACTTATTGATCGAGATTGACTTTTGCACTTATATATGAGCATATGTGTAATGGTTTCTTCGATGGTGATATTCGAAATGAGGTTTTCTATCGTGATCTTGATGGGACCACGTAGTGCATGTTTCATATTCTTGGAAGCCACAGCGTTGTAAGATTTGCTACTCTTTCGGTCATGCACATGGAGCTTGTCAGCAAACTCAGAAACTGATCACTCAGGTTTACCGGCAACGCCAGGCATCTCAGCATGGAGTTGATACTACTATTATAATTACTGACGAACAAAGCGAGTCTCCTTCAGGGGCAGTAGTGCTGGTGAAGACGAGCGAGCATTCTGACTTACTTGGGTAGCATCATGATCAGAAAGATAAATCAGGAACTTTACCTCTTCCTAATATATCAGAGTCTGTCACAACAATAGTTTCTCAGGTTACCCATGCACAGGAGAACGAGAAGCTTTCATCTCTTCCTATATCAACAGGAACTACCGCAACGGGGATCCCACATCCCATTCATCGTGCTAACCAGGATACCAGCCAAGACTTTCAGCCTCAACCTTCCACAAACACTGCCAACCTAGATATCTTGGGTACTTCAAAATTTAAGCATTTGCAAGCTATGGATGAAGTGGATAAAAATAGAAATAAAGGCTTAAAAGGTAAGGATATTATACGGGAGGAAACTGCAAAACCCAAGGATAAGAAGAAGGATGGTACAATTAAGTCACACATACTTCCGTCTACCTAGGAAGAGTTCCTTTCCTACATGTTTTTATTCCTAATGAAGATACTTTGTTGGAATGTTCATGGACTGAATAAGCTTGAGAAATGTCGGGAGCTTAATAGAATAATCAAGTATATTGCTTGTGATATTGTTATTCTTGTGGAAACAAAAATTAAACCATCTCGGGTTTATGTTCAAAGAAATTTAATATGGCCAGAGGCAGAACTTCTTACCAATAATACTTGTGACAATTATGGTAGAATATGGGTATTATGGCATCCGAACTATGTTAGTGCTTGCTTTATTTCTACGTAACAATTCATCCACTTTAAGGTTGAGGATAAAAAGAATGGTTGTCAATTCCATATTACTGGTGTATATGCTTCTAATAGTATGCAGGAAAGAAACATTCTATGGAATGGTCTGATTTTTTTTGGTAAGTAAATGTAATTATATTTAGTTTAAAGTTTGTACAAAGTAGCTTTGTCTACACAAGCCATAGACTATAGCCTGAGATCTCTTAGAGCAGTCTAGGAGAATGCACCCTACCTCAGAAAGGTGGAATGGACTCACTCAACCAAACTCATCTCCAAGAGAAGTTAAACAAAAAAAGGAGCCATGACTACACATGTTGTAGACTATGATGTCTTACGATAGTCAATAAATAGCAAAATACAATAACCAACCATTTCTAAATGACCTGTGAATACATCATATTGTTGAAACATAGAAACACACAATACAGCAATCTCATTCTAGAAAGCATTAACGAATAATAAAATTGAATCTGATAAAGATATCTTTTTCTCTACTTGTTAAATGCTTCATTTTCAGATCCTGCTCTATACATGATCTTAAGTCGCTAAGTTTCTCGAGCAATATGTGAGTATTGTGTGTGTTGTGGCCCTCAAAGATTCTGCTACACCTCTCCTTCCAAATCCACCAAATAGCACATCTGAAAGTAATTTTTGCTAGTTGTGTAAGAAGCCCTTTTCTTGAGAAGCTTTCCTGGAACTATTCTAGTTCTTGATGCAAGTTTGGCATTGGTAGCCTATGAAGTTCAAATCTCTTTAGAATCTCCTCCCATATCCAATTAGTGTAGTTGCAAGCAAAATAAAGATGATCAATATTTTCTTCCTGTTGCATACAAAGAGAGCATCGGTTTATAATATATATACCTTTTCCCTTCATATTGTCCATTGTGGGTAGTTTAGCAAGAAGGGCCTACCATGTGCATAAGGAATGTCTTTGTGAGCCTGGTCTATCCCATGTCCAACTGCTTGGAATTCACTTGTTGTTCCTTTATCTGATTTGATTCCATGCAGATGTAGCACTAAATTTTCCATTGTCATGAATCTAATTAAGCATATCTGAAGAGTTGTTCTTGATTGGAAGAGTTGTAATAGTCGGCTAAAGTGATAGCATATCAGGAGAAATAGGACTAGGAAGACACCAGGTGCCGTTAACAATGAACTCAGAAACCTTTCAATCTTTAGAGGCCCCAAGATCTCTTTGGACTCTATCGCCGTACAATTGAAATATACTCTTTCCATTCACGCAAGGATCATACCACATATTAATTCTCGTCCCCGAAGAGATTGTATAAAAAATGTGTTTGGTCAGCCAATTTCTTGCCTTCAAAATTCCTTTCCAAGCGAGAATGATATATTTTTGAAACTTTCCAAATTGATTCCTTAGATATATACACCTTACGAGTGGTCCCCTCAAGATCCCTATAATAAACCTTATCCGGAAGATCTCCATCGGAAGAAACCATAACACATGCTCATGCAAATGCCAATCTCGTCTGCGTTGCTGTTGCCTTGTCAATATACAATGGCTGTCCCATGGTATTGCATAACTTAGCAATAAAACGTCGACTCCAAAGATGCAGGAGAAGACCATGAAAAGAAACCCATAATGGAATAGATTGGAGGCTGTCTAACTCCAAACGGACATCAGGGGACCAACGTCGTAGTATCGTCGGATGACCACGAATGGTCCAAAACCCTTCAAGAATCCGTTATAAATCCTCTTCAGAATAGAGTTTGAATACAAAGAAATCGTTCTCCAGCATATGAAGATCAAATGTTGATACTCCCCATCGAGTCTTGATGAATGAGGATAACGGGAAATAGGATGTCTTAAGTCTGACCACATAACAAGTGCCATGGACCATGTCTTAATCACTCCTCGAATCAATAGTCTCGTACAGCAATCTTACGATCGGCTGGGTTTCTGGAGCAAAGAAATCCAAGCTAAGATCCGGGCTTCAAACCGGAGCCTTGAAGAGGCTTGTCCAAGGCCGAGGATCTTTAGAAATGAGAGTAGGAGGCCGCGATCTAGAGCGCGACCTTCCTCTATGCTGTGTCATCGAAGGACCATCTCATCGGGTAGAAGAAGCAACTTGAGAAGGAAGCTTCATTTTCGGATCTACCCTGCTACCACTGTCACCAACCATTAAGTTGCGCTGCCCTAACTTAAAAAGGGCAGTGCAGATCTACCCTCAATCGAGCAGAACAGGGGAACTGCTCTGATCGCCACCCCCCTGTCAAACAGCAGCCGATCTCCAGAAGGATGCCACAGCCGCAAACAGGCTCCTGCCAGGAGAGACACCTCCCAACAGTCACCGCCTTGTCTCCTCTGTTCAATCTCCTAGCAGCCAACAAGGAGAAAGAATAGGGAGAAAGAGATCTGCAAAACCCTCTCCTCCTTGGTTAGAGAGAAGCAATCGTCGCCCAGTCCGATCTGTGGAACCCTCGCCTCCTAGGTCAGAGAGAGGCGAGGGAGGGAGTGCCTAATCGACGCAGCCCCAATTCCTGGCAGAACTGGGAAAGCCGCAATAGGTCCTCTGTTCCACAGATCACGCTGGCCGATCATGCTCTCTGATCGCAGTGCAGAAGGGGTAGCCACCGCCGCCTCTTCACACCCTGGAGAGAGAAGTAGAATCGCCCTAGAGAGAGAAAATCACCCTAGAGAGAGAAAACTAAAGTTCTCCTTTTAGCCTTTGTTCTCCTTGCGCGTAGAACCGCAGAGAACCCTGCTCGTTGTGCGATGCAGCCTTCCTGCTCTCCGTGCATAGAACAACGGAGAACCCAACAGCCGTCGCCTTTTCTCGCCCTAGCCTTCTTTGTGGCTTCACTTTCACCCAACGCGTTCGCACGTGGAGGAAGGGAAGAACCACCACCCAAGAGAGAAGAAGCAGATTCACAGCGTCCTACAGCCACCGCCTCTTCTCACCATAGAGAGAGGAGAATCGCCTAGAGAGAAAAGCTCTCATCTAGAGAGAGAAAGTCCCAAGTTCTCTTATTCTTCTTTTCAGCTTCAAGGTTTTAACGATTATATAGATATTGCTGCATTGATTGATATGAAATCTGTAGGGGATTGGCTTTCATGGAGTAATCAAGGTGCTGCCCACAGGAAAATAATGGCTCGACTTGATAGGTGTTTGATTAATCAAGAATGGTTAATAGTTTACCCTGATTCACTTCTGGAGTATGGATCTCAGTTGTTCTCTGATCACTCTTTAATGTATATACATGCAGACAAAGTAATACCCAGAGGCAAGAAACCATTTAGATTCTTTAACATGTGGAGTACCCATCCTCAGTTCCTTGAGGTTATCAGATCAGCTTGGAATGTTAATGTGCATGGATCTCCCCCTTACATTTTATGCCAAAAGCTTAAAGCATGTAAAGCAGCACTAAAGGAGTGGAATACAAACACTGTTGGCAATATTATCACCCGGGTTCAGTTAATCAAAAAGAAACTAATGGCGGTGCAACATGAGCTACATCTTCAGCCCTTTGACGAGAATCTTATTTGCAAAGAGACAGAAGCTAGATCTCAATTCATGCAGGCCCTAAAGCAGGAAGAAAGTTTTGCAAAACAGAAGTCTCGATAGCATTGGCTTATTTTAGGGGATTCCAATACGAAGTTTTTCTATACAGCCATTGCTACTAGAAGGGCTGTTAACTATATCAGGAGATGTAAAAACCAAGATGGTATGCTTATTGCGAATTTGGATGAAGTTAAAGCACACACTTAATAATTTTTTTTATTCTTTAGCCTAATAATGTTCATGTGGAGCCTACTAGAAAGCTTGATTCGGATGACATCACGATTTTAATGCACCAATTACAGATGAAGAAGTTGTACGAGTTGTCTTCAAGTCACCAAAGCACAAAAGCCCTGGTCCAGATGGATTTCCAGTTGAATTTTATCAAATTGTATGGCTGATCATTGGAAATGATGTGATTAAAGCTTGTTAGCATTTTTTCTCTTCAGGTCGTATTCTTAAAGCGATAAATTGTACTTTTATTTCTTTGGTTCCTAAGAATGCAGGGGTTAATTCACTAGAGCACTACAGGCCCATTTCTTTATGCAACTTTATTTACAAGATCATCTCCAAGTTACTTGCAGATCGAATACAAATGAGTATGCATAAGATTATTAGTCCTACTCATGCTGTTTTCATTAAAGGGAGAAGTATACATCATAATGTTTTTCTTGCTAACGACTTAGTCAAAGATTTGTACTCCAAGTCAAGAGGGACGAAAATATGTTTTAAAGCTGACTTACGAAAAGAATTTGATTCAGTTAATAGATAGTTTCTCTATAAGATGCTCCTCATTATGAACTTCCCTCAACAATGGGTTAATTGGATTCAATCGCTTGGAAACTCTAAAATTTTCAGTTCTATTTAATGGTACCCCCGTTGGCATCTTTAGGAGTATGAATGGTATCCGACAAGGAGATCAACTTTCTCCATATCTTTTTACAATTGTCATGGAAGGACTCAGTTGTATGTTAGAAAAGGTAGTCTCTGATGGTAGCATTAAGGTACCCCATGTTGGGTACCCCATACTGGTTCTATTAATATATCCCACATAACATTTGCAGATGATCTTATTATCTTTCTTCGCAATGACACTACAGTGAAGAATTTGGCTACTATTCTGAAGATTTTGGTATGGTTTCTAGCCTTCAACTAAATCATACAAAAAGTAAAGTCTATATGGGTTCTTGCGTTGAAGATAAAGACTTTATTATACAAACTCTGGGGGTTAGCGAGGGAAGTCTACCAGTTCCTTATCTGGGTCTCCCACTTATATCCACTGGCATTCATAAAATTCACTGTCAGCCTATCCTACAAAAAATAAAGAATAGAATTTCCTCCTGGAAAACTAGACTTCTTTTCAAAGTAGGACGACTTAAACTCATCTGATCTATGTTATTTTTTTACTCTATTTATTGGTCTAATGCATTTCTTCTACCTGTTGGACTTCTTCAGGATATTGAACGGCTATTGAAGAACTTTTTCTGGAATGGTACAGATGGTAAGGCAATGCAGACCGAAAGATAAGGGGGGGCTGAATCTACGAATTCTAAGAGATTGGAATAAACCTTGTTTGGTACAGAAATTATAGGATCTTTTACAGAACAAATCCTTATGGTCACAATGGGTTTCTGCTAGGTACCTATCTAAGGAATCAATCTGAGAAGTTTCTTGCTTGCTTGGAAAGGAATTTTGAAGGCAGGAAATTGGCTGACCAAACACATTTCTTATACAATCTCTTCGGGGACGAGAATTAATATGTGGTATGATCCTTGGGTGAATGGGAAGTGTATTTTTCAATTGTGTGGCGATAGAGTCCGAAGAGATCTTGGGGCCTCTAAAGATTGGAAGGTTTCTGAGTTCATTGTTAACGGTATCTGGTGTCTTCCTAGTCCTATTTCTCCTGATATGCTATCACTTTGGCTGACTATTACAACTCTTCCAATCCAGAACAACTCCTCAGATATGTTTAATTGGCTTTATGACAATGGAAAATTTAGTGCTACATCTGCATGGAATCAAATCAGACAAAGGAACAACAAGTGGATTCTAAGCAGTTGGACATGGGATAGACCTAGCTCACAAAAACATTCCTTATGCACATGGTAGGCCCTTCTTGCTAAACTACCCACAATAGACAATATGAAGCGAAAAGATATGTATATTGTAAACCGATGCTCTCTTTGTATGCAATAGGAAAATATTGATCATCTTTATTTTGCTTGCGACTATACTAATTGGATATGGGAGGAGATTCTGAAGAGATTTGAACTCTATAGGCTACCTGTTAGGGATCGAGTGGCACTAAGAGGGGGGGTGAATTAGTGCAGCGGATAAAACGATGGATTTTTCAGCGATTTAAAACAAGCTTCGGAAACTTCGTACGATGAAAGCAATGTTTCGTTTGAAATCGATTTTTGTGTTCTAACTTTAAAGCATGCGTACAAAGATAAAAAGGAAGTGGAGCAAGTAAAGTAAAGGCTTGCAGCAAGGTAAAATAGAAATTTAAACACTCACACAATCAAGACGCAGCGATGTATAGTGGTTCGGTCAAAGTGACCTACATCCACTTCCGAAGCCTTCTCCGTTGAGGCTCCCTTCTTCCACTATCAAATCCTTTGAAGGGAAGGATCAAATACCCCTTTTACAGCCCTTTACAAGAAGTTCACACTTGTACAAGATTTCTCAAGAAAAGAAGAAGGTGAACACTTAGCAAGAACAAGACTTTTCAACACTCTACAAAAGCTCAAGACTTAAGAATTTTTGCTCATAAGGGTACCCTTTCAGCTGAGAAAGGGGGGGGGGTATTTATAGATCCAAAGTGGATTCAAAATTGGGCTCCAAATTTGAAATCAATTTGGAGTTCCAATGTTCTGGTGGTCAGAGGCGGTGCCACCGCCCCAGGCAGGCGGTGCTACCGCTCTAGTCTGTTGGCGAAGCGGTGCCATCGCTTCAACCAGCGGTTCCACGCTCGCTCGTATCTGGCGGTGCTACCGCTCGCATGTGCGGTTCCATCGCCCATGTATGCGGGCGGTGCTACCGCTCGGCCAGCGCGGTGCCACGCCCGGTGGCGGTTCAACCGCCTGCCCCATTCGGACAAAGCCGAATGGGCCTGTTTAAGTCCCAACTTGGCTCGATGAGGCCCGGTTGGCCCCCACTGAATTTAGGCAGGATTTTTTCTTAAATCCTTGCTCTACTCATGTGCAAACTACGAACCTAAAACATAACTCAACGTGATTTGATCCGACACTCTTCAAGTCAACTTCCGGCGAGCTTTACGGTGAGATTCCGGTAGCCTTCCGATGCTTCCCTCAGATTGCTTCCAGTGGGCTCCCAGCATACTCCGGATTGTATGGCGAGCTCAACGAGTCTTCGGCTTGCTTCCGAATCTTCCCGGTAAGTTCCGCGAACCTTCGACGATCTTTGAGATGAACTTTCGAAAACTTCGGCAAGTCCCTGATTCGATATTGGATGGTTCCGGCAACACTTCCGAAAATCTCTCGGACTTCCGATGAACTCTTGAACCCCCGACGGACTTGTCCTCGGTAAATCACTTTACTTCGATCTAGACAGTTATTACAATGCGAATTGACATTCAATTGCCCGGCACATCATTGGTCGGCTCTTCATCCAATCCTTCGGCACATCGCCCTCTCTAGCGGCTTGTTGCCCAATCGACGGTTGACCTCCGCAACCTCGATATCCATGGCACAACTCCACACTTCTTGGCCTGATGCCCGACCTATGAAGTCTCCTGCCGATAGTCGACCAAAACTCCGGCTCGACATCCAATATCCTGACGTGATCACCTCCGGCGCAACGTCAATTCCTCCAGCATCAACTGTCTAATCCTGATCGATAGTAGACCTACGTAACTCAAAACGCAGTTAGACCACAAATTACACTCAATTAGTTTCATCATCAAAATCTGAGATTCAACAATCTCCCTCTTTTTGATGATGACAACTAATTGATGACTGATGGAGTTAACTAAACCTCCCTGGAGTTTAACACAAACTCCCCCTATCAATATGCAATTGATAGAACCCTTGGATTATCCCAAATCCAAGCAACATTCATCACAATGTTAAGAGAATACATTTAAACCATCATACAAATATATAAAATATTCAATCAATGCATGAAGTCATCAATCTACTTCTCCCCCTATGTCATCAACAAAAAGGAGAAGTAACATCATAGCTAGTTTTCAAGGATATGCAAACATTACAAACATACTAGCTATTAATCACATCATACAATATTTAGGCATCGCATGTTTATCATGATAAGCAAGATAGCACTTGTCGTGATGATAACAAGTTTTTCTGTGTTCCTTTGAGAAGTGTAAGCAAATTGTATTCAATGATGTGCATTTTCTTGACTTCTTTTCGATATGCATGCAACTTTATAATTTCTTTCTTCTCTTTTGAGAAGAGCAAGCTTGCAAGTTTTGTTTTCTTTGCATGCTAGGACTTTTGCATTCATTTGTAATATGTAATCTAGCAAAGCCTTCTCCCCTTTATCAATATCAAAAGAAAGGGAGGATTAATATTACAAATAATCTTGCATGAGATTCAACAATAATTTGTAATAAAAATATAAATAATTTTGTTGAAAAAGTGAAGTTGAGCAAGATTTTTGCCTCTCTTGAGATAGCAACTTTTTGCTTCTCAATGTTTAAGCTAGCAAATTTTTCTCTTTTGATACACAAGTTAACAATTTTTCACCCTTTATCAATATCGAAAGAAGGGAGGAACCAATGAGAAAATTGCATCAATCAATATATCAATCATCACATGATGCATACAAGATGATATTGAAACATGAGAAATCATGTCATAAAGGATATCAATATGTAAATTCAACAAGAATCAAAACCAAAAGATATCATCCATGATTCATAACTTTTCATTTTAGCAAGATCTAGATTCATATTTATCAATTTTTAATTCAAGATAAATGTCATACAATCAAGAATCATGATATATGAAAGCATATCAATATTAAGGATCAAATCATGATTACAAGTGCTAACATATTTTCTTTTCATTCATTTTTAAGCCATGATAAAAGAATAAATCAATGATTCAAATATTAAGCACAATTTTTTTTTTAATCAAATTTTCAATCATCACATAAGGCATTTGAGGAAGTATTGAAACAAAACAAAAAAAAAATCAATTTTAGCATATAATGTTTCAATCTTCAATCTTGAGTCATGAACCCAAAAGTCATAAATCAAAAGGTTCATGAATCATTTTGGCAAATCTCCTTTTTAGGAAATAACAAGTGGAAGTCTTAGGAGATCAAACACAAGATCTTGATTCATACATAAGAATTTTTTATCAAGATCATATTTTATAAGAATCATGACACGAATTCATAAAAATTCAAGTATTAAATTCCAAGAAATCAAAAGACAAGTTACATTTCATTTAAAGAATTTTCTTTTGATAAGACGGAAGGAGCATGGTAAAAGATCTTGATTTATAAAGAGTTTCAAGTCATAGTTGTCAAGATCATGATTTCAATAAAATTTCTTTATAGCAAAATGAAATCTTTTAGAACTTGATTCAAGCATTAAATATGTCTTAACAAGTCATAATTCTAGAAGATTCAAGAATCATTAAAAGAAAAATCATTCAAGCTCAATTTATCAACTCAAGACTCATAATTAAATTATTATTTTGAGATTAATAACATGAATAAAGTCATTACCGTATCATCAAAATCTCATTCGTAATTCTAATGATTTATAAAATATCATAAATGAATTTATCACTTGCCTTTCATCAAAAATTGAAAATCAAACTTTATCATAAAATTGTCAAGGCATAAATGCAACATATTATTCCAAGACATGAGATTCAATTTATCATGATAATATGTTTCATATTTCAAAAGATGAGTATCAAATTTTAAAACCAAACATGAGTTTGTCATCAAGATATAATATCACAAAGTCATTAAGCATGATAACAAACTTCTAATATTTTCATTTCAATGATGATTTCATAATGTATGTTCAAATATTTATACGGAAGCCATCATTGTATAAATTTGAAATACAAGTTGTCATTTAGCCCATTAAGATCAAAAGCATTACACGTAAAGCATCATGATAGTGTAATTTCTCATTTTTTTATATGTTTCATTTCAAGTGATTTGACGTTCATATGAGTATACTCATGTTTTTCATATAGGTCCAAAGAGCATGTTTCAAGAGAAATCATTAAGACCGAAAACATGAGGCACATTTTTTAAAATATTCATCATGTTTATTTTATGAGATTCACAAGACTCATAACATGAATTCATTCATCTCAATAGAATGAGAAAAATACATTTTCATTTTAAGCAATTTGATGTGAGCATATTCAAAATTTTTATGAAAACATGTATCAAAATAAAACACAAGCTTAGTCATAAAATCGTCAAGACCAAATATGAAAAAATGATAGCACACTTTCAATTTTTATGTTAAAAGGTCATGTTCAAATTTTTGCCAAAATCATGCATCTATTTATAAATTCGAAAAATATGTTTCATCATCACAATATGACACTTTATTACTTCAAAAGCTCATGCATGATATAAAATCATCAAGCATCATATTTGGAGACAATGTAAACCATCAAGATACATATGCATGGATTAATCCTAAGCATTATCACAAATCTTGCATCATTCATATGTTTACTTTTTAAAAATACTATAAAGAAAAGCATAGTATAATTTCGATTTTTTTTTATTTCTAAAAACACAAGAAAAGCATAAAAAAAATTCCTACTAACTATGTTAAGCATTCATGGAAAGCATCATGTAATTTCAAAATAAGGTAAAAACAACTTGGGTGAGTTTCTTACCTCATTGTCGAAAACCGTCAAAGCCCATTTTGCCTCTTCCTTACTTGATTCTTCTTTGCAAGCCTTCTTCTTCTTCTTTGGCCTTTTTCTCCATTCAAGTTCATTTGTGCTTTTTAATTTTTGTTTAATGAACTTGTTAACATTCATTGTTATGTGTTCAATGTCCTTATTGTCCTCATCACTTGAGTCATCACTCAAGTGGCATTCATTTGTCCTAAGTTCAAGAACCTTCTTGTTCTTTAGAAGGTGGTTCAAATGTGTAGTCCGAACCGTTAAAGAATGGTGGACGAAAAAAAATCGCCCTCTTGAAAACCATTTAGAGCCATTTCTCATGGGTGTAAATCCGAAAGAGAAAGAACATGGCTCTGATACCAATTGTTAGGGATCAAGTGGCACTAAGAGGGGGGGGGGGGGTGAATTAGTGCAGCGGTAAGGAACGATAAATTTTCAGCGATTAAAACAAGTTGAGAACCTTTGTACGAATGAATGCAACATTTTGTTTGAACCCAAAAAGATTGCGTTTTAACTTTAAAGCAAACGTGATAAGATGAAGATGAAGTTGAGTAAATAAGGTAGCAAATAAAAATGGTTTGCAGCAAAGTAAATAGCAAGAATGTAAATACAAACCAGATTTTTATAGTGGTTCGGTCATCCGACCTACATCCACTTCCGATTCCTCTTCGCTTGAGGTCACCGGCTTTCCACTAGCTTTCCTCCTTCTAATGGGCAAGGAAGAACTCCCTTACAACACCTCTCCTTTTGATGGGCTTAGGAGATAACCCTTACAAGGCTCTCACTCCTCTCTTGAACAAGAACACACTTAAGAGTAAGAGGGAAGATTTTGACACTATTTGAGCAGAGTTTTCTCTCAAGTTTTTCACTCTTCTTGCTGCACTTTGAACCTGCAAGAGAGGGAAATTTATAGAGCTCAAGAGGACTCAAATTTGGGCTCCAAATTTGAATTTTTTGAGTTTCCCGGTGCTAGGCGGTGCTACCGCCTGCACAGTGTCAGACTGACATAGCAAGCGGTGCTACCGCCCCAAGCAGGCGGTGCTACCGCCTGCTACAGTAACCGGGCGCATGCTACAAAAGCCGGGCGCCTGCTACAATAGCCGAGCGCCTACTACAGTAGCCGGGCGCCTGCTATAGTAGTCGAGCGCCTGCTACAGTAGCCGGGCTACAGCAGCATGCACGTAGCCCAGCATGTATGCATGCATGCACACATGCTGCTGGGCACATTGGCTGCTGGGCTCCATCGCCCAGCACAATTCTATATTTGGGCCGACAACTTGGCCCAAACCGGTTCCGAACAAGGCCCAATGGGCCCATACTTGGGTTAAAGGATTAACCCCTAATCCTAACCCAAATTAATGTGCTAACTATGAAATTAAAGACATTCCTAAGCTATTACAAAGTCCGTAAGTCAAGTCTTCTTCCGTCGAGCTTCCGGCGAACTTCCGGCGGTCTTCCGACGATCCCTCGGAAACCATCCTGCGGACTCCCGGCAAGCTCTCGGACTCCACGATGATCTTGGCGAGTTCCTCTGAGCTTCTTTGGCAAGCTCCGATCTTTCTTGGCAAGCTCCGTGAATTTCCGACGAACCTCCCGACGAACTTCCGAAAACCATTCGGCAAGCTCCCTACTCATTCTCGGTTAGTTCCGACAGCACTCCCAACGAATCTTCAGACTTCTGTCAAACTCTCGAACTCCCAACGATCCATCGCACTTGACTTCGGCCCTTGGTTTCGCTTTATGTCTTCATCCCTTTCGTAGTTATTCCTACACAAACAAACACCAAACACTCTACTTTGATTTAGACAGTTATTACAACGTGAATTGATATTCAGTTGCCCGGCACATCATTGGTCGGCGCTTCGTCCGATCCTTCGGCACATCTCTAGCAGCTTGTTGCCCAATCGATGGTTGACCTCCACAACCTCGATATCCATGGCGTAACTCCGCACTTCTTGGCCTGATGCCCGACGTACGAAGTCTCCTGCCGATAGTCGACCGAAACTCCGGCTCGACATCCAATATCCTAACGTGATCACCTCCAGCGCAACGTCAATTCCTCCAGCATCAACTGTCTAATCCTGATCGATAGTAGACCTACATAACTCAAAACACAGTTAGACCACAAATTACACTCAATTAGTTTCATCATCAAAATCCGAGATTCAACACAAGGTGCGTCTCCCGAAGCAATAGCATCGATGACGACGAAAGAGCATTCTTACTCGCTTGGGCAACAATATGGACAAAAGGATACATCTGAAACTTTAATTCTTCCTATTATAGCCCCTTCCACAATAGCAATTTCCTAGGGTACTCAAGAACAAGAGGCGAAGTTGGAAATTTCATCTCTTCCTACATCGACAAGAGGTACGCAATGGGGATCCCACATCCCACTCATTGTGCTAACCAGGATATTGTATCTCAACCAATCCCAACAAACCTCGCCAGTCAGGATATTCAGCTTCAACAACCTTCAACAAACACTGCCAATCTGGATATCTTAGGTATTACAAAATTTAAGCATTTGCAAGCTATGGCTGAAGTGGATAAAAATAGAAATAAAGGCTTAAAAGGTAAGGATATTATGCAGAAGGAAATTACAAAACCCAAGGATAAGAAGAAGGATGGTATTGGTAAGTAGCACATACTTCTGTCTACTTAAGAAGAGTCCTTTATTTCCTTTCCAACCTATTTTAATTCTGATGAAGATACTTTGTTGGAATGTTCGTGGACTGAATAAATTTGAGAAATGTCTGGAGCTTAATAGAACAATCAAGTCTGATGCTTGTGATATTGTTATTCTTATGGAAACAAAAATTAAACCATCTTGGATTTGTGTTCAAAAAGATTTAATATGGCCAGAGATAGAACTTCTTACCAATGATACTTGTGACACTTTTTTTTGGTAAGTAAATGTAATTATATTTAGTTTGAAGTTTGTACAAAGTAGTTTTGTCTACACAAGCCGTAGACTATAGCCTGAGATCTCTTAGAGCAGTCTAGGAGAATGTACCCCACCTTAGAAAGGTGGAATGGACTCACTCCACCAGACTTATCTCCAAGAGAAGTTAAACAAAAAAAGTAGCCATGACTACACATGTTGTAGATTATGACACCTTACGATAGTCGATAAATAGCAAAATACAATAACCAACCATTCCTAAACAATCTGTGAATACATCACATTGTTGAAACATAGAAACACACAATACAGCAATCTCATTCTAGAAAGCATTAACGAATAATTAAATTGAATCTAATAAAGATATCTTTTGCTCTACTTGTTAAATGCTTCATTTCCAGATCCTGCTCCATACATGATCTTGAGTCGCTAAGTATCTCGAGCAATAGATGAGTATTGTGTGTGTTGTGGCCCTCAAAGATTCTCGCTACACCTCTCCACCAAATCTACCAAATAGCACATCCAAGGTAATTTTTGCTAGTTGTGTAAGAAGCCCTTTCTTGAGAAGTTTTGCTGCAGCTATTCTAGTTCTTGATGCAAGTTTGGCATTGGTAGCCTATGGAGTACAAATCTTTTCAAAATCTCCGCCCATATCCAATTAGTGTAGTCGCAAGCAAAATAAAGATGATCTATACTTTCTTCCTGTTGCATACAAAGAGAGCATCGGTTAACAAGATATATAATACATTTTCACTTCATATTGTCCATTGTGTGTAGTTTGGCAAGAAGGGCCTGCCATGTGCATAAGGAATGTCTCTGTGAGCCCGGTCTATCCCATGTCTAACTGCTCGGGATCCACTTATTATTTCTTTATCTGATTTGATTCCATGCAGATGTAGCACTAAACTTTTCATTGTCATGAAGCCAATTAAGCATATCTGATGAGTTATTCCTGATTGGAAGAGCTGTAATAGTTGGCCAAAGTGATAGCATATCAGGAGAAATAGGATTAGGAAGACACTAGGTGCCGTTAGCAATGAACTCAGAAACTTTTCAATCTTTAGGGGCCCCAAGATCTCTTCATACTTGATCACCATATAATTAAAATATACTTTTTCCATTCACCCAAGGATCATACCACATATTAATTCTGGTCCCAGAAGAGATTGCATAAGAAATGTGGTTGATCAGCCAATTTCTTGCCTTCAAAATTCCTTTCCAAGCAGCAGAATGATATGTTCTTGTTGAAACTTTCTAGATTGATTCCTTAGATAGGTACCTAGAAGAAACCCAATGTGACCATAAGGATTTATTTTACAAAAGATCCCGTAATTTCTGTATTAAACAAGCTTTATTCCAATCTCTCAGATTTCACAGATTCAGCCCTCCCTCATCTTTTGGTCTACAAATGCTATCCCAATTGACCATATGCATTGCCTTTCCATTCGTACCATTCCAGAAAAAGTTCTTCAATAGCCGTTCAACATCCTGAAGAAATCCAACAGGTAGAAGAAATTAGATCAATAAATAGAGTAAGAAAACAACATAGATTGAATGAGTTCAAGTCATTCTGCTTTGGAAAGAAATCTAGTTTTCTAGGAGGAAATTCTATTCTTTATTTTTTGCAGGATAGGCTGATAGTGAAGTTTATGAATGCCAGTGGATATGAGTGGGAGACCCAGATAAGGAACTGGTAGACTTCCCTCGCTAACCCCTAGAGTTTGTATAATAAAGTCTTTATCTTCAACTCAAGAACCTATATAGACTTTACTTTTTGCATGATTTAGTTGAAGGCCAGAAACCAAATCAAAATCTTTCAAAATAGTAGCCAAATTCTTCACTGAAGTAGTGTCATTGCGAAGAAAGATAATAAGATCCTTTGTAAATATTATGTAGGATATATGAATAGAACCAGCATGGGGTACCTTAATGCTGCCATCAGAGACTGCCTTTTCTAACATACAGCTGAGTTCTTCCATGACAATTATAAAAAGATATGGAGAAAGTGGATCTCCTTGTCGGATACCATTCGTACTCCCAAAGAAGCCAACGGGGGAACCATTGAATAGAACTGAAAATTTTAGAGTTTCCAAGCAGCACTGAATCCAATTAACCCATTGTTGAGGAAAGTTCATACTGATGAGCATCTTATAGAGAAACTATCTATAAACTGAATTAAATATTTTTCGTAAGTCAGGTTTAAAACATATTTTTGTTCCTCTTGATTTAGAGTGCAAATCTTTGACCAAATCATTAGCAAGAAGAACATTGTGATATATACTTCTCCCGTTAATGAAAGCAGCCTGAGTAGGACTAATGATCTTAAGCATAATCATTTGCATTCGATCTGCAAGTAACTTGAAGATGATCTTGTAAATAAAGTTGCATAAAGAAATGGGCCTGTAGTGCTCTAGTGAATCAGCCCCTGTATTCTTAGGAACTAAAGAAATAAAAGTATAATTTATCGCTTTAAGAATATGACCTGAAGACAAAATATGCTGGCAAGCTTTAATCACATCATTTTCAATGATCGACCATGTAATTTGGTAAAATTCAGCTGGAAATCCATTTGGACCAGGACTTTTGCGCTTTGGTGACTTGAAGATAACTCGTACAACTTTTTCATCTGTAATTGGTGCATTAAGAATCGTGATATCATCCCAATCAAGCTTTCTAGTAGGCTCCACATGAACATTATTAGGCTGCTCTGTTTGATTGAGTAAAGAATAAAAAAAATTATTCAGTGTGTGCTTTAACTTCATCCAAATTTGTAATAAGCATACCATCTTGGTCTTTACATCTCCTGATACAGTTAACAGCCCTTCTAGTAGCAATGGCTGTATAGAAAAACATCGTATTGGAATCCCCTAAAGTAAGCCAATGCTGTCGAGACTTCTGTTTTGCAAAACTTTCTTCCTGCTTTAAGGCCTGCATGAATTGAGACCTAGCTTCTGCCTCTTTGCAAATAAGATTCTCGTCAAAGGGCTGAAGATGTAGCTCATGTTGCACCGCCATTAGTTTCTTTTTGATTAACTGAACCCAAGTGATAATATTGCCAAAAGTGTTTGTATTCCACTCCTTTAGAGCTGCTTTATATGCTTTAAGCTTTTGGCATAAAATATAAGGGGGAGATCCATGCACATTAACATTCCAAGCAGATCTGATAACCTCAAGGAACTGAGGATGGGTACTCCACATATTAAAGAATCTAAATGGTTTCTTGCCTCTTGGTATTGCTTTGTCTGCATGTATATACATTAAAGAGTGATCAGAGAACAATTGAGATCCATACTCCAAAAGTGAATCAGGGTAAACTGTTAACCATTCACGATTAATCAGACACCTATCGAGTCGAGCCATTATTTTCCTGTGGGCAGCACCTTGATTACTCCATGAAAGCCAATCCCCTACAGATTTCATATCAATCAATGTAGCAATATCTATGTAACCGTTAAAACCTTGAAGCTTGCTCTCTGAAAGATGCAGGGGAAGACCATGAAAGGAAACCCATAAGGGAATCGACTGGAGGCTGTCTAACTCTAAACGGACATCAGGGGACCAGCTCCGTAATATCATCCGATGACCACGAATGGTCCAAAACCCTTCAAGAATCCGTTGCAAATCCTCTTCAAAATAGAGTTTTCATAAAAAAAAACCATTCTCCAACATATGAAGATCGAATGCTGATGTTCCCCATCGTGTCTTGATGAATGATGATAACGGGAAATAGGATGTCTTAAGACTGACCACATAACCAACAAGTGCATAGATCATCTCTCAATCAACTCTTCAGAATCAACAGCCTCATACACAGCAATCTTCTAAGCGGCTTAGATTTCTGGAGTAAAGAAATCCAAGCTAAGATCTAAACTTCCAACCGGAGCCTTGAAGATGCTTGTCCAAGGCCAAGAATCGCTAGATATGATAGCAGGAGGCTGCGATCTAGAACGTGACCTGCTTCTATGCAGCGTTGTCGATGGAGCACCTCAACGGGAGGAAGATAGCGAAGGAGCTTGAGAGGCAGGGAGCCTCATTGGAGCTACCTTGCTACCAGCATCACCAGCCCCAGGGACCATCATTTGTCCCCCCTGTAGCATTAAAAGAGGCTGCGAAGCCACAAGAGCAGGGGAGTTCAGAATCTCCCTCCTCTATTCTATCGCCCTAGGAAAGGGGGTGATGTAGAGATTTGGGAGTAGACCCTGCGCACGAGGCAGCCACCACCCCTTTCACAGCAGCCGCCGCCCCTCTATGTAGCGCTCTGTCTCCATCGCCCAATAGCAGCACCCCTCACCCTAGGGAGAAGCCACCGACCATAGCCCCAATCAAGCCCTCTCCTCCTCCGTAGCCCTCTCCTCCACCATTCAGAAGAAGAGCAGAAAAGGCGCAGAGAGAGGCGAGGGAGGGAGCGCGCCCTAGGGAAGAAGCAGCGACGCCGTCGCCCAGTCGCCCTAATCAGCCCTCTCCTCCTCCGGTCAGAAGTAGATCTGTTCCCTAGGGAGGGAGCGCTCCCTAGGGATTGCAGAAGCGGTGCCCTCCTTGTCCACCCAAGGGGAAGAGCAGCGACCATGAAATCGCCCAAGGGAGAAGCAGATCCACCGATGCAGCCTTCCTGCAGCGACCGTGAAATCGCCCAAGGGAAGATCCACCGATGTAGCCTTCCTGCTCTCCAAGCGCAGAACAGGGGAGAACCGCCACCCAGCAGCCGCCGCCTCTTCTCGCCCTAGCCTTCTCCGTGGCTTCACTTTCTCCAAATGTGTTCAATCTCACAACTGTGTAGCAGTAGTGGGTTCCTACACCACGTGGAGGGAACCACCACCCAAGGGAGAAGAAGCAGATCCACACCGCCTCTTCTCACCCTAGAGAGAGAAGAGAATCGCCTAGAGAGAGAAGCTCTCGCCTAGAGAGAGAAACTCTAAACCATTGAATTCAAGTTTTCGGCCTTACTTGAAAAGGAGGAGATTCATTACCCCTAAATACTGGAGTTTCAGGTTCTTCTACTAGAAGGGGAGCTGGATCAGTCCTTCTAGGCTACCTAGTCTATATTATATTCCTAAATATGCACCTTAGTCTCTTAAGCAGGTTTCTATTTATGGTGTTATATCTATCTACTTTTATTACTTCTTCATCGGGTGGTATTGTAACATTATATACATGTAGTAATCTAGTGATTAAGCCCCTATATGGTAGCATTAAATCTTTAGATGCTATTTCAATCATATTTTGTCAGATCAAGTATCCAAAATAGTTATCATATCCGGTCATTATCTAGTACATAGTATCTAACTCCATTTGATTGATTTCATCATGGTGAAACTGTTTAGGGATTAGGATACTAATAATAATGTGATGGAGGATCTTAGAACTGAATGGTAACAGATGCTCACAGCTCTTAGGGACTATGGCTAAGTTAGAATTTTTAAAAATGTCCCTAAAGCCTTAGAGTAGGTTACTCTGATTACATCCGAATCTCACTGTCCTCTAAAGTAACAACCCCTTCTCTTTTCCGAGATTCCAATTAGGTCACACAAATTGTGTTGTCCGTAATTGGGATTTGGTTCTCTAAAAGGTAGGTCGACATGTTATCATCTTCATCTATGCTTAGATTAGTGTAAAACAACCAAACTAATATAGGGTAAATTGGTTCGTTGATTTATAAAATAGACAAGACATCCAAATCGACAAACCACCTAATGGGCTCTAGGTTTCCTAATTGACTTAAATCAATATGTTTACTCTTATACACATTTTTTTGTTTCAAAGCTAGGGTACCTAACGGCATTTTCACTAGAGCTTAAAAGGGATGGGTCATATGAATCTTCTTCTCTTCTCTTCCCTTAGTCCCTAGATGATCTCCTAGGAGCCATTTAGACATGATGATAGAGCAAGAAAATTTCAAGGAGACAACCATGTATCAAGAAATCAAAGAGGGAGTGTCAAAGATTACCTTCGTAAGGTTCCTTGAGAAGTAGAGATCTTAATCAAGGATTTGAGAGGATAGAAAGAAGCCTCTCTTAGTCTTCTTGAAAGGAAGGGTGAAGATTTGAGAGGAGGGGAAGTGTATTTGGGTGCAGCTACAAGAGTTGGGGGCGGTTCTACCACTAACCCTAACTCTCCTTTATAAAAGGGGGCCTTGGGACAGTGCCACCATCAACTGAGAAGTGCCACCGCCTGGGAATAGAATGCCCAAGCGGTGCTACAGCCAGTCCTAGTAGTGTCACTGTTGACACACTGACTTAAACAGTTTTAAGGCAGGCTACAACGTTTTGATTTTTGATCAATTTGTCCCCTTTATTATCATCTATCTCAGATATCTAATTTGATCATTATGTATTTGATTGAGATGAAATGATGTCTTCCAATCTCATACTAAATATGAGGTAATTTTTATTAATCATATTTACAAACGTTTGATCATATTAAAGTGTTGTAATCAAGAGGTTTTGGAAACTTTCTCATCAAGCAGTTTGAGAGAATGATATCATAAAGAGAAGAGAACTTGGATGATGTAAAAGTAGTAATTTCTGAAAGTTATGAATTCTAACATCGATCAATTTGTGAGATGATGAAGGACGTATAATTCACTCAAAAGATGTCATTTATAAATATCAGAATCATGAATCACACTATTTTCAGTCATATGTCTGAGAAATCAAGAAATTTTGAGTTGGGAATCAACAATTCATGTGTTACTTATCATATGAAAGATAATCAAGTGTGTTTTCAAAACATTTATCACTAAGAGTCATCTTCGAAAGATATTTCAAAAAGAATATATTTCAATGGTAACTATTGATAAGCAACTTATTTGTATGCATCATCAAACAAGATCCATACATCATGTCATCAAAATAATTCACATCTCAAATGCATTCAAGCCATCAATGCATAATAAGTCATGAATAAAAGTTATGAATCATTTGAAGAACTCATTCTAGCTTAATTCATTAACTCCGAGTTCATCATTAAAATCATATATGAGATTCACAAAATAAATCAATTTGTAGACCTTGAGTAGATAGAGAATACAAAAATGTATTCAATTTTTTATAGGAATGTTCTAAGAAGATGTATACTTCTTATATAAGGCCTAGTATCATCGTATAGTTTCAAAACAAGGTTACCTCAAATCCATTAAAACTTCATTCATTCAAAACATAGGATTTCAAATTGTAAGGGAATTATTTAAAAGTTACTAATAGATGGATACCTAGATCCATTTGACTATGAGTCATATGCGACTTGTGAACCTTGCCTTCATGAAAAGATGACCAGCTCTCTATTTAGTGGAATTGGAGAGAGAGCCACTGAGTTATTGGTACTCATACATGGTGATGTATGTGGTCCCATGTCAACTCAGGCCATTAGTGGTTATTCCTATTTCATTATTTTTATTGATGATTTCTCTAGGTATAAACATGTGTACTTGATGAAGTACAAGTCCGAAGCCTTTGAGAAATTCAAGAAGTATAAGAATGAAGTAGAGGTTCAGACTGGAAAGAGTATTAAGACTCTTCGATCAGATCGAGGAGATGAGTACTTGAGTACAGAGTTCACTCAATTCCTCAAGGACGATGGGATTCTGTCCCAATGGACACCTCCTTATACACCCTAGCTCAATGGTGTATCGGAAAGGAGAAATCGCACACTGTTAGACATGGTGCAATCCATGATGAGTTTCGTCGATCTACCCATCTCATTCTAGGGATATGCCCTAGAGTCTGTAGCTTACTTTTTGAACAGAGTTCTAACTAAGTCGGTAGTATCTATACCATATGTGATATGAAAAAGGAAGCTTGATTTTAAGGTTATTAAGATTTGGGGTTGTCCTGCCCACGTTAAAAGACACAAGCCCGATAGTTTGGAATTCAGAACATAACGGTGCAAGTTCGTAGGATACCCTTAAGAAACTTGTGGGTATTATTTCTATCACCCCAAGGACCAAACGATCTTTGCAACCAAGTGAGTAGTGTTCCTTGAGAAGGAACACATTGATGGAGATAGTGGGAGTATGATAGAGTTGAACGAGGTTGAAGAACCTAGCTTAAACATCATTCCACAACCATAGTCTGTTAAGGTACGTAGCACACAAGTTGTGACTTTAAGTAGGTACCTTAGAGTATCTCATCATCCTAAGAGTATGTGGCACATATTAAAGGAACGGATGTTGAAGATATTGATCCTCTGACCTACGAGGAGCTTATTACGAATATAGACTCTAGGAAGTGACAAGAAGCCATAAATTCAAAGATGGATTCCATGTACTCCAACAAGGTTTGGAACCTGGTTGATGCACCCGAGGGTATCGTACCCATTGGCTGCAAGTGGATCTTCAAGAAGAAGATCAGAGTAGATAGAAAAGTAGAGACCTATATAGCAAGGCTAGTGGCTAAGGGGTATCATCAAAGCCAAGGTGTTGACTATAATGAAACCTTCTCATCCGTAGTAATGCTAAAATCTATCCGAATTCTATTGACTATTACAGCATACTATGATTATGATATCTGGTAGATGGATGTAAAAACTGTGTTCCTCAACAACAACCTTGAGGAGGAAGTGTATATGATACAGCCTAAGAGATTCGTATCCAAAGACAATCTAAATAAGGTGTACAGGTTGCTTAGATCCATCTATGGACTAAAATAAGTTTCCTAAAGTTGGAACATAAGATTTGATAAGGTGATCAGATCTTATGATTTCATTAAGAATAAAGATGAGCCTTGTATGTATAGGAAGGTAAGTGGGAGCGCTATCATCTTCTTGGTGTTATATGTGGATGACATCCTAATCATTGGGAATGATGTAGGAATGCTCTCCATGGTAAAGACTTAGCTATCTAAACACCTCTCTATGAAGGACTTAGGGGAAACATCCTACATATTAAGGATTCGAATCTATAGAGATAGATCCAAGAGGATGCTTGGCTTATCCTAGTCCACATACATAGACACTATTGTCAAAAGGTTTGGTATGAAAAATTTAAAAGAGGTCTCATACCGATGAGACATAGGCTATCACTTTTTAGGAGTATGTCCCTAAAAACTCTTGAAGAAAGGGCACACATGGATAGGATACATTATGCCTCAACGATAGGATCTATCATATATACTTTGCTATGTACTAGGCCTGATATAATATATGCTTTGAGTGTTATGTGCAAATATCAGGCGGATCTAAACTTGGAGTACTATAAAATAGTAAAGTGTATCCTTAAGTACTTTAGAAGGACTAAAGATCTTTTACTGGTATATAGAGAAAGTAGCCTCAAGGTTGAGGACTACATGGACTCGAGCTTCGAGTCCGATATCGATAATGGCAAGTCTAATTTAGGGTATGTGTTCACCCTAAATGGAGGAGCAGTATATTAGAAGAGTTCCAAGTAAGATTCTACTACTGATTCGACCACAGAGGTGGAGTACATTAGTACAATAGAGGCAGTAAAGGAGGGAGTCTAGATGAAATAGTTCATCCTAGATCTGGGAGTCGTGTCAAGCAGCGAGGAGATAATTCCCTTATATTGTGACAACTATGGGGCGATTGCTCAAATAAGGGAACTCGGGTCTCATCAGAAGTGTTTAGAAAAGGTTCTAACTTATTAGAGAGATCGTGGCCTAAATAGATATAGTAGTGGAAAGAGTTCCATCTGAATATAACATTGTAGATCCATTGACAAAGTCATTGACTCATATTGTCTTTGAGCATCTCATAGGTCTGACGGGGATTAGACACATAGGTGATTGGCTTTAGATCAAGTGGGAGATTACTAGTTATAAGTGCCCTACAAGCCAATTACGTGAATGATAGCACTTGTAACATACTACGTCAATCTCTTCACTTTTGATTATTGATATTTTCTCATATTATCTGGATATATATTGTGATGTCCTTGGATCTGTGCAATGAGAATCAGATCATTGTGAGATCATGATAATGAGACCGATTCACATTTAAACACAGATCCTAAATAATCCCGGTCATAGGTTACTTGAGAGGGACATCGAGATAACCGGACAGACTGGTGTGCTATATACCCATCCATATGATGGTTGCTGGTCTCATAGCTACTCGTGTGGGGACACTAAGGGTACAATATAGGTGCTCATTGGAGAATGAATTCACTGATTGATCTACTTACGGAATGCTAGATTGTTATTGATACCTCACCTCAGACAGTGATTCCATAGTCATAGTAGTATATTTGGTCCTTAGACTTAAGACACTAAGGATGTCCTATATAAGTACTCCACTCTTTGATACCAGACTTATAGGTTTGGAAGTTCTAGATCTAGTATAACTGATTATTGGGAGTGTCAGTTAACTTTACGATGGCTATTGAGTGTCAATAGAGGATCATCTACTCTCGATATCATGAGAGGAATATCCCATGTGTTCTTGCTCAGGCAAATCCCTAGCCAGGGTCATTCGGATTAAGAGAGAAAGAGTTCTCGGGGAGAATTCGATTAGAGCGAGACTCGATTGGAAATCGTATGGGCCTGACAGCACCATGCCCGATATACGATCTCTAGGATATTAGATAGATGAGAAACTATACATACATAGTAATTGAGGACAGATAGGTCTAAAGGATTGGATTCCCCAGTATCATCTGAGGACTATGGCGTAGTGGCCTAATACATCCATAGTCGATGAGTCGAGTGAATTATTATGGAGATAATAATTCACTGAGTCAGAAAGAGTTCTGATAAGTAAGACTCATGGTCAACTTGATATTGGGCCTAAAGGGTCACACACATATGGTAGGTGTTGCAATGAGTAGAGGTTCGGATATGAGATATCCGTCGGAGCCCCTATCTTATTGGATATCCAATAAGCCCTTGTATTATTGGATCCCATGGATGAGATCCAATAAGAGTTAGATTATTGGGTAGAAAATCATTAATCTAAGAGGCTTGGGTAATTGGATAGAGATCCAATACCCAATAGGGCATGATTCATTAGAGTTTACATGGGGCCTCTATAAATAGGAGGGAACCAAAGGCCCACAGGCTGGGGTTTTCTCAATGGTCACCTCATATTCTCCTCTCTCTAGAGAGGAGCATTGTCGCAGTCCCTGCTGTGTAGATACCGCTAGAGAGGAGGACACTTGACCACCTTTATCCTCTCTCATGGATCTATGGGAACTCAAGGATATACGAGCTCCCTAGGTACTATCTTTCTTACATACACAGTTTTCAGATTCGTGAATTTGTTTTTATGCAGCGATCTTTGTATGATGACAAAACTATTTCATGAAAATCTATGATTTTTATTTTTTATTCTTCTCCGCTGTGCATGTGATGTCGCTCCTAGATTTCCTAACACTATTAATGGGGGATTCAACTTTACACCATGGCCTCGGGACCAAAGCGGCCTGGTTTGGGTCCGGATGTGCGGGGATCCTTCGATCTGGGCTTCAAGCCGGTCGGGGCGACGAAGGGGTGGCATCTGTCATTCGAGGAGGATGGCCTCGGGCTCCGTTCGATGCCGGGGGCTCCGCCTTTGTTCCTGCAAAAAGGTCGGGTCGGGGGGAACTCCGCACGACCCCTCCGACAATCAAGTTAGCTCAGGCTACCTTGAAGGGATCTCCCCTCTTTTCTCTGAGTGGTCTCCTCTCTTTCTTATGTTCGTCTCCCTTAGTTTTTACGGGCCGGACTGCTCCCCCGGCTATAATTGTGATGCTACGTCTTTGATTGCGTCTGTCAGCGTGCCGAGGACCTGCCCCCTACGGGATGGTGACGTGCCTCGACGACTGTGCGGCTTGTGCGGAACAGGTATCGTCACCTCTATCGGTCAACACAAGCTACAGCCGGTCACGATGGAGACAGAAGACGTCATCTGAGGGCAAGTGGTACGGGCTGACGTCATGTTCAATTTATTACCCACATCAACTATAAAGCAAGGCTAGTGGTTAAAGGGTATCGTCAAAAGTAAGGTGTTGACTACAACGAAACCTTCTCACCTGTAGCCATACCAAAATCTATTTGAATTCTATTAGTTACTGTAGCACACTATGATTATGAAATCTGGCAGATGAATGTGAAAACTATATTCCTTAATGAAAACCTTGAAGAGAAGATATATATGATGCAGCCTAAGAGATTCGTGTCTAAGGATAGTCCAAACAAGATGTGCAGGTTGCTTATATACATCTATGGACTGAAGCAAGCTTTCTGAAGTTGGAACATAAGATTTGATATAGTGATCAGATCATATGACTTCATTAAGAACAAAGATGAGCCTTGTGTGTACAAGAAGGTAAGTGGGAGTGCTATCACCTTTTTGGTGCTGTATATGGATGATATCCTGATCATTATGAATGATGTAGGAATGCTCTCCATAGTAAAGGCTTGGCTATCTAGACACTTCTCCATGAAGGACATAGGGGAAGCATCCTAAATATTAGGGATTTGGATCTATAAAGATTGATTCAAGAGGATGCTTGGCTTGTCTCAGTCCATGTATATATACACTATTGTCAAAAGGTTTGGCATAGAAAATTCTAAGAGAGGTCTTATACCGATGAGATATAGGCTATCATTTTCTAGGAGTATATCCCGAAAGACTCCTAAAGAAAGGGCACACATTGACATGATACCCTATACCTCAGCGATAGGGTCTATCAAATATGCTATGCTATGTACAAGCCTAATATAGCGTATGTTCTGAGTATCATGAGCAGGTATTAGACAGATCTAGGCTTGGAGCACTGGAAAGTAGTAAAAGATATCCTTAAGAACTTGAGAAGGACTAAGGATCTTTTACTCTCAAGATATGGAGAAAGTACCCTCAGGATTGAGGGCTATAGGGACTCGAGCTTCTAGTCTGATGTAATTGATAGCAAGTCTAATTCAGGGTATGTGGTCACCCAGAATAGAGAAGTAGTATGCTGGAAGAGTTCTAAGTAAAATACTACTGTTGACTCGACCACAAAGGCGAAGCACATTGCTACGATAGATACAGCAAAGGAGGGAGTATGAATGAAAAAGTTCATTATAGATCTAGGAGTCATACTTGGCAACAAGGCTTATTCTCTTATATTACGATAACTATAGGGTAATTACTCAAATAAGAGAATCCGGGTCTCATCAGAAGTGTTCCGAGGAGGTTCCAACTTATTAGAGAGATCATGGCCCGAAGAGATGTAGCAGTGGAAAGAGTTCCATCCAAAGATAACATCGTATAATCACTGATGAAGTCATTGTCTCATATTATCTTTGAGCATCATAGAAGTCTGATGGAGATCAGATACATATGTGATTGGCATTAGGTCAAGTGAAAGATTGTTAGTTATAGGTACCCTACAAGCCAATCACGTGAGTGATTACACTTGTAACACGCTACGTCAATCTATTTACTTATGATTACTAGCATTTTCTCATATTATCTAGATGTATATTGTAATATCCTTGAATTTACCTTTAAACATCGACCTTAAATAATCTCGGTTATACGTTACTCGAGAGGGACATCAAGAAAACTGGATAGACTAATCTGCTGTATACATGTCCATATAATAGAGGTGGCTGGTCTCATAGCTGCTCGTGTAGGGACACTGTGTTGAATCTCGGATTTTGATGATGAAGTCAATTGATGGGTTATTTGATCTAATCCATATTATTGAGATAAGTGTGCAGGATTAACTATGATAGCAATAAAGACATAAAGCAAATTTTCAGAGTCAAGTATGTTGGGAGTTCAAGAGTCCGTCGAAAATCCGAAGGATCGTCGAAAGTGCTATCGAAACTACTCAAGAATAAATCAAGGACTTACCGAAGGCATCGAAAGTTTACCAAAAAGATCATCGAAGGTTCGTGGATCTCACCGAGAAGGTTCAGAAGCTTGCCAAAGAATCAAGGAACTTGTCATAAAGTCCGGGAGCCTATTGGGGGTTCATCGGAAGAAATCCGAGGGTGTGTCGAAAGTCCATCGAAAGTTCGTCGAAAGCTCGTTAGAAGAAAATTCGACATGCCGGTTTAGTTTTTGCTTAGAATATATTTTCAATTTCATAGTTAGCATGTAATTAGGGTTAGGATTAAGTGATAATCTTGATTAACCCTAGTAAGGGCCAACTAGGCCTCAATTGATCTAAATTGGGTCGAATTCAGGGCCCATTCAATAGTGCCGGATTCAGGGCCATCGCCAGATTGGGGCGGTGGCACCGCCCTAGGAACAGGTCCCCAAGTAGTCTGGGCAATGGTACCACCCTAGATCAGTGGTGGTACCGTTGGTAGTTATTACCTGCCAATGGTGGTATTGCTTGGCAGGCAATGATACCACTAGTCCATAGAGTCCGAGGATCCTATCAGGCAGTGGTACCGCCCAGTACACCAATAGAATAGGATCAACAGGCAGTGGTACTACTAGTGTCAGGCGGTGGTCTGCTAGTACCCAGAAATCCAGGATGTGACTCTTTTTGGCTCCATTTTTTAAGTCAATTGAGTCTATAAATACTTCTCTCTTCTCAACTGGTATAGCACTTTTTGAGAAGTAAAAAAATTGAGTCAAAGCTTTAGAAAAATTATGTTCGATAGCTTGAGTGTTCACCTCTCACTCTTTCTTTGTCAAAATTCTATAAGAGTGTGAACCACTTATGAAAGTTTGTAAGAGGGGTACTTGGTCTTTTCCCTTTAAGAAGATTTGAGAGTGAAAGTTGGGAACCTCATCAGAGGAGGTTTGGAAGTGGACATAGGTCATTTGTCCGAACCACTATATATCACTACGTACTACTCTAGATATGTGAGTTTTAATTTTTGCATCTTGTCTTTACATAGTTGCAAATCTTTTGATCTCCTTCTCACTACTCTCAATCGCATTCACTCGAATCACTTTGCTCAAGTCTTTTTCATCGGACCAAAATTTCTGAATGAACAACTCTTTCCAAAATCATTTTAAATTTATAGGTTTTATCTGCTACACTAATTCAAACCCAACGCCACCCCCCCCCCCCTCTCTTAGTGTCGCTCAAATCTTAATAATTGGTATCATAGCTTAGTCACTCTCATTTGGTTTAAAACCCAAGAGAGATGACTTATTCCGACATGCAAGAGGGTCATTCTATTACACGTTTGCCTATGTTTAATAGGTCAGATTATACGTATCGGAAGACTCGTATGAAGATTTTTTTTATTTCCATAGATTTCAAACTTTGGAATATCATTGAAAATAGATTTCAAAAATCTTCTCTTCCGATAAACGAATGGAATGGATCGAAGAAGAAGGTTTTTGCACTTAATGTAAAGGCTATGAATGTCTTGTTTTGCGCACTTCATAAAAATGAGTTTAATCGTGTTTTGATTTGTGAATCAACTTTTGATATTTAGAGTACCCTTGAAATCACTCATGAAGGCATTAGCCGAGTGAAAGAGTCCAAAATCAATCTCTTGGTGCATTTTTATGAATTATTTTAGATGAAACTAAGTGAGTCCATCGAAGACATGTACACCCGTTTCACGGATGTCGTCAATGGACTCAAAGCACTTGGTAAAGGTTTTTCTAATTTCGAACTTGTAACTAAAATTTTAAGATCCCTTCCAAATAGTTGGGATCCAAAAGTTACGACCATTCAAGAGGCTAAGGATCTTAAAATTTTTCCTCTCGAAGAACTCATTGGGTCTTTAATGACCTACGAAATGATATGTCATGCTCATAATGTTAGAGAACCCCCTTCCAAAGAACTGGAAGGATATGGTATTGAGATCACAAGAAGACCACTTGAAGGAATCTTCAAGTGATGAGGACCTTGATGATGAACTTACACTCTTAACTCAGAAATTCAAAAAATTTATGAGAAATAATAAATTTAAAAATGATATTAAAAATAAACTTGAACCCAAAAAGGCCCAAGTTACATGTTACGAATGCAAGAAGCCGGGGCACTTCAAAAGTGAATGCCTCCAAGCGAAGAAGAAGTAATCAAAGAGGAAGAAAGCTCGAAAGGTGACATGGAATGACTCAAGTAGCTCCAAAGATTAAGAAGCAATCAACAAAGAGGAGGCTAACTTCGTGCTAATGGCTTTAGGAGATGAGGTTTGTGAGTTATTTAATGAAGATTTATCTTTCGATAAACTTTCAATCACATTTCATGAATTATTTGATGAGTGTAGAGCTATTAGTAAGAAGTTTAATTTATTGAAAAAGGAGCATACTATCTTACTAGATAAACTTGAAAGTTTTGAACTCGATATTCCCTCTTTACCCCCATGCTCTAAGTGTGAACACTTAGAAGCAACCAAAAATGAAAACTTGTTACTTAAATAAGTTTAAGGTCAATAGCAAGGGCTTAGACATGATTCTTGCAAACAAGGGTCATATTAAAAATAGAAGTGGAATTGGATTTGTGAGTGAGACTCATCGAAATCCTATAACCTTCATCAAAGGACCTATACTACATGTTTCATCTCACTCAAAGTGCAACTTTTGTTGCAAACCAAAACATATGGCTTACAAATGTCCGTATAAAAAACTTAGCCCACATAGGTTAATATGGGTTCCTAAAGGAATGATAAGGAACTCAATGAACAATGACAAGTTTAGTAGATCAATATTTGAGGCATCCAAGCTCAAATGAGTACCTAAAAATCATCCTCTTTTGTAGACACATTCACCCACACAAGCTAGGAGCAAGAGATGGCACCTTGATAGTGGATGCAAAAGGCACATGACTGGAGATCCATCTCAATTCTCTAAGCTCATTAGCCAGGACGAAGGGTATGTCACCTTCGGAGAGAATAAAAAGGGTAAAATCATTAGCAAGGGAACTATATTTTTTTTTTGGTAAGTAAATATAATTATATTTAATATGAAGTTTGTACAAAGTAGATTTGTCTACACAAGCCGTAGACTATAGCCTGATATCTCCTAATGTAGTCTAGGAGAATGCACCCCACCTCAGAAATGTGGAATGGTCTCACTCCACCAGACTCATCTCCAAGAGAACTATAGGTAACAAATTAAAATTTTCAATTGATAATGTGTTATCGGTAGATGATTTAAAGCATAATCTTTTGAGCATTAGTCCATTATGTGATAAGGGATATATTATGAAATTTGAATCTAATGCTTGCATTATTAAAAAATCACACAACAACACATCTATGATTGTACTAAAATAAAATAATATCTATACTATAAACATTGATGATCTTAGTAATGAAATGTGTTTTTGATTTTGAATGATGATGCTTGGCTTTGGCATTAAAGATTAGGTCACGTTCTCAAATCACATCTAAAGAATTTATAAGAGGCATTCCCAATATTAAGTTCAATAAAGACAAAGTATGTGATGCTTGTAAACTAGGAAAACAAATAAAAACTAGCTTCAAACCAAAGAATCAAATAAGCACCTCTAGACCATTACAATTGATCCATATGGATTTATTTGGATCAATTGACACAACGAGCCTAGGAGATAGGAAATATGCATTTGTAATTGTAAATGACTAAAGTAGATTCACTTTGACCTATTTCTTAGCTCACAAAAGTGATTGCTTTAAATGTTTCTCTAAATTTTGTAAACTTACTCAAAACGAAAAGGGTTTCATGATTTCATCGATTCGGAGTGATCACGATGGGAAATTCCAAACTGTGACTTCTAAAATTTTTATGAATCTAATGGATATAACCACAACTTCTTTATTTAGAGGAATCCTCAACAAAATAGAGTAGTAGAAAGAAAGAATAAAAATTTAGAAGAAATGACAAGAACCATGTTAAATGAACATAGTTTACCCAAATACTTTTAGGTCGAAGCCATTAATACGGCTTTCTATATTATGAATAGGGTTCTAATAAGACCATCTCTATCCAAAACTCCTTATGAATTATGGAATAACAAAAAACTAGATGTTGCCTATTTTAAAGTTTTTGGTTGCAAATGTTTTATCCTAAATGAAAAGGATGCTTTAGGAAAATTCGATGCTAAATCTGATGAAGGCATCTTTCTTGGTTACTCTTCTGTTTTTAAAGCTTTTCGTGTTTTTAATAAAAGAACCTTGGTTATAGAAGAGTCTATTCATGTAGTTTTTAATAAAGTTTTTGAATTTAAGAAAAATAATTTTGATGATGATCTTGGTTTTGATAATTTGAATTTAAATGAACCCTCTTCTCAAAATAGTAACTTGGATGCATCTTCTTCTAAATTTCTTTATGTAAGGAATGTAAGTGTGTAGATACCCATCCAAATGAACTAATTATAGGTGACACATCAAAAGGGATTCAAACTCATTCCTCTTTTAAGAATTTTTGTGTCAATGTTGCTTTCCTTTCTCAAATTGAACCTAAGTGCATTAACAAAGCCTTGAAAGATGATTTTTGGTTTATCGCAATGCAAGAGGAATTGAATCAATTTGAGAGGAATAAGGTGTGGAAGCTTGTTCCAAGACCAAGTGGCCATTTGTTATAGGTTCTAAATGGGTATTTAGAAACAAGCATGATGAATTTGGTATCGTGGTTAGAAACAATGTTAGATTAATGGCCAAAGGTTTCAACCAAGAAGAACGTATCGATTACGAAGAGAACTTTGCTCTTGTGGCAAGATTAGAATCCATTAGGATGCTCCTTGCCTATATTAGTAGTAATAATTTTAAGTTATTTCAAACGGATGTCAAAAATGGATGTCAAAAGAGCTTTCTTAAATATTTTTATTTCTGAAGAAGTGTTTGTTGAACAACCACCCAGTTTTGAAAACTGTCTCCTTCCTAATCATGTGTTTAAATTGACTAAGACTCTTTATGGGTTAAAATAAGCCCCAAGGGCTTGGTTTGAGAGACTTAGTTCATTTCTAATTTTAAATAATTTTACTAAAGGCAAGGTCGATACTACATTGTTTATTAAATATTTTAAAAATAATTTTCTTATTGTTCAAATCTATATTTTTTTTTGGTAAGTAAATGTAATTGTATTTAGTTTAAAGTTTATATAAAGTAGCTTTATCTACACAAACCGTAGACTATAGCCTGAGATCTCTTAGAGCAGTCTAGGAGAATGCACCCCACCTCAGAAAGGTGGAATGGACTCACTCCACCAGACTCATCTCCAAGAGAAGTTAAACAAAAAAAGTAGTCATGACTACACATGTTGTAGACTATGATGCCTTATGATAGTCAATAAATAACAAAATGCAATAACCAACCATTCCTAAACGACCTGTGAATACATCACATTGTTAAAACATAGAAACACACAATACAACAATCTCATTCTAGAAAGCATTAACAAATAATAAAATTGAATCTGATAAAGATATTATCTTTAGTTCTACTAACGAATCACTATGTGAATCATTTGCCAAGTATATGAGTCATGAATTTGAAATGAGTCTAATGGGTAAATTAACCTTTTTTTTAGGATTACAAATTAAACAACTTAATGATGATATATTTCTTAATTAACCTAAGTATATATTAGAATTGTTAAAAATATTTAACATGGATTGTTCAAAAGCCATAAATACTCCTATGAGCACTTCCACTAAGTTAGACTTGGATGAAAGTAGAGAAAATTTTAATCAAAAAATATATAGGGGAATGATAGGTAGCTTACTTTATCTCATCGTAACTAAACTGGATATCAGATTTAGTGTAGGGTTTTGTGCAAGATTTAAAGCTAATCCTAAGTTATCTTACCTTAAGCCGTTAAAAGAATCCTTAGATATCTTAAAGGAACTCCTAACCTAGGTTTATAGTATCCAAAATCTGATGACTTTGATTTAAAAACCTATGTGGATGCGGATTTCGGTGGATGTAGAATATATAGAAAAAGTACATCTAGAATATGTTAATTTTTAGGACATGCACTTATTTCTTAGACTTCCAAGAAACAAAATTTGGTTGCACTATCTACGATGGAGACCGAATACATAGCCACAAGTGCATGTTGTGCACAAGTTGTTTGGATGAAAAATACTTTAGATGACTATGAAATTTATTTAAAGAATATTCTCATAAAATATGATAACACAAGTACTATTTGTCTAACCAAAAATCTCATTCAATACTCTAGAACTAAATATATTGACATTATGTATCACTTTATATGAGATCATGTCAATAATAATGATGTCATTCTAGAATTTATTGATACAAAACATCAATTAGCAGACATTTTCACAAAACCCCTAAATGAAGAATAATTTGACTTCATTAGAAGAGAATTAAGCATGTTAAATTATCCTAATACATGATGTTGTATGTTTCTTTTTTGAAATTTTTCAACTTTGGTTTTTCATAATCTCAACTTGTTATTATTTTCGGATTTTGGATGACATCTTTACGATATGATATTTTGAATGGAGCGTAAGTTCCATTCAAGGGTCCCTTTAAGATATCGTAAAATTCGTTTGATTGTAGACCAATGCATAATAGATGGCTGGTGCATGAACTGGGATAATTTATTGACTACAAATGAGATATCTGGATAGGTGAGAGCTAAGTACTGTAAGGAGCCAAGTACTTGTCGGTATTGAGTAGCGTCCGAAGTAGGGCTTCCATCACATAATTTGAGTAATTCATTAGTAGAGAGGGGAGTTGTAACCTCTTTTGCATCCTACATGTTTGTTTTGGATAATAGATCTTGAATATACTTTCTTTGTGATAGGAGGCGACCTGAAGATGTAAATGTTGCTTCAACTCCCAGAAAGTAACTTAAGGTGCCAAGATCTTTGAGGGAGAATCGATCAGCCAATTGTTTCAGGAATGTCCGAATCTCCAAGGGATCATTGCCTGTAACAATAATATCGTCCACATATACAAGAAGATATATTATGGTTTTATTTTATTGTCATAAGAATAACGAGGTATCAGACTTAGAGTTGATAAAACCAATTTATGTCAGAAATGAACCAAGTTTAGTATACCAGGCTCTTGGAGCTTGACGAAGTCCATAAATAGCTTTTTGTAGTTTGCAAACATGTCTCGGATACTAATGATGAATGAAGCCAGGGGGTTGCTGCATATAGACATCTTCAGTTAGAGTCCCTTGTAAAATGGTATTATTAACATCTAGTTGTCATAGCTGCCAGCCTTTTGAGATGGCCAAACTTAGAATGAGTCAAATTGTTGTGGGTTTAACAACAGGACTGAAAGTCTCTATGAAGTCAACTCCAGGTCGTTGATGAAACCCTTTCGCTATGAGACGTGCTTTATATCTAGCAACGGATCCGTCTGGGTTTCGCTTAACTCGAAAGACCCATTTACACCCGATGATGTTTTGTGTAGGATGAGAGGGTACAAGAGACTATGTGGAATTATGGAGGAGGGTATCATATTCTTCACACATGGCTTTACACCAATGTGGAGATTTTTGGGCTTGAGTAATTGTGGTAGGTTCATTGATCTCAGAAGAGGATTTTGTGATAGCATGTAGGTCGGGACTTGACGTGGCTTGAATATACCACTCTTGGAGCATGTTGTCATTGGATGTTTAGGAGCTGCAGCTTGTGTTGTTGGTATAGGTAGTGGAGAGGCATTGACACGGGTTGGAGCAAGCTGAGGTACTTCAGTGTTATTGTGGTCAGAAGAGGGTAAAGAATGTTGTGTTTCCGAGGAGATTACATCAGTAGTAGGGGAAGCTTGTAAGGAGGGGAGAGGAGAAGCAATAGAGGGAGTGAGGAGCTGTTGAACCGGAAGAACAAGAGAGTGCGCATCCTGAGGAAAGGGATTGGATGGTGTCATAGGAGGTTCGTGTAATGGGATCGGAGGGATACTCCAGTGATGTATGTTTGTCGGAATAGCTTGCACGATAGAATGGTTGTGAAAAGGAAAAGTAGACTCTAAAAAAATAACGTGACGTGATATAAAGACTCTTTGAGTTTGGGGTTCATAACATCGGAAAGCATTATGTTCTAGAGAGTATCCTATGAAGGTGCAAGGCTTAAATCGGGGTGTCAACTTGTGTGAGGTATAAGGTCGTAGTCATGGATAACATAAACAACCAAAGACTTTGAGTTTCTGAAGATTTGGGGGCTTGTGAAAAAGTTTTTCAAATGGTGACTGGTATTGTAGGACTGGAGTAAGCATACGATTAATTAGATAGACTACAGTTTGAAAAGCAACTGACCAAAAGGTTGGGGGCATGGATGCTTGATGTAGAAGTGAGAGGCCAGTTTCAACTATATGCTGATGTTTGCGTTTAGCAGAACCACCTAATTGGAGAGTATGTGGGGGTGACTTGAGGTGTTGTATACCACAAGCTGAGAGGCAAGATGTGAGGGCTTGAAATTCACCTCCGCCATCAGAGTAAATTGTTTTGATTGAAGACTGAAGAAATTTCACCAACTTGCGAAAGTTGGTAAAGATTGTTGAAACGTCAGATTTATGACGGAGAGGAAATAACCATGTGTACTTGGTGAAATAATCAACAAAAATGACATAAAATCTAAACTTGTCAAAAGAAGGGGTTGGGGCAGGGCCCCAAACATCTGTATAAACAATTTCAAATGGTTTAGAGCAAGATATGGAGGATGTTCCAAAAGGTAGTCTATGACTTTTATTGCTAAGACAAGCATCACAATGCATGTTAATGCTACTATTTTTAAAAGTAGGAAGAGAATAACGAGAGAGTAATTTTTGCTGAATAGAGGATGAGGGACGATCAAGACAACGATGCCACACATTAACTGAAGCTACAACTGAGGAGTAAGCAGTGGGCTGAGTGAATTGTGGAACCGACGGCCACTCATAAATGTTGTCTTTATTCCGACCTCGGACCAAGGATGCCCCCGTGCTCAAATCCTTGATAAGAAAGGAGTTAGGAAAGAATTCAATTGATGTATTATTTTGTTTGCAGAATTGAGAAACGGAAATGAGATTTCGTTTGATGTGAGGGGCACACAAAACATCACCGAGTGTAAAAGTGTTGTTGTGTGAATTAAGCTTTGTAGAACCAGCATGAGTAATGGGAATTCCTTTACCATCACCGATGATGATATCTTCATTTCCGCCATAGGTGTTGTGGGTGGACAAGTTCTGTAAATCAGATGTAATGTGATGGGATGCGCCAGAGTCCACAATCCAATTGTGTTGATTGATATTCGGAGTAGTCGTGAGATTTGCTTGAGGTCGCTGGGATAGAGGAGGAAGTCTGGGTCGAGATCGATAGACTTTTGCAGAGTGTCTAATTTTGTCGCATAGTTGGCAGGCATCTCTTTGTTGACTTGGATGTTGAGGACGCCAGGGCTAAGGATAATTGAAGTAGCCGCCTTGATAGTTGTGACTACAGTGCTGATGTTGTGGAGGAGGGATGATGTGTTCATAGTTCATAAGTTCAGGAGGCATCTTGATCAAGCCTTTGTTGATAGTCTTGTTAGACTGGTTGCCTCTCCTTTTGGACTTTTACTAACTTGAGTCGTGACGGATGATCTTGGCAATTTGTCCTCGTGCTTGAGATAAATCTCAAAATCGGTCAATTTGTCGTAGAGTTCTTCAAATGACATCAGTGTGTCACGTGCCCGTATTGCTACTGCCAGTTCCTTGTACTCGTCCCCTAGGCCATTGAGGGTGTGTATAATGATTTCTTCATCACTGACGGAATGACCTATTAGAGCCAAGTTATCAATAATAATTTTTATTTTTTTGTAGATAATCGGCAATGATACTTCCCTCTTGTTTTGTTTTCATGAGACTGGATAGGAGACTGAGCATACGAGTCCGGGAATGATTTGCCAAGGTGGTTTGTAACTTGCACTGTGCTTCCAAGACCGAGTGTTATATGAAGATATGAGGGGGCAAGGGATCCAAATGATCGAGGCTTGAATTGCTTGTAGTATGAGATGATCTTGACGTAACCAAAGTTTATGGTCCAGATTTGATACTGGACTGGGTGCTCTTGGGATGTTGAGCATCGCCGGTGGACAACAGAGAGAGCTGTCCACATACCCAAGAAGATCATAGCCAAATAGAAGGTTAGAAATTTGAGCACGTCAGGATGCGTAGTTACCACCTCTGGATAACTTGAAGGGGATGAGCGTAGCAGCATTAATGGAAATAAGACCTGAAGAGAAAAGAATACTATGGTTCCCTATAGGAACAGTAACTGGAGCGTCAGATATGAATGATGAGGACATGTTGAGGATATATACCAATCGACAGAAAGCGATCAGTGGAAAAAGAGATGATGTCGCCGGTGAGATGCACTGCTTCATCACAGAGGCCATGATCTTTATAGTCTGTTTAAGCGACTTAAGGAAGAAGGTCGGTTCTGCTACGAGCGATGTAGTGAAGCAGGTGACTTCTGCTGATACTCGTATCGTTCTAGAGAACGAGTGCAGGAAGGGCAGTCGCTTAGCGTAGAGCAGGTGACGAAAACTCAATCGGTGCAGATCGCACCGTTCGATCAAATTCGACGATAAGAGGTTCTCGGTAGAGGAGAGCACCGGGGCTGAGATCGATGGTGCTATCCTATTTTTGTCACACTGCATGCTGGCTACGGCGGTTGCTATTGATGCCGGCAGCGAAGAGGGGTGCGTGGGCATTGGTTGAAGCTACGGCTGAGGGGGTCACGGCCGAGAAGCAAGGGAGTATCGATAGCGGTGGTCACTAGTAGCGATAGCAGGTGATCGCAAGAGCTGGTATGGCCGTGTAGAAGAAATTGTCGCGCTGACAGCTCGATGCGAGAAGAGGAAGTGATGATGATAATTAGCAGTTGGGCGACGGGAGCAGAGAGTGCTCTGCTTCTGTCGCACCGCAGAAGGGAACTAGCGCTGCAAAGGCTCGACGGCTGGCAGCGGTGGTGGTGCGACTGGAAGCAGCGGCGGTGGCCCTTCTCACGCTGCAACAGCCGGTGGGATCGCATGACCGGAGGCTGTGATGGTGGTGGTTGTGGCCCAGAGAGCTGCGACGGTGGGGTTGTGTGGAGGGAGGAAGGAAATAGCATCGGCAGTGGTGGATGCTGAGGTCAATAGCTGCGTTCTTCTACTCTGTTTCACCACAGAACAGGGGCGATTGCGGTAGTAGATTGCTGCGACTGAGGTAGCGAGGGGGAAGAGATCGCTGGTCGGGGGAACAACGATAGCGATGATGATGGGTTGCGTGGCCGCCGATTGAAGCAGCAGCGATGATCGCGGGCGGAAATAAATCTTTCACCCATGGAAGCAGAGGAAGCAAGGGGGCATAGAGGTAGAATCAGTGAGAAGAGAGCTTGCTCAGCCTGCTTTTGTGCAATCAACCGAGAGAAGGCGGGAGCTCGGCCTGCTTTTGTGCAACAGTCAAGAGAGGGCAGCGATTGTTGGCAAGAAAGAAGAGGGAGAGCCTCGCCGGAGTTCCACAAGATCTGGGGTAGGGAATGTTAACGAAGGAGCAGATAACTGGTCGCAGTAGAGGAATGGAAACCCCTCGGATGCTACGCCTTAACACCGAACTCGAAAGAGGCAGGCTTCGGTGAGAATCAATTGCTATCATCGGACAGCAAGAAGAGAGCTTGCTCTTAGACAAGCTGCTCTGATACCATGCTAAGATGAAAAGTAATTGTAAAAGTATGTTTTGATCAATATAATAGGATGTCTATTTATACAGGTTAAGAGGGAGGATTTCCCTCAACAACTAGAGAGATTTCCTAATACAGTTGGAGGAAATCTTATCTACTATCATGCCCCCGCAAGAGCTTCTCTCTCTAGGCGATTCTCTTCTCTCTCTAGGGTGAGAAGAGGCGGTGGCTGTAGGACGCTATGAATCTGCTTCTTCTCTCTTGGGTGGTGGTTCTTCCCTTCCTCCACGTGCGAACGCATTGGGGGAAAGTGAAGCCACGGAGAAGGCTAGGGCGAGAAAAGGCGACGATTGTTGGGTTCTCTGCTGTTCTACACACAGAGAGCAGGAAGGCTGCATTGCATGGCGAGTAGGGTTCTCTACGATTCTACGCGCAAGGAGAACAGAGGCTAAAAAGAGAAATTTAGTTTTCTCTCTCTAGGGTGATTTTCTCTCTCTAGGGTGATTCTACTTCTCTCTCTAGGGTGCGAAGAGGCGACAGCGGCTACCCCTTCTGCGCTGCGATTAGAGAGCATGATCGGCCAACGTGATCTATGGAACAGAGGACCTATTGCGGCTTTCCCAGTTTTGCCAGGAATTGGGGCTACGTCGATTAGACACTCACTCTCTCGCCTCTCTCTAACCTAGGAGGCGAGGGTTCCACAAATCGGACTGGGTGACGGCTGCTTCTCTCTGACCAAGGAGGAGAGGGTTTCGCAGATCGCTTTCTCCTTGTTCTTTCTCCCTGTTGGCTGCTAGGCGATTGAACAGAGGAGACAAGGCGGCGACTGCTGGGAGGTGTCTCTCCTGGTAGGAGCCTGCTTGCGGCTGCAGCATCCTTCTAGAGATTGACTACTGTTTGACAGGGGGGTGGCGATCAGAGCAGTTCCCCTATTCTGCTTGATTGAGGGCAGGTCTGCACTGCCCTTTTTGAGTTAGGGCAGCGCAACTTTATGGTTGGTGACAGTGGTAGCAGGGTAGATCCGAAAATGAGGCTTCCTTCTCAAGTTGCTTCTTCTACCCGACGAGATGGTCCTTCGATGATGTAGCATAGAGGAAGGTCGCGCTCTAGATCGCGACCTCCTACTCTCATTTCTAAAGATTCTCGGCCTTGGACAAACCTCTTCAAGGCTTCGGTTGGAAGCCTGAATCTTAGCTTGGATTTCTTTGCTCTAGAAACCCAAGCTGATCAGAAGATTGCTGTGTACGAGACTATTGATTCTGAGGAGCTGATTAAGACGTGGTCCATGGCACTTGTTGGTTATGTGGTCGGACTTAAGACATCCTATTTCCCGTTATCCTCATTCATCAAGACTCGATGGGGAGCATCAACATTTGATCTTCATATGTTACAGAACGGTTTCTTTGTATGCAAACTCTATTCTGAAGAGGATTTGCAACGGATTCTTGAAGGGTTTTGGACCATTCGTGGTCATCCGATGATACTACGACGCTGGTCCCCTGATGTCCGTTTGGAGTTAGATAGCCTCCAGTCTATTCCATTATGGGTTTCTTTTCATGGTCTTCCCTTGCATCTTTGGAGTCGACATTTTATTACTAAGTTATGTAGTACCTTGGGACAGCCATTGTATATTGACAAGGCAACAGCAATGCAGACGAGATTGGCTTTTGCACGAGCATGTGTTATGGTTTCTTCCGATGGAGATCTTCCGGATGAGGTTTATTATAGGGATCTTGTGGGGACCACTCATAAGGTACATGTTTCATACTCCTGAAAGCCACAGTAGTATAAAATTTACACTCTTTCGGTTATACACATGGAGCTTGTCAGCAAATGCAAAAAACGATCACTTAGGTTTACCGACAATGTCAGGCAACTCAAGTTGATGCTACGATGACTACTGATGAACAAGGTGCGTCTCCCGAAGCAGTAGCATCGATGACGATGAAAGAGCATTCTGACTCGCTTGGGCAACAACACAGACAAAAGGATACATCAAGAACTTTAATTCTTCCTATTATAGCCCCTTCCACAATAGCAATTTCCCAGGCTTCATCTCTTCCTACATTGACAGGAGTTGCTACAATGGGGATCCCATGTCCCACTCATCGTGCTAACCAGGATATTATATCTCAATCAATCCCAACAAACCTCGCCAGCCAAGATATTCAGCCTCAACAGATGCAACTTTCAACAAATACTGCCAACCTGGATATCTTGAGTACTTCAAAATTTAAGCATTTGCAAGCTGTGGATGAAGTGGAGAAAAATAGAAATAAAGGCTTAAAAGGTAAAGATATTATGTGGGAGGAAACTGCAAAACCTAAGGATAAGAAAAAGGATGGTACTGGTAAGTCGTACATACTTCCGTCTACCTAGGAAGAGTCCTTTATTTTCCTACCTATTTTAATTCTGATGAAGATACTTTGTTGGAATGTTCGTGGACTAAATAAACTTGAGAAATGTCGAGAGCTTAATAGAACAATCAAGTCTGCTGCTTGTGATATTGTTATTCTAGTGGAAACAAAAATTAAACCATTTCGGGTTTGTGTTCAAAAAAACTTAATATGGCTAGAGGCAGAACTTCTTACCAACGATACTTATGACACTTATGGTAGAATATGGGTATTATGGCATCCGAACTCTATTAGTGATTGCTTTATTTCTGCTATAGAACAATTCATCCACCTTAAGGCCGAGGATAAAAGGAATGGTTGTTAATTCCATATTACTAGTGTATATGCTTCTAACAGTATGCAGGAAAGAAACATAGATATTGCTACATTTATTGATATGAAATCTGTAGGGGATTGGCTTTCTTGGAGTAATCAAGGTGCTACCCACAGGAAAATAATGGCTCGACTCGATAAGTGTCTGGTTAATCGAGAATGGTTAATAGTTTATCTTGATTCACTTCTGGAGTATGGTGCTCAGTTGTTCTCTAATCACTCTTCAATGTATATATATGCAGATAAAGTAATACCCAGAGGCAAGAAACCATTTAGATTCTTTCACATATGGAGTACCCATCCTCAATTCCTTGAGGTTATCAGATCAGCTTGGAATGTTAATGTGCATGGTTCTCCCCCTTACATCTTATGCCAAAAGCTTAAAGCATGTAAAGTAGCACTAAATGAGTGGAATACAAACATCTTTGGCGATATTACCACCCGAGTCCTGTTAAGCAAGAAGGAACTAATAGCGGTGCAACATGAGCTACATCATCAGCCCTTTAATGAGAATCTTATTTGCAAAGAAGCAGAAGCTATGTATCAATTCATATAGGCCTTACAGCGGGAAGAAAGTTTTGCAAAACAGAAGTCTAGACAACATTGGCTTACGCTAGGGGATTCCAATATAAAATTTTTCTATATAGCCATTGCTACTAGAAGAGCTATTAACTGTATCAGGAAATGTAAAGACCAAGATGGTACGCTTATTGAGAATTTGGATGAGATTAAAGCACACACTGAATAATTTTTTTATTCTCTACTCAATCAAACAGAGTAGCCTAATAATGTTCATGAGGAGCCTACTAGAAAGCTTGATTCGGATGACATCACAATTCTTAATGCACCAATTACAGACGAAGAAATTGTAAGAGTTGTCTTCAAGTCACCAAAGCACAAAATCCCTGGTCCAGACGGATTTCTAGCTGAATTTTACTAAATTACATGGCCGATAATTAGAAATGACGTGATTAAAGCTTGTCAATATTTTTTCTCTTCAGGTCGTATTCTTAAAGCGATAAATTACACGTTTATTTCTATAGTTCCTAAGAATGCAGGGGTTGATTCACTAGAGCACTACAGGCCCATTTCATTATGCAACTTTATTTACAAGATTATCTCCAAGGTGCTTGCAGATCGAATGCAAATGATTATGCATAAGATCATTAGTCCTACTCAGGCTGCTTTTATTAAAGGGAGAAGCATACGTCACAATGTTCTTCTTGCTAACGACTTGGTCAAGGATCTGCATTCCAAATCAAGAGGGACAAAAATATGTTTTAAAGTTGACATATGAAAAGCATTTGATTCAGTTAATAGATACTTTCTCTACAGGATGCTCCTAAGTATGAACTTCCCTCAATAATAGATTAATTGGATTCAGTGTTGTTTAGAAACTCCAAAATTTTCGGTTCTATTTAATGGTTCACCCATTGGCTTCTTTGGGAGTACGAATGGCATCCGATAAGGAGATCCACTTTCTCCATATCTTTTTATAATTGTCATGGAAGGACTCAGCTGTATGTTAGAAAAGGCAGTCTCTGATGGCAGCATTAAGGTGCCCCATGCTGGTTCTATTCATATATCCCACATAATATTTGCAGATGATCTTATTATATTTCTTCGTAATGATACTACTTCAGTGAGGAATTTGACAACTATTATGAAAGATTTTGGTTTGGTTTCTGGCCTTCAGTTAAATCATACAAAAAGTAAAGTCTATATGGGTCATTGCATTGAGGATAAAGACTTTATTATACAAACTTTGCGGGTTAGCGAGGAAAGTCTGCCAGTTCCTTATCTGGGTCTCCCACTCATATCCACTGGCATTCACAAAACTCATTGTCAGCTTACCTTGCAAAAAATAAAGAATCGAATTTCCTCTTGGAAAACTAGACTTCTTTCCAAAGTAGGACGACTGGAACTCATCCGATCTGTGTTGTTCTCTTACTCTATTTATTGGTCTAATGCATTTCTTCTACCTATTGGACTTCTTTAGGATATTGAACGGCTATTGAAGAACTTTTTTTGGAATGGTACGGATGGTAAGAAAATGCATATGGTAATTGGGATAGCATCTGCAGACCGAAAGATGAGGGGGGGCTGAATCTGTGAAATCTGAGAGAATAGAATAAAGCTTGTTTGGTATAGAAATTATGGAATCTTTTGCAAAACAAATCCTTATGGTCATAATGGGTTTCTGCTAGGTACCTATCTAAGGAATCAATTTGGGAAGTTTCAGCAAAAACATATCATTCTACTGCTTGGAAACGAATTTTGAAGGCAAGAAATTGGCTGACCAAACATATTTATTATACAATCTCTTCTGGGACGAGAATTAATATGTGGTATGATCCTTGGGTGAATGAGAAGAGTATATTTCAATTGTATGGCGATAGAGTACGAAGAGATCTTGGGGCCTCTAAAGAATGGAATGTTTCTGAGTTCATTGTTAACGACACTTGGTATCTTCCTAGTCCTATTTCTCTTGATATGCTATCACTTTGGCCGACTATTACAACTCTTCCAATCCAGAATAACTCCTCAGATATGCTTAATTGGCTTCATGACAATGGAAAATTTAGTGCTACATCTGCATGGAATCAAATCAAACAAAGAAACAATAAGTGGATCCCAAGCAGTTAGACATGGGATAGTCCGGGCTCACAGACACATTCCTTATGCACATGATAGGCCCTTCTTGCCAAACTACCCACAATGGATAATATGAAGCGAAAAGGTATATATATTATTAATCGATGCTCTCTTTGTATGCAACAGGAAGAAGATATTGATCATCTTTATTTTGCTTGCGACTACACTAATTAGATATGGGAGGAGATTCTGAAGAGATTTGAACTCCATAGGCTACCAATGCCAAACTTGCATCAGGAACTAGAACAGCTACAGCAAAGCTTCTCAAGAAAAGGACTTCTTACACAACTAGCAAAAATTACCTTCAGATGTGCTATTTGGTGGATTTGGAGGGAGAGGTGTAGTAGAATCTTTGAGAGCCACAACACACAAAATACTCACCTATTGCTCAAGATACTTAGCAATTCAAGATCATGTATGGAGCAGGATCTGGAAATGAAGCATTTAACAAGTAGAGAAAAAGATATCTTTATCAGATTCAATTTTATTATTCGTTAATGCTTTCTAGAATGAGATCGCTGTATTGTGTATTTCTATGTTTCAACAATGTGATATATTCACAAATTATTTAGGAACGGTTGGTTATTGTATTTTGCTATTTATCTACTATCGTAAGGCGTCATAGTCTACAACATGTGTAGTCATGGCTACTTTTTTGTTTAACTTCCCTTGGAGATAAGTCTGGTGGAGTGAGTCTATTCCACTTTTCTAAGGTGGGGTGCATTCTCCTAGATTGCTCTAAGAGATCTCAGGCTATAGTCTACGGCTTGTGTAGACAAAGCTACTTTGTGTAAACTTCATACTAAATACAATTACATTTACTTACAAAAAAAAAGATATTTTGAATGGAGCTCTCATTTTTATTCCTTGATCATAATATTTTGATACTCCTTTTTCCTTCGTTTAATGAGCTTTAAGTAAAATCATGCCTTTTAATGACATGGTAAACTTGATTTTATACTCCCTCTACCTCTATTTGGATAATTAAATTGATTTCATGACTTTAGTATCATTTAAAGCTTGACATATGCAACTTACTGTTATGAACCTTGATTAAAGATTAGGCTCTCAAGTGTTTATTGTACTCTCTTTGGACTTGAGCTTTTACGATTTAATCATTTATCTTCCATCTCATGAATTCTTATAAGAATACCATGTTGAATCCTTCTTTATAAAATTTTTTATGCTAATATGCTTCACTTCATGAATTCATAAAATGCTAAAGTGAACTTCTTCACGAGTTTTGATATCTCTCTCTCTCATGTATTTTTCCTTTAATAAATGACATGAAGCCCTTCATACTATGTTTGACAAATGATTTAGCTTCAATGATGTATTTTTCCACTTTACAATTTTATGCTTGAATTTTCAATCAAAGTTGAGTCTTGAATTGTTTCGTGTATGAATCTTTCATGAGCACTTCGAAATTCTTATGCCTTTTAGCCTTAATGATCATTTTCTGGATTTCATAGACATGAATAAAAATGATCAAATCACTCATCAGGATTATCCATCTCGGGTTTATCCAACTTATTTTTTAAGCAAATTTTACCCACATGTATTATATGTGTTTGATGACTACCTTTATTCATAATCAAATTTCACTACCTTTTTGTTGATGAAAAAGGGGGAGAAGAATGTGGCAAAATAAATTGATGACTTGATAAATACATGCATCGTATTTAGAAGTATATGGCAAATAAATCCATGACTTTATGAATGATTAATATGTATCGTATCAGATCACAATGACATGATGGAATGATAAATGCCTTATTTGTTTTGTATTGCAATATGATGGAATGATAAATGTCTTATATGTTTTGATGGAATGATAAAATGACTTATATGTTTTATATTGCAATCTTTAAAAGCATCGCAATTAAATTTATAGTATATTGTAATATATCACATGTATCGCACAAGTTTCATACATGCTTAACATGTAAATTTTTGAAAGATTGTTATCATATCACGTTTAAAAATTGGTTTCTTTCATTGATATGATAAGTTATCATCTCATTTGATGATGTATCGCAAAATGATATCATGCCATACATTTGTACACTTTATAATTGATATCATGTGATCCATATTATATTTCAAAATTATGAGTGAAGTGATAAATGTCCATCATCATTCGACTTAAAAATAGATGTCATGCCATAACATTATGAAAAATATGAAGTTTCATATTTATGAAAACTCATGCTAAGCATGATGATAAGTTCAATAGATGAAACTTATCAGGTTCAGCTTGAATTCAAGGAGATTAAATTCAAGTGTTTTACTTCTCATAAAATGGCATGTAGATAGAGGAAGTTAAGATTAACTCCGTTATCAATTGATTGTCATCATCAAAAAGGGGGAGATTATTGAATCTCGGATTTTGATGATTAAGTTAATTGATGGGTTATTTGATCTAATCCATATTATTGAGATAAGTGTGTAGAATTAACTACGATAGCAATGAAGACATAAAGCGAATTACCAGAGTCAAGTATGTTGGGAGTTTAAGAGTCCGCCGGAAGTTCGAAGGATCGTTAGAAGTGCTGCCGGAACCAGTCGAGAATGAATCGAGGACTTGCCGAAGGCATCAGAAGTTCACCGAAAAAATCATTGAAGGTTCGCGGAGCTCATTGAGAAGGTTTGAAAGCTTACCAAAGATTCAAGGAACTTGCCATAAAGTCCAAGAGCATGCTGGGAGTCCGTCAGAAGAAATTCGAGGGTGTGTCGGAAGTTCGCCGGAAGCTCACTGAAAGAAAACTCAACGTGTCAGTTTAGTTTTTGCTTAGAATATGTTTCAATTTCATAGTTAGTATGTAATTAGAGTTAGGATTGAGTGATAATCCTGATTAACCCTAGTAGTGGCCAACTAGCCCTTAATTGGGCTGAATTGGGCCGAATTCAGGGCCCATTCAACAGTGCTAGACCAGGTCTGACGGTGGCACCGTCAGACTAGGGCAGTGGCATCACCCCGAGAATAGGTCCCCAGGTAGTCTAGGTGGTGGTACTGCCCCAGGTTAGTGGTGGTACCGTTGGTAGTTATTACCTGCTAGCGATGGTACCATCAGTTCACAAAGTCTGAGGAACCTGTCAAGCGGTGGTACCGTCAAATTGGGTGGTGGTGGTACCGCCTAGTACACTAATAGAACAGAGTCAACAGGTGATGGTACCACCAGTACTTAGAAATCTGGGATGTAACTCTTTTTGGCTCCATTTTTTTAAGCCAATTGAGTCTATAAATACCCTGCTCTTCTCAGCTAGTATAGCACCTTTTGAGAAGTAAAAAACCGAGTCAAAGCTTTAGAAAAATTATGTTCAATAGCTTGAGTGTTTACCTCCCACTCTTTCTTTGTCAAAATTCTGTAAGAGTATGAACCACTTGTGAAAGTTTGCAAGAGGGGTGCTTGGTCCTTCCCCTTCAAGAAGATTTGATAGTAGAAGTCGGAAACCTCATCGAAGGAGGTTTCGGTAGTGGATGTAGGTCATTTGACTGAACCACTATATATCGCTACGTACTACTCTAGATGTGTGAGTTTTAATTTTTACATCTTGTCTTTACTTAGCTGTAAATCTTTTGATCTCCTTCTCACTACTCTCAATCGCATTCACTCAAATCACTTTGCTCAAGTCTCTTTCGTTAAACCAAAATTTTTGAATAAATAACTCTTTTCGAAATCATTTTAAATTTATAGGTTTTATCCGTTGCACTAATTCACCCCCTCCCCCTCTTAGTACCGCTCAGATCCTAACACTAAGGATACAGTGCAAGTGCTCATTAGAGAATGAGTTCACTAATTGATTCGCTTATGGAATGCTGGATGGTTAATGATACCTGACATCAGACAGTAATTCCATAGTCTTAGTTGTGTGTCTGGTCCTTAGACTTGAGATTCCAAAGATGCCTTATATAAGTACTCTATTCTTTATTATTGGACTTATAGGTTTGGAAGTTTCAGAGCTAGTACAAATGATTCTCGAAAATGATAGTCAACTTTACAAATGCAATTGAGTGTCAATAGAAGATCATCCACTCTCGATATCATGAGAGGAATATCCTATATTTTCTAATGGAAATCATCAATTTAGCAACCATACACCCCAATAGTTAAAGAGCTATGATACATATGGAATGCAAATTGACACCCTCCAACGAATTGAAACAAGACGGATCGTTCAAGAATGAAGTAAGGGAAACTATTTTAATTACTTATCAATAGAAAATTGATGAAATAACTAGAATAATACTTTGAATTCTCTTAAGACGCCATAAACTTAACAAGTCTGATAAGTCAAAGGAAAAACAAAGATTTGGTTTGAACGCCACAAGCAGAAAAGCCTGATAAGTTCTAAAGTTCATGCAAGAACTTAAAAACAAAACACTCACCTGTGTTGAAGAATTATTATACTTCCCAAATTATCTGTCTTACACTAGGAATCAGCCTCATTTATATAGTGTGAGACTTAGTACAAAGGGAATGAATGCATTAAATAACATTCATATTCCAAATTCATGATTTTTGGTAAACATGGCTGAATGGACTTTTATTCTTTAAGATGAGGTCTTCAAATTTATCTTTCTTTCTTCATGATCATGTTGACCATTTTAGGCTCTTCTTCCAACCATAGAATCTTAACTGAGTCTTGACTAGCTTGATCCTTCCAAATGTTTTTCAATAAACAAGTTAAAGCTTCTTTCATCCTCTTAGCTTTAGCTCTTGTAATTGGTCCTCCATGAATAGTTAAAGGGTCTTTAATAGAATTATGATCAACTTGTTAGTTTAGATCATTCCCCCTTTCCTGGAAAGGATTCATCCTCGAATCATAGCCTCCATCACCTATATCAAACAAAGATAGATTAGAAACATTGAATGTTGCATTAATGTTGCCATACTCACCTGGTAGTTCTAGCTTATATTCATTGTCATTGATTTTTTGAATGACTTGAAATGGACCATCTCCTCTTGGCATTAGTTTAGACTTCCTATGACTAGGAAATCTTTCCTTCCTTAAGTGTACCCAAGCCCAGTCACCAGGTTCGAACACTACTTATTTTCGACCTTTGTTATGTAGTTTTTCATATTGTAGAGTTTTCTTTTCAATTTGTATTCGGACTTTTTTATGCAATGCTTTGACAAAATCAGCTTTTTGCTTACCATCCAAATTGGCCTTTTCCAATGGTAAAGGTAGCAAATCCATAGGAGTTAATGGATTGAACCCATACACAACTTCAAATGGGGAATGGTTTGTTGTAGCATGCACACTTCTATTATAAGCAAACTCCACATGTGGCAAACACTCCTCCCAATTTTTTAAATTATTTTGAATTATGGCCCTCAAAAGTGTTGATAAAGTTTGATTTACCACCTCCGTTTGTCCATCTATTTGTGGATGACAAGTGGTTGAATATAACAATCTTGTACCCAACTTACTCCAAAGTGTTTTCCAAAAGTGGCTAAGAAACTTTACATCTCTATCACTTACAATTGTCCTTGGGATACCATGTAACCTCACAATTTCTTTGAAAAACAGTCCCGCAACATGTGTTGCATCATTAGTTTTATGGCAAGGAATGAAATGTGCTATCTTGCTAAACCTATCAACAACAATAAAAATAAAATTTCCTCCTGAAAAACTAGACTTCTTTCTAAAGCAGGATGACTTGAACTCATCCGATCTGTGTTGTTTTCTTACTTTATTTATTGGTCTAATGCATTTCTTCTACCTGTTGGACTTCTTCAGGATATTGAACGGCTATTGAAGAACTTTTTTTGGAATGGTATAGATGGTAAGGCAATGCATATGGTAAATTGGGATAGCATCTACAGATCGAAAGATGAGGGGGGCTGAATCTGCGAAATCTGAGAGATTGAAATAAAGCTTGTTTGGTATAGAAATTGTGGGATCTTTTACAGAACAAATCCTTATGGTCACAATGGGTTTCTGCTAGGTACCTATCTAAGGAATCAATCTAGGAAGTTTTAGCAAAAACATATCATTCTGCTGCTTGGAAAGGAATTTTGAAGGCAAGAAATTGGCTGACCAAACACATTTCTTATACAATCTCTTCAAGGATGAGAATTAATATGTGGTATGATCCTTGGGTGAATGGGAAGAGTATATTTCAACTGTATGGCGATAGAGTCCGAAAAGATCTTGGGGCCTCTAAAAATTGGAAGGTTTCTGAGTTCATTATTAATGGCACCTAGTATCTTCCTAGTCCTATTTCTCCTGATATGCTATCATTCTGGCCGACTATTACAACTCTTCCAATCAAGAACAACTCCTCAGATATGCTTAATTGACTTTATGATAATGGAAAATTTAGTGCTACATCTACATGGAATCAAATCAGACAATGGAACAACAAGTGGATTCTAAGCAGTTGGACATGGGATAGACCGAGCTCACAGAGACATTCCTTATGCACATGGCAGGCCCTTCTTGCTAAATTACCCACAATGGAAAATATAAAGCGAAAGGTATATATATTGTAAACCGATGCTCTCTTTGTATGCAATAGGAAGAAAATATTGATCATCTTTATTTTGCTTGCGACTACACTAATTGGATATGGGAGGAGAGTCTGAAGAGATTTAAACTCCATCGGCTACCAATGCCAAACTTGCATCAAGAACTTAAGAAGCTGCAGCAAAGCTTCTCAAGAAAAGGGCTTCTTATATAACTAGCAAAAATTACCTTCAGATGTGCTATTTGGTGGATTTGGAGGGAGAGGTGTAGAAGAAACTTTGAGGGCCACAACACACACAATACTCACCTATTGCTCGAGATACTTAGCGACTCAAGATCATATATGGAGCAGGATCTAGAAATGAAGCATTTAACAAGTAGAGAAAAAGATATCTTTATCAGATTCAATTTTATTATTCGTTAATGTTTTCTAGAATGAGATTGCTGTATTGTGTGTTTCTATGTTTCAACAATATGATGTATTCACAGGTCATTAGGAATGGTTGGTTATTGTATTTTGCTATTTATTGACTATCGTAAGGCGTCATAGTCTACAACATGTGTAGTCATAGCTCCTTTTTTTTGTTTAACTTCTCTTGGAGACGAGTCTGGTGGAGTAAGTCCATTCCACCTTTCTGAGGTGGGGTGCATTCTTCTAGACTGCTCTAAGAGATCTCAGGCTATCGTCTACGGCTTGTGTAGACAAAGCTACTTTGTACAAACTTTAAACTAAATACAATTACATTTACTTACAAAAAAAACAACAAAAATAGATTCTCTCCCTCCTTTTGACCTAACCTAAGACAAAGTCAATGGATATATCAACCCAAGGTTCACTAGCTATAGGAAGGGGTATATATAACCCATGAGGCATTACTTTAGATTTAGCTTGTTTACAAGTGATGCATTTCTCACACAATCTTTCAATATCCCTTTTCATGTGTGGCCAAAAGAAATGATCACTTAACACATCTAAAGTTTTTCTAACTCCAAAATGTCCCATTAAACCTCCACTATGTACTTCTCTCACAAGTAATTCTCTCATTAAACATTGAGGAACACACAGCTTGTTTTCTTTGAAAAGAAAACCATCATGCCTAAAGAATTTATCAAAACCCCTTTTTCACATGCCCCATAAACATTAGCAAAATCATGGTCATAATTGTATAAATCTTTAATGTATTCAAAACCCAATAATTTTGCATCAAGTTTAGAAATTAGAGCATACCTTCTAGAAAAAGCATCGGCGACCACATTTTCGTTAGCTTGTTTGTACTTGATGATGTATTGAAAGGATTCAATAAACTCCATCCATTTTGCATGCCTACGACTTAGCTTTCCTTGTCCTTTGAGATATTTCAAAGACTCATGATCGATATGTTTAATGAATTCCTTGTGCCAAAGATAGTGCTGCCATGTCTCTAACACTCTTACCAAAGCATAAAATTCTTTATCATATGTCGAGTAGTTAAGACTTGCTCCATTTAGCTTCTCACTAAAGAATGTAATGGGTCGACCCTCTTGCATTAAGACTCCTCCAATACCTACTCCACTCGCATCACACTCAATCTCAAAAGTTTTAGCAAAGTTAGGTAAAGCAAGCAAAGGTGCTGAACTGAGTTTGTCTTTAAGCAAGTTAAAAGCATCATCTTGTTGTTTACCCCATCTGAATCTAATATTCTTTTTGGTGCATTCAGTTAATGGTTTAGCAATGGTAGAAAAATCTTTAATAAATCTTCTATAAAAGCTAGCAAGACTATGAAAACTTCTAACATCACTAACACTAGTAGGTTTTGGCCACTCTTTAATTACTTTTACTTTTTCTTGATCAACATGTATTCCTTTATCGTTTACAATATATCCAAGAAAAGTAATTTCATTAATGCAAAAAGTACATTTCTGTAGATTAGCATATAACTTTTCGTTTCTAAGCACATCAAAAATAGCTTTTAAATGTGTTACATGCTCATCTAAACTTTTGCTATACACAAGTATATCATCAAAATAAACCACTACAAACTTTCCAATGTAAGCACGCAAAATATGGTTCATCAATCTCATAAAAGTTCTAGGTGCGTTAGTTAGGCCAAAAGGCATCACTAACCATTCATATAAACCATATTTAGTTTTGAAAGTAGTTTTCCATTCATCACCCTCATGCATTCTTATTTGATGATATCCAGATTTCAAATTAATTTTTGAAAATAGACAAGAATAATGCAATTCATCTAACATGTCATCTAGCCTTTTTTTTTAGTAAGTAAATGTAATTATATAGTATGAAGTTTGTATAAAGTAGCTTTGTCTACACAAGCCATAGACTATAACCTAATATCTCTTAAAGTAGTCAAGGAGAATGCACCCCACCTTAGAAAGGTGGAATGGTTTCACTCCACCAGACTCATCTCTAAGACATGTCATCTAGCCTAGGAATAGGATGTCGATACTTTACCATGATTTTGTTGATGGCTCTGCAATCAACACACATTCTCCAAGATCTATCCTTTTTAGGCACCAAAAAATAGGAACTACACATGGACTCATGCTTTCTCGCACATACCCCTTTTCCATAAGCTCACTGACTTGCTTTTGGATTTCCTTGGTCTCTTCTGGGTTGCATCTATATGCTGGCCTATTTGGTATGCTTACACCTGGAATGAAATCAATTTGATGTTCAATTCCTCTAATTGGTGGCAAACCATTGGGAACTTCTTTGGGAAACATATTCTCATTTTCCTGCAAAAGATCAACAATAACACTAGGCAAACTTTTGTCAATTTTGTTAGAAGAAATCAAAATGTCCTTGTACATAAGTACAAGTAAGGGCTGCCACATGGTTAAGGCCTTTTTTACATCACTCATTTTGGCATAAACACTCATTTTTCTTTCACTCAAGCCTTCCTTGTTTTCTCTCCCCTTGTGTTTCCCAATACTCTTATTTTTATCACTCATCTTATCTTTTTCTTTTTTTTCTCTTTCTTGCTCCCTCCCAAAAGTTTTGGTTAATGAAGACTCAAGCTCCTCATATTGTTGTTTTATACGCATCTGATCTTTAAGAATTATCTTCGGAGGCAACGGTCTAAGCTGATATTTCTGTCCATCCATGATCAAGGAATAACGGTTCTTGAACCCATCATGTGTTACCCTACGATCATATTGCCATGGTCTCCCCAACAACATGTGACCAGCATACATAGGTACCACATCGCACCAAACTTCATCCTTATATCTGCCAATTAAAAAATGAACTAACACTTGCTGATTTACCTTTACTACACCACTATCATTCAACCATTGCAACTTGTAAGGTTTTGGATGTTTGATAGTAGGCAATTTCAGTTTCTCCACGAGCAAGGTACTTGCCACATTGGTACAACTTCCGCTATCAACAATCACATTGCACAACTTATTAGTAATCAAAGATCCTGTTCAAGTAAGGTCGACAGCTTCTCTCTCTAGGTGATTCTCTCTCTAGGCGATTCTCTTCTCTCTCTAGGGTGAGAAGAGGCGGTGTGGATCTGCTTCTTCTCCGTTGGGTGGTGGTTCTTCCCTTCCTCCACGTGGTGCAAGAACTCGCTGCTGCTACATAGCTATGAGATTGAACGCGTTGGGAGAAAGTGAAGCCATGGAGAAGGCTAGGGCGAGAAGAGGCGGCGGCTGCTGGGTGGTGGTTCTCCCCTGTTCTGCGCTTGGAGAGCAGGAAGGCTACATCGGTGGATCTTCCCTTGGGCGATTTCACGATCACTGCAGGAAGGTTGCATCGGTGGATCTACTTCTCCCTTGGGTGATTTCACGATCGCTGCTCTTCCCCTTGGGCGGACAAGGAGGGCGCTGCTTCTGCAATCTCTAGGGGGCACTTCCTCCCTCGTCTCTCTCTGCTGTTGTACGAAGGGGAACAGATCTTCTTCTGAACGGAGGAGGAGAGGGCTGATCAGGGCGATTGGGTGACGACATCGCTGCTTCTTCCCTAGGGCGCGCTCCCTCCCTCACCTCTCTCTGCTACTGCACGAAGGGGAATAGAGGGCCTTTTCTGCTCTTCTTCTAAATGGTGGAGGAGAGGGCTACGGAGGAGGAGAGGGCTTGATTGGGGTTACGGTCGGTGGCTTCTCCCTAGGGTGAGGGGCACTGCTATTGGGCGACGGAGACAGGGCGCTACATGCACATGGTCTACTCCTAAATCTCTACATCGCCCCCTTTCCTAGGGCGACTGAACAGAGGGAGATTCTGAACTCCCCTGCTCTTGTGGCTTCGTAGCCTCTTTTAATGCTGCAAGGGGGACAAGCGATGGTCCCTAGGACTGGTGATGCTGGTAGCAAGGTAGCTCCGATGAGGCTCCCTGCCTCTCAAGCTTCTTCGCTATCTTCCTCTCGTCGAGGTGCTCCATCGACAACGCTGCATAGAGGCTGGTCACGTTCTAGATCGGGGCCTTCTGCTCTCATATCTAGCGATCCTCAACCTTGGACAAGCCTCTTCAAGGCTCCGGTTAGAAGTTCAGATCTTAGCTTGGATTTCTTTACTCCAGAAATCCAAGCTGCTCAGAAGATTGCTATGTATGAGGTTGCTGATTCTGAAGAGCTGATTGAGAGATGGTCCATGGTGCTTGTTGGTTATGTGGTCAGTCTCAAGACATCCTATTTTCTGTTATCATCATTCATCAAGACACGATGGGGAACATCAGCATTCGATCTTCATATGTTGGAGAATGATTTTTTTGTATGCAAACTCTATTCTGAAGAGGATTTGCAATGGATTCTTGAAGGGTTTTGGACCATTCGTGGCCATCCGATGATACTATGGCGCTGGTCCCCTGATGTCCGTTTGGAGTTAGACAGCCTCCAGTCAATTCCCTTATGGGTTTCCTTTCATGGTCTTTCGATGCATCTTTGGAGTCGATGTTTTATTGCTAAGTTATGCAGCATCTTGGGACAACCATTGTATATTGACAAGGCAACAGCATCGCAGACGAGATTGGCTTTTGCACGAGCATGTGTTATGGTTTCTTCCGATGGAGATCTTCCTAATGAGGTTATAGGGATCTTGAGGGGACCACTCGTAAGGTGCATGTTTCATATTCCTGGAAGCCATAGCGGTGCAAGATTTGTCACTCCTTCGGTCATGCATATGGAGCTTGTTAGCAAATGTAAAAAACGATCACTCAAGTTTACCGACAACGGCAGACAACTCATCATGGAGTTGATGCCGCTATGACTACTGATGAACAAGGTGTGTCTCCCGAAGCAGTAGCATCGATGACGACGAAAGAGCATTCTGACTCGCTTGGGCAATAACACGGACAAAAGGATACATCTGAAACTTTAATTCTTCCTATTATAGCCCCTTCCAGAACAGCAATTTCCCAGGGTACCCAAGAACAAGAGGCGAAGTTGGGAACTTCATCTCTTCCTACATCGATAGGAGGTACTACAACGGGGATCCCACGTCCCACTCATCGTGCTAACTAGGATATTGTATCTCAACCAATCCCAATAAACCTCGCCAGTCAGGATATTCAGCCTCAACAACCTTCAACAAACACTGCCAACCTGGATATCTTGGGTATTTCAAAATTTAAGCATTTGCAAGCTATGGATGAAGTGAATAAAAATAGAAATAAAGGCTTAAAAGGTAAGGATATTATGTGGGAGAAAATTACAAAACCCAAGGATAAGTAGAAGGATGGTACTGGTAAGTTGCACATACTTCCATCTACCTAGGAAGAGTCCTTTTATTTCCTTTCCAACCTATTTTAATTCTGATGAAGATACTTTATTGGAATGTTGGTGGACTGAATAAATTTGAGAAATGTCAGGAGCATAATAGAACAATCAAGTCTGATGCTTATGATATTGTTATTCTTGTGGAAACAAAAATTAAACCATCTCAGGTTTGTGTTCAAAAAGATTTAATATGGCTAGAGGCAGAACTTCTTACCAATGATACTTGTTACACTTATGGTAGAATATGGGTATTATGGCATTTGAACTCTGTTAGTGCTTGCTTTATTTCTGCTACAGAACAATTCATCCACTTTAAAGCTGAGGACAAAAGGAATGGTTGTCAATTCCATATTACTGGTGTATATGCTTCTAATAGTATGCAGGAAAGAAATGTTCTATGGAATGATATAATTAACATTGCCAATGACTGTCTTACGGTGCCTTGGATTATTCTTGGTGACTTCAATACTGTTCGGTACACACATGAAAAAGTGGGGGGTAAACCACTTTCAGAAAGCAAGCTTCAAGGTTTTAACGATTATATAGATATTGCTGCATTGATTGATATGAAATCTGTAGAGGATTGGCTTTCATGGAGTAATCAAGGTGCTGCCCATAGGAAAATAATGGCTCGACTCGATAGGTGTCTCATTAATCGCGAATGGTTAACAGTTTACCCTGATTCACTTCTGGAGTATGGATCTTAGTTGTTCTCTAATCAGTCTTTAATGTATATACATATAGACAAAGTAATACCCAGAGACAAGAAACTATTTAAATTCTTTAACATGTGGAGTACTCATTCTCAGTTCCTTGAGGTTATCAGATCAGCTTAGACTATTAATGTGTATGGATCTCCCCCTTATATCTTATGCCAAAAGCTTAAAGCATGTAAAACAGCGCTAAAGGAGTGGAATACAAACACTTTTGGCAATATTGTCACCCAAGTTCAGTTAATCAAAAAGAAACTAATGGTGGTGCAACATGAGCTACATCTTCAGCCCTTTGACGAGAATCTTATTTGCAAAGAGGCAGAAGCTAGATCTTAATTCATGCAGGCCCTAAAGCAGGAAGAAAGTTTTGCAAAACAGAAGTCTCGACAACATTGGCTTACTTTAGGGGATTCCAATACGAAGTTTTTCTATACAACCATTGCTACTAGAAAGGCTGTTAACTGTATTAGGAGATGTAAAAACCAAGATGGTATGCTTATTGCGAATTTGGATGAAGTTAAAGCACACACTGAATAATTTTTTTATTCTTTACTCAATCAAACAGAGCAGCCTAATAATGTTCATGTGGAGCCTACTAGAAAGCTTGATTCGGATGACATCATGATTCTTAATACACCAATTACAGATGAAGAAGTTGTACGAGTTGTCTTCAAGTCACCAAAGCACAAAAGCCCTAGTCCAGATGGATTTCCAGCTAAATTTTACCAAATTGCATGGCCAATCATTGGAAATGATGTGATTAAAGCTTTTCAGCATTTTTTCTCTTCAGGTCGTATTCTTAAAGCGATAAATTGTACTTTTATTTCTTTGGTTCCTAAGAATGCAGGGGCTGATTCACTATAGTACTATAGGCCCATTTCTTTATGCAACTTTATTTATAAGATCATCTCCAAGTTGCTTGCAGATCGAATGTAAATGATTATGCATAAGATCATTAGTCCTACTCAGGCTGCTTTCATTAAAGGGAGAAGTATACATCACAATGTTCTTCTTGCTAACAACTTGATCAAAGATTTGCACTCCAAGTCAAGAGGGACGAAAATATGTTTTAAAGCTTACTTACGAAAAATATTTGATTTAGTTAATAGACAGTTTCTCTACAAGATGCTCCTCAGTATGAACTTCCCTCAACAATGGGTTAATTGGATTCAGTGCTGCTTGGAAACTCCAAAATTTTCAGTTCTGTTCAATGGTTCCCCCGTTGGCTTCTTTAAGAGTACGAATGGCATCCAACAAGGAGATCCACTTTCTCCATATCCTTTTACAATTGTCATGGAAGGACTCAGTTGTATGTTAGAAAAGGCAGTCTCTAATAGCAGCATTAAGGTACCTCATACTGGTTCTATTCATATATCCCACATAACATTTGCAGATGATCTTATTATCTTTCTTCGCAATGACACTACTTCAGTGAAGAATTTGGCTACTATTCTGAAAGATTTTGGTTTGGTTTCTGGCCTTCAACTAAATCATGCAAAAATTAAAGTCTATATGGGTTCTTGCGTTGAAGATAAAAACTTTATTATATAAACTCTCAGGGTTAGCGAGGGAAGTCTATCAGTTCTTTATCTGGGTCTCCCACTCATATCCACTGGCATTCATAAAATTCATTGTCAGCCTATCCTACAAAAAATAAAGAATAGAATTTTCTCTTGGAAAACTAGACTTCTTTCCAAAGCAGGACGACTTGAACTCATCCGATCTGTGTTATTTTCTTACTCTATTTATTGGTCTTACATTCCTTCTACCTGTTGGACTTCTTCAGGATATTGAACGGCTATTGAAGAACTTTTTTTGGAATGGTACAGATGGTAAGGTAATGCATATGGTAAATTGGGATAGCATCTGCAGATAGAAAGATGAGGGGGAGGGCTGAATCTGCAAAATCTGAGAGATTGAAATAAAGCTTGTTTGGTACAAAAATTGTGGGATCTTTTGCAGAACAAATCCTTATGGTCACAATGGGTTTTTACTAGGTACCTATCTAAGGAATCAGTTTGGGAAGTTTCAGCAAAAACATATCATTCTGCTGCTTGGAAAGGAATTTTGAAGGTAAGAAATTGGCTGACCAAACACATTTCTTATACAATCTCTTTGGGTATAAGAATTAATATTTAGTATGATCCTTGGATGAATGGGAAGAGTATATTTCAATTGTATGGCGATAGAGTCCGAAGAGATCTTGGGGCCTCTAAAGATTGGAAGGTTTCTGAGTTCACTGTTAACGGCACTTGGTGTCTTCCTAGTCCAATTTCTCCTGATATGCTATCACTTTGACTGACTATTACAACTCTTCCAATCAAAAACAACTCCTCAGATATGCTTAATTAGATTCATGACAATGGAAAATTTAGTGCTACATCTACATGGAATCAAATCAGACAAAGGAACAACATGTGGATTCCAAGCAGTTGGACATGGAATAGACCAAACTCACAAAGACATTCCTTATGCACATGGCAGGCCTTTCTTGCTAAACTACCCATAATGGACAATATAAAGCGAAAGGTATATATATTGTAAACCGATGCTCTCTTTGTATGCAACAGGAAGAAAATATTAATCATCTTTATTTTGCTTGCGACTACACTAATTAGATATGGGTGGAGATTCTAAAGAGATTTGAACTCCATAGGCTACCAATGCCAAACTTGCATCAAGAACTTAAGAAGCTATAACAAAGCTTCTCAAGAAAAGGGCTTCTTACACAACTAGCAAAAATTACCTTCAGATATGCTATTTGGTGGATTTGGAAGAAGAGATGTAGCAGAATCTTTGAGGGCCACAACACACACAATACTCACCTATTGCTCGAGATACTTAGCGACTCAAGATCATGTATGGAGCAGGATCTGAAAATGAAGCATTTAACAAGTAGAGAAAAAGATATCTTTATCAGATTCAATTTTATTATTCGTTAATGCTTTCTAGAATGAGATTGTTGTATTATGTGTTTCTATGTTTTAACAATGTGATGTATTCACAGGTCGTTTAGGAATGGTTGGTTATTACATTTTGCTATTTAATGACTATCGTAAGATGTCAAAGTCTACAACATGTATAGTCATGGCTATTTTTTTTGTTTAACTTCTCTTGGAGATGAGTCTGGTGGTGAGTCCATTCCACCTTTCTGAGGTAGGGTGCATTCTCCTAGACTGCTCTAAGAGATCTCAGGCTATAGTCTATGGCTTGTGTAGACAAAGCTACTTTGTACAAACTTTAAACTAAATACAATTACATTTACTTATAAAAAAAACTTATTAGCAATCAAACAATGAGTATGAAATAGATTTTCACGTTGTTCACCATATTCATCATTTTTACTTTGCAAACTAAGTGTGCGTTGAATAACCAAAATTTCACCTTTAGCATACTCTACGTCACTAGTATCCTCTAGAATGTCATCATCATCCTCTCTTTCACTTTCAGATTCTATATTCCCATCTCTTTTTCTTTTGAGTTGCCTCTCAATCTTCATGGTCATATTCACCATATCCTCAATCTCCACATAATGCTGCAATTCCACAAGATCAGCAATGTTCTTGTTTAATCCACTCAGAAATTGAGCCATTATAGCCTCATGGTCTTCCTCCACATTAGCCCTTATCATAGCTATCTCCATCTCCTTGTGATATTTATCAATACTCATGGAACCTTGTGTTAAAGTTTGTAGTCGTTGATGCAAATCCTGATAATAATGACTTGGGACGAATCTCCTCCTCATGATTTATTTCATCTCCAACCAAGTCTCTATGGGCCTTTCACCATTTCTACGCCTGTCTTTACATAATTGATCCCACTAAATTATAGCATAATCATAAAATTCAACAACGGCTAATTTTACCTTTTTCTCTTCAAAGTAGTTGTGACATTCAAAGATCAGCTCCACTTTTCGTTCCCACTCCAAATAAGTATCTGGATTATTCTTTCCTTGAAAAGAAGGAATTTTTATTTTGATGCTGCCTATGTTTCTATCCACACCATCAAAACGTCTTCTCCTAGTTTGTCTCGTAGGATTAACATCTTGACCAATTAGAGTGACTTGGTCATCATCGAGGTCATCTCCACCATTATATTCATCATGGATGAATGCTGGTTGTCTCCTACGCTGTGGTTCACCTTCCAATCTATTAATTGCATCATCATGCCTTTCTAGATGATCTCTTACATATCCTATCACTTTGAACATATGTTCAAATTGTTGTTGCATTGCTTGAAGCAAAAGATCATTTGATGAAGAACTCACGTCTTTTTCTTTAGACATGTTTGCAACCTGAAAAACAAAGTTAGAATAGCCTCACCAACACTCTCTCACGTGTTTCACTCAAGATTTGATTCACTTCCTGTTTTCACATAATGTTTGGCTTTTCTCGATATTGATCTCACCACTCTTGCCTTTTACCTCTTGTTTTGTTCTTTGAGTTCTTAGATTAACTAAGAAACTTAAACAAACAATTTAGATTGTGGCAATTCAAGGGTATTGAAATTGGACATAAAAGCAAAAAAAATATAAGTCAAGTTTGGCCTTTAAAATGTAAGCCAATTTAAAGGTGTGTGTAATACACTTCAATAATAAGCAAAGATTAGAATTCAAGTATCAAATGAATAAAGAAAATTTTCTAGAGTGAGAAAAAAATTCCAAACCTGAAACAAGAATTCAAAATTATGAAGATAGAATTCTGTAATTTTCAAGAAGTCCCTGAATTCATAAAAAAAAAATTTATAATTTCGATCTCTTTCTTTCTTTCTTTTTTTTTGACCTTTGATCTTCTCCTCTCTTTTTTTTTCTTTGATCTTGCTTTCCTCTCCTTTTTTTTTACTTTTTATTTTCTCTCTCTTTTTTTTTAACTTTCTGTTCTCTTTCTTTTTTTGACGATAAAGTAACAAGAAAAAAATGAAAAACAAACAGTAATAGTATAAGAAACACAGCAATAAGGAGGAAGGAAGAATAGCTATTATGAATATCGTGATAAAAAAAGAATAAGAGAGTAGGGAAAAGCTAAAAGATAATAAATAAATGGATAGACAAACTTTAAACTTGAGCCATGCTCTGATACCAAATGATGGAAATCATCAATTTAGCAACCATACACCCCAATAGCTAAAGAGCTATGATACATATGAAATGCAAATTGACACCCTCCATCGAATTGAAACAAGGCGGATCATCCAAGAATGAAGTAAGGGAAACTATTCTAATTATATATCAATAGAAAATTGATGAAATAACTACAATAATACTTTGAATTCCCTTAAGACGCCACAAACTTAACAAGTCTGATAAGTCTAAGGAAAAGCAAAGATTTGGTTTGAACGCCACAAGCAGAAAAGCCTGATAAGTTCTAAAGTTAATACAAGAACTTAAAATCAAAACACTCACTGGTGTTGAAGAATTGTTATACTTCCCAAATTATCTGTCTTACACTGGGAATCAGCCTCATTTATATAGTGTGAGGCTTAGTACAAAGGGAATAAATGCATTAAATAACATTCATATTCCAAATTCATGATTTTTGGTAAACATGGTTGAATGGACTTTTATTCTTAAGATGAGGTCTTCAAATTTGTCCTTCTTTCTTTATGATCATGTTGACCATTTTAGGCTCTTCTTCCAACCATAGAATCTTGACTAAGTCTTGACTAGCTTGATCCTTCTAAATGTTTTCCAATAAACAAGTTAAAGCTTCTTACATCCTCTTAGCTTTAGCTCTTGTTATTGGTCCTCCATGAATAGTTAAAGGGTCTTTAATAGAATTATGATCAACTTGTTGGTTCATATCATTTTCTTACTTAAGTAAATCCCTAGCTAAGGTCATTCTGATTGAGGGAGAAAAAGTTCTCTAGGAGAATCCGATTAGAGTGAGACTCGACTGGAAATCATTTGGGCCTGACAACACCATGCTCGGTATATGGTCTCCAAGATATTAGATAGATGAGGGACTATAGGTACATGATAATTGAGGACAAATAAGTCCAAAATATTATATTCCCCTGTATCATCTAGGGACTGCGACAAAGTGGCCTAATACGTCCGCAATCGATAAGTCAAGTGAATTATTATGGAGATAATAATTCACTAAGTGAGAAGGAGTTCTAATATGTATGACTCAAAGCCAACTCGATATTGGGCCTAGAGGGTCACACACATATGATAGTGTTGGGTCTCGAATTTTGATGATTAAACTAATTAATCATGTTTTGTTTATGTAACTGCGGTTTGAGTCATGTAGGAAGAATCGACGCAGGAAGAATCATGCAAGAAGAATTGATGCAGGAAGAATCACATAGGAAGAATCGACGCAGGGTTTACTCTTGATCAGGATTAGACAATTGACCTAGGAAGAATTGATGTTGCGCCGGAGGAGAACACATTAGGAGATTGGACGTCGAGCTGGAGGCCTGGTCGAAGATCGACAGAAGGCTTCGGATAAAGAAATCAGACATCTGGCTAAGAAGAGTAGAGTTGTGCCAAAAAGATTTGAGTTACGAGCGTCAACTGTTGATTGGGCAATAGGCTACAAGAGAGGATGATGCGCTAAAGAAATGGATGAAGCGTCAATGGGCCAATAATATGCCGGGCGACATTTCGGTTAAACATTGTAATAATTATCTAGATCGAAATAGGATTAAGAACTAATTGGATTGTAATTGGGCCAACCCAGTTATGGGCCAATTGGGCCTGTACCTAGACAAGTTTGGGTCGAACTCAAGGCCCAAACAGGGTTGCTGAACCCTATCTAGCGGTGGCATCGCCAGACTGGGATGATGGCACCGCCTAGGGCTCGGTCTCCCAAGTTGTCTAAGTGATGGTACCGTCTAGTGTTAGTATACTTGGGCAGTGGTACCACCCAATACACTAATAGGGGCAGAAAGCCTGGGTGGTGGTACCGCTAGTACCCTTGAAATCTTGGGTGATTTAAATTTGGACTCCAAATTTGAATCACCTTAAGGCCTATAAATACCTCTCTCATTCATGGTTGAGGAATACACAACTAAGAACAAATAGGAGGAAAAATTCAGTTGTAAACTTGGGAGAAATCCTCCTCTCAAACTCTAAGTGTTGGCCAAGTTCAAGAGGAGTAAGAGGCATTGTAAGGGTTACCTCCTAAGCCCGTCAAAAGGAGAGTGTTATAAATTGAAGCTTGTCTGTACCCATTGGACGGAAAATAACTAGTGGAAAGTCGGTGGCCTCAAGTGAAGAGGAATCAGGAGTAAACGTAGGTCATATGACCAAACCACTATAAAATTGGTTTGCGTTTACTTTCTCACAATTTATTTTTCAACAAACCTTCTTTACTTGTTCAACTTCCTCACCATCTTCTCTAAATGCTTTCAAGTTAAATATACTTTAATCGAAATTGGCTTTCATTGAAATGTAGTGTTTATCGTACAAAGTTTTTAAAGTTTCTTAATTCACTAAATTTGTTTTTCTTAACCGCTACACTAATTCACAACCTTATTTTGTTGGAATCATGACTGATTCAAACTTGAATGAGCTTTATCATAGTCATGATCTTGATTTTTCGAAACTATATATTTTAATTTTTATGAAATCATGATCTTGATATCTTGATACTTGAATTTCTTTTTTATGAAATGTGATCTTGATATCTTGATACTTGAGTTTTTAAATGTAATCTTGATGAGAATTCCATGCATAAATCATGTTCTCATATGATTCTTTTACAAATAAGATGATATAATGAATCATGATTTGATCTTTGATATTAATATGTTTCCTTTATATTAATTGCATACTACTTATCATGAATTGAAAATTGATGCTAAGAGAATATTTACAATTCATGATCTTGATCTCTTAAATTTACAACCTAAACTCTTTCTGAATCAAGAGAAAATCTTCTAAATGAATCATGATCTTTATACTTAAATGCCTATAATTCTTTAAGAATTCTTTACGTTACTTTTTTTTTTGGTAAGTAAAGGTAATTGTATTTAGTTTAAAGTTTGTATAAAGTAACTTTATCTACACAAGCCATTCAGGAGAATGTACCCCACCTCAGAAAGGTGGAATGGACTCACTCCACCAAACTCATCTCCAAGAGAAGTTAAATAAAAAAAGTAGCCATGACTATACATGTTGTAGACTATGACGCCTTACGATAGTCAATAAATAGCAAAATACAATAACCAACCATTCCTAAATGACCTGTGAATACATCACATTGTTGAAACATAGAAACACACAATATAGCAATCTCATTCTAGAAAACATTAACGAATAATAAAATTAAATTTGATAAAGATATCTTTTTCTCTACTTGTTAAATGCTTCATTTTCAGATCCTACTCCATACATGATCTTGGGTCGCTAAGTATCTCGAGCAATAGGTGAGTATTGTGTGTGTTGTGGCCCTCAAAGATTCTGCTACACCTCTCCCTCCAAATCCACTAAATAGCACATCTGAAGGTAATTTTTGTTAGTTATGTAAGAAGCCCTTTTCATGAGAAGCTTTGCTGCAGCTTCTCATGTTCTTGATGCAAGTTTGGCATTGGTAGCCTATGGAGTTCAAATCTCTTTAGAATCTCCTCCCATATCCAATTAGTGTAGTCGCAAGCAAAATAAAGATGATCAATATTTTCTTCCTGTTGCATACAAAGAGAGCATCGGTTTACAATATATATACCTTTTCACTTTATATTGTCCATTGTGAATAGTTTAGCAAGAAGGGCCTGCCATGTGTATAAGGAATGTCTCTGTGAGCTCAGTCTATCCCATGTCCAACTACTTGGAATCTACTTGTTGTTCCTTTGTCTGATTTGATTCCATGCAGATGTAGCACTAAATTTTTTATTGTTATGAAGCCAATTAAGCATATCTGAAGAGTTGTTCTTGATTGGAAGAGTTGTAATAGTCGGCCAAAGTGATAGCATATCAGGAAAAATAGGACTAGGAAGACACCAGGTGCCGTTAACAATGAACTCAGAAACCTTCCAATCTTTAGAGGCCCCAAGATCTCTTCGGACTCTATCGCCATACAACTGAAATATACTCTTTCCATTCACCCAAGGATAATACCACATATTAATTCTCGTCCCCGAAGAGATTGTATAAGAAATGTGTTTGGTCAGCCAATTTCTTGCCTTCAAAATTCCTTTCCAAACAGCAGAATGATATGTTTTTGCTAAAACTTCCCAGATTGATTCCTTAGATAGGTACCTAGCAGAAACCCATTGTGACTATAAGGATTTGTTCTGCAAAAGATCCCACAATTTCTGTACCAAACAAGCTTTATTCCAATCTCTCAGATTTCGCAGATTCAACCCCCCCTCATCTTTCTGTCTGCAGAAGCTATCCCAATTTACTATATGTATTACCTTACCATCTGTACCATTCCAAAAAAAGTTCTTCAATAGCTGTTCAATATCTTGAAGAAGTCCAATAGGTAGAAGAAATGCATTAGACCAATAAATAGAGTAAGAAAACAACACAGATCGAATGAGTTCAAGTCGTCCTGCTTTGGAAAGAAGTCTAGTTTTCCAGAAGGAAATTCTATTCTTTATTTTTTGCAGGATAGGCTGATAGTGAATTTTATGAATGCTAGTAGATATGAGTGGGAGACCTAGATAAGGAACTGGTAGACTTCCCTCGCTAACCCCCAGAGTTTGTATAATAAAGTCTTTATCTTCAACGCATGAACCCATATAGACTTTACTTTTTGCGTGATCTAGTTGAAGGCCAGAAACCAAACCAAAATCTTTTAGAATAGTAGCCAAATTCTTCACTGAAACAGTGCCATTGCGAAGAAAGATAATAAGATCATTTGCAAATGTTATGTGGGATATATGAATAGAACCAGCATGGGGTATCTTAATGCTCCCATTAGAGACTACCTTTTCTAACATACAGCTGAGTCCTTCCATGACAATTGTGAAAAGATATGGAGAAAGTGGATCTCCTTGTCGGATGCCATTCGTACTCCCAAAGAAGCCAACGGGGAAACCATTGAACAAAACTGAAAATTTTAGAGTTTCCAAGTAGCACTGAATCCAATTAACCCATTGTTGAGGGAAATTCATACTGAGGAGCATCTTATAGAGAAACTATCTATTAACTAAATCAAATACTTTTCGTAAGTCAGCTTTAAAACATATTTTCGTCCCTCTTGACTTGGAGTGCAAATCTTTGACCAAGTCGTTAGCAAGAAGAACATTGTGATGTATACTTCTCCCTTTAATGAAAGCAGCCTGAGTAGGACTAATGATCTTATGCATAATCATTTGCATTCGATCTACAAGCAACTTGAAGATGATCTTGTAAATAAAGTTGCATAAAGAAATGGGCCTATAGTGCTCTAGTGAATCAGCCCCTGCATTCTTAGGAACCAAAGAAATAAAAGTACAATTTATCGCTTTAAGAATACGACCTGAAGAGAAAAAATGCTAACAAGCTTTAATCACATCATTTCCAATGATCGGCCATGCAATTTGATAAAATTCAGTTGGAAATCCATCTGGACCAGAGCTTTTGTGCTTTGGTGACTTGAAGACAACTCGTACAACTTCTTCATCTGTAATTAGTGCATTAAGAATCGTGATGTCATCCGAATCAAGCTTTCTAGTATGCTCCACATAAACATTATTAGGCTGCTCTGTTTGATTGAGTAAAGAATAAAAAAATTATTCTGTGTGTGCTTTAACTTCATCCAAATTCGCAAAGGGCTTCTTACACAATTGGCAAAGCTTACCTTCAGATGTACTATTTGGTGGATTTGGAAGGAGTGGTGTAGCAGAATCTTTGAGGGTCGCAGCACACATAATGTTCACCTTTTGCTCGAGATACTTAGCGACTCACGATCATGTATGGAGTAGGATCTGGAAATGAGGCATTTAACAAGTAGAGATAAAGAGATCTTCCTCAGATTCAATTTTACAATTCTTTAATGCTTCCTTTGTATTGTCTGATTCTCTACTTCAAAATTGTGATATATTCACCGGTCATCTAGGAATGGTTGGTTATTACATTTTGCTATTTGTTGCCTATGGTAGAGCGTCATAGTCTACAACATGTGTAGTCATGACTACTTTTCTGTTTAACTACTCTCGGAGATGAGTCTGGTGGAGTAAGACCATTCTACCTTTCTGAGGTGGGGTGCATTCTCCTAGATTGCTCTAAGAGATCTCAGGCTTTAGTCTATGGCTTGTGTAGACAATGCTAATTTGTACAAACTTCATACTAAATCTACTTACATTTACCTACAAAAAAAATAGGTTGGAAAGGAAATAAAGGACTCTTCCTAGGTAGACGGAAGTATGTGCAACTTACTAGTACCATCCTTCTTCTTATCCTTGGGTTTTGTAATTTCCTCTCGTATAATATTCTTACCTTTTAAGCCTTTATTTCTATTTTTATCCACTTCATCCACAGCTTGCAAATGCTTAAATTTTGAAATACCCAAGATATCCAGGTTGGCAGTGTTTGTTGAAGGTTTCTATCAATATGGCAAATTGATAGGGGGAGTTTGGTTAAACTCCATCATCAATTAGTTGTCATCATCAAAAAGGGGGAGATTGTTGGGTCTCCGATTTTGATGATGAAACTAATTAATCATGTTTTGTTTATCAAACTATGGTTTGAGTCATGCAGATTTTCTCTCAATCAGGATTCGATAATTAATGTAGGAAGAATCGACGTTGCTCCGGAGGAGAACACGTCAAGAGATTGGACGTCGAGCCAGAGGTCCGATCGATGATCGACAGAAATCTTCGGACAAAGAAATTAGGCATCAAGCCAAGAAGAGCGGAGTTGCGCCAAGAAGATCAAGGTTGCAGGCGTCAATTACTGATTAGACAATAGGCTACAAGAGAGGATGATGCGTTGAAGAAACGAATGATGCGTCGATGGGCCAATGACGTGTCAGATGACATTTCGATTAAGCATTATAATAATTATCTAGATCGAAGTAGAATTAAGGGATAATTGGATTATAATTGGACCAACATAGTTGGGGTCAATTGGGCCTGTACCCAAACAAGTTTGGGCTAGACTCAAGGCCCAAATAGGGTTGTTAAACCTCTCTAGTAGTGGCACTGCCAGACTGGGGCTGTGGCACTACCTAGGGCTCGGTCTCCTAAGTTGTCTAGGTAGTGGTACCACCCAGTGTTAGTGTACCTGGGTGGTGGTACCACCCAATACACTAAGAAGGTCAATGTGCTCAAGCGGTGGTACCGCTCAGTACACTAACAGGACCAAAAAGCTTGGGCGATGGTACCGCTATTACCCTTGAAATTCGGTGTGTTAGGACTCTAGCTATGAGAGTTCTAATTGATAAAGGCATTCATGTAAATCCTATCTAGTTGACCCCTATTAAAGAGGTGAAGAGGCCAGCTAGGTTGGGGTTAGGTTGCTTCTTAGAGAAGAAGTCTTATTAGAAGTAGGAGTTCTATTAGAGAAAGAGTACTATTAGAATTAGGAGTCCTATTAGGGAAAAAGTCCTATTAGAATTAGGAGTTCTACTGGAGAAGGAGTCCTAATTGAAGTAGGAGTTGGTTAAAAGTAGGAGTCTTGAGTAAGAGTCCTATTAGGAGTTGGAGTTTAGAAGCCCTATAAATAGTCATGTATTCACCCTCTTTTTATCATGAATAGATCATCTTTTTAACAGCCTTTGAGCAGCAACTAGGAGGAAGGAACTCCTATAGAGTTCCAAGGAGGCCGATCCCCTAAAGAGATCAACCCCAAGCTTAGAATCCGTAAGGGTTCTAACACTTGGTATTATAGCAGCATTCTTGGTATCTCACTGCCCTTCCACAGCCATCCACTAGCCCTCCACAACCACCCAAAGCAATTCCCACAATTGTTTAGAAGATCATCGTCAAATTCCGTCGTCATCTCCATCACCGCAGATCATCCTTTGATTTTCCCGTGAATTGCAATAGGTTTTGGTTATCTATCTTACTGTTGCTGCAATTTAGTTATCCTTATTCAAAAAATCCAAAAAAAATTCATTCCTATATTGCTACATAAACTTTTCATCGCAAAGTTTTCATCTCTATAATGAAAGTTACATTGCAGAATTTCAGCTGCATAGCACTATCTTTTTGATCTTGCTACTGCATTTTTTTCTATCCAAATCTCTATGAAATTTTTACGACAGCTTTAACACTTCCTAATAGTGGTTTTTTCCTTTGGTTTTGTTAAAAAATTCTCAATATAAACCACTTATCTTTTACGTCCAAACTATTATACTTTAGACGTAAAAATCTGCTATAGTACCTCTTCGTGATCCTCAATTTTATCGAACCTCTTGCTATCATTTCTTTCTACTAAATTTGTAACAGCATTACCTCTCCCTTACCAGTAGATTCCCTTTAAGTTTTGCTTGAATCTCTATTGAAAATTTTTGAAAAAAATTATAAATTTATTGTTGAAATTTATTCGGTAAAAAATTCTGGTGCTACACCTTTATCCTTTTTCTCCTCCGTAACCTACCAAACCCTAGCCACCTTGCTACCACCAACCAAGACGTCTTTAGGGCATCCATCTAGCTTTAAGATTCAGCTATCATAACCTAGTTTCATAACCCTAACAACATAAAAAACTGTAGCCCAAAACAGTAAACCATTATAGTTGAACCCTTATATCACCGATCTATTGTCCGAACCTTCCACCATCCCATGCCATTAACCTGTCAATAGAAAAAAGACAAGGGCATCTCTGATCTATAGGCATATGCTATGGCTTCTCAAGATCCAATTGATGTCAAATTTGAAGTATGAGAATCTCGGATTGAATCACGGCTTGAATCGTGCTTGGAAGACAAATTGTGCGCTATGTTTGCAGAATTCAGAATTGGACAACCACCGAGTCCAACCAAATTGTAGTAAGGAGAGAATTCAAAAAGGACCCCAGAGAAGGAGGGATAGCCCTCAGACATTCTTCAGCCACGTATGAGGGTGGACTTCCCATGATGGGAAGAAGGAGCCCCGGCGGGATAGATTTCACATACCGTACATTACTTACGCTACTATCGAACGTCAGATAATGCTATGATGGAGATTGCTATCATCCACCTTGAAGGAGATGCTATTCAATGATCTAATTGGCTAGAATATAATCATGGGGCTTCAATGTGGAATTAATTTAAGAACACACTGCTGAACCGTTTCGGATCTACAGAGTATGAAAATATCGACGACCAACTCGCAAAGATTCGACAAACCTCTACGATTCGAGAGTACCAAACTAGGTTTGAGAAGCTATCCTACCTTGCTCGTGATTGGACTGACCATCAATTGTTATGAACATTCATCAAAGGACTCAAGCCAAAGATAAAAGGGGAAGTTAAGGTGCGATAGCCTCGTACCGTGATGGCTGCGATTTCTTTTGCTCGAATACAAGAAGAACGGCTCAGCCAAGATGCTCGGAGGATGAGAATCACTCCTAGAACCTCCAACATATAAATCTCCTTCTACTCCCAACTGTCCTTTGCTGCCAAAAAAATTGATAAGAGAAGAATTACGTGACCGATTAGCAAAGGGTCTTTGTTGGCATTGTGATGAGCCGTGGAACCGCGATCATCGCTGCAAAAGGGGCCACCTCTTACTGATTGAACCTCTTGAAGACATAGAGGAGGTCTAGGAGCATGAGGAAGAAGTCACGGATGAAGAACAACAGCCAATTGATATTATGATGCATGCCCTTATCGGTTACGCGAACCCGCAAACAATAAAAGTGAGAATTTCTGAAGCAACAATCGATCACCATTCTTATTGACATTAGGAGTACTAATAATTTTATGAATAGTAAGGTTGCTATTCGGATGGCCTTACCTATTGAGAATTGCAGCAGGTTCGATATTAAGGTCGTAGATGGATGAATTTTGAAGTATGATAGGTGCCCACGGGTGAAACTATTGCTGCAGGACCAAGAGAAAATTACAGATTTTTTTCTCCTCCCTCTCGATGATTATGAGCCGTGCTTGGCATCGAATGGTTGATGACATTAGGTAATGTTTCCTGAAATTTTACAGTAAAGGGAAATATGTGATATTGTGTGGGAAACGTGGGGGCGATGTAATAACGATTTGCACACAACGAATGGAGAAAGTTTTGCACAAAACATGCAACGGCTTTTTGGTACAACTTGAGTAGCAATCTAAGGGAGAGCCAACTGAATTTGAAGATCCAAACCTACTTCCCTTGCTTGCTGAATTTTCAGATATATTTGACGAACCAAGCAGCCTACCTCCTAACCGCCGACATGATCATCGTATACCGATTCTTCCAAGCAAACCTCCAGCAAATACTTGGCCATATCAGTATCCACATCTCCAAAAAAATAAAATAAAAAGGATTGTAAAAGAGATGCTTGAAACGTGATCTTGATGGGACCACCCGTAAGGTGCATGTTTTATATTCTTAGAAGCCACAGCGTTGTAAGATTTGCTACTCTTTTGGTCATGCACATGGAGCTTGTCAGCAAACTCAGAAACCGATCACTCAGGTTTACCGGCAACGCCAGGCATCTCAGCACGGGGTTGATACTACTATTATGACTACTGACGAACAAGGCGAGTCTCCTTCAGGGGCAGTAGTGCTGGTGAAGACGAGCGAGCATTCTGACTCACTTGGGCAGCATCATGATAAGAAAGATAAATCAGGAACTTTACCTCTTCCTAATATATCAAAGTCTGTCACAACAATAGTTTCTCAAGTTACCCATGTACAGGAGAATGAGAAACCTTCATCTCTTCCTACATCGATAGGAACTACCGCAACGTAAAGTCTCTCTCTAGGCGAGAGTTTCTCTCTCTAGCCATTTCTATTCTCTCTCTAGGGTGAGAAGAGGCGGTGTGGATCTGCTTCTTCTCCCTTGGGTGGTGGTTCTTCCCTTCCTCCATGTGGTATAGGAACTCGCTGCTGCTACACAGCTGTGAGATCGAACACGTTGGGAGAAAGTGAAGCCACGGAGAAAGGCTAGGGCGAGAAGGGGCGGCGGCTGCTGGGTGGCGGTTTTCCCCTGGCGCACGGAGAGCAGGACGGTGGATCTACTTCTCCCTTGGGTGAGTCGCTGCTCTGCGGGCGAGGGCGTCGCTTCTGCAATTAGTGGATTTGCACACACAGAGCTGTTGGGAGGCAGCGGTGATGGCGTCCTTGTTTTGGACACGGAGAGCAGGAGAGGGAGGTTCGGCTACTGGCTCCTGCTAGGTGGCGATCGGGGGTAGCTGTGGCCTTCGGGCGGGCGGTGAGAACTGCTGCTTCTTCTCCCTCGGGCGCGCTCCATCCCTCGCCTCTCTCTACTGCAAAGAATAGAGGAGGCGACGATCGCTGCTCCCTCTCTGCTCTATACCAGGTGGAACAGAGGATCCCCTCCGATCACCTTGGGCTGCAGATCTAGGTCGAGAGGGAGGGAAGAGGTGCGGCTAGCGGTAGAATTGCTCTCCACCCTCTGCTTTACCCCCTTTCAAGCAGGGTCTACGCACGAACAGAGAGGAGAAGGCTGCTTCTCCGTTGTCTCCTTACTAGGCGATTCTGCAGGAGCACTCTTTCCCAGCATCGCCCCCACGGCCTTGCACGGCTGTTTGAGCAGTTGCTGGGTGAGGAGGTCATTCTCGGAGCTTGTAGCTGCGGCATCTTGAACAGAGAAGATCTGCTGCTATTTGACAGGGGTGACTCGATTGGGGGTAGATCTGCACTGCCCTCTCCCCCTACTCTTTGAACATAGCAGTTCCTCTTGAATTGTGGCAATGCAACTCGAGAATGGCTGGTGACGATGGCAGCAGGGTTGATTCAAAGATGAGTCCTCCCTTCTCAAGTTGCTTCTTCTTCTCGACGAGATGGTTCTTTAAGGACATAGCAAAGAGGCAGGTCGCGTTCTAAATCGCGGCCTCCTACTCTCATTTCTAGAGATCCTCGACCTTAGACAAGCCTCTTCAAGGCTCCGGTTGAGAGCTCGGATCTTAGCTTGGATTTCTTTGCTCCAGTAACCCAGGCTGATCAAAAGATTACTGTGTACGAGACTGTTGATTCTGAAGAACTGATTAAGATATGGTCCATGGCACTTGTTGGTTATGTGATTGGTTTAAAGATATCATATTTTCCATTATCCTCATTCACCAAGACTCGATGGGGAACATCGGCATTTGATCTGCATATGCTAGAGAATGGTTTTTTTGTATGCAAACTCTATTCTGCAGAGGATTTACAGCGAATTCTTGAAGGGTTTTGGACTATTCGCGATAATCCGATGATTCTCCGGTGTTGGTCTCCAGATGTCCGTTTAGAGTTAGACAGTCTACAGTCTATTCCTTTATGGGTATCCTTTCATGGTCTTCCCTTGCATCTTTGGAGTCGTCGTTTTATTGCTAAGTTATGTAGCACCTTGGGATAGCCATTGTATATTGACAAAGCAACAATAGCACATACGAGATTAGCTTTTGCACGAGCATGTGTAATTGTTTCTTCTGATGATGATCTTCCAAATGAGGTTTTTTATCGTGATCTAGATGGGACCACCCGTAAGGTGCATATTTCATATTCTTGGAAATGATAACATTGTAAAATTTGTAGCTCTTTTGGTCATGCATATGGAGCTTGTCAGCAAACTTAGAAACTAATCACTCAGGTTTACCGCCAATGCTAGTCATCTCAGCATGGGGTTGATAGTACTATTATGACTACTGACGAACAAGGTGGGGCTCCTTCAGTGGCAATAGTGCCGGTGAAGATGAGCGAGCATTCTGACTCGCTTGGGTAGCATCACAATCCGAAAGACAAATCAGGAACTTTACCTCTTCCTAATATATCAGAGTCTTTCACAACAACAGCTTCCCAGGTTACCCACACATAGGAGAAAGAGAAACCTTCATCTCTTCCTATATTGTCTGGGACTTCCACAACAGGGATCCCACGTTCCACTCATCGTGTCATCTAGGATATTGTGTCTCAATCACATGCCCCTACACACCTTACCAACCAGGACATTCTGGATCCTACTAACCAGGACGCTCAAGGTGCTTTAAAATTTAAACATTTACAAGCTGTGGATGAAGTGGAAAAAAATAAGAATAAAGGCTTGAAAGGTAAGGATATGGTGCGGGAGGAAAATGTAAAATCTAAAGATAAGAAAAAGGAGGTACTTCCTAAGTCGCACCCTTCTACTTAGGAAGAATTTCTTATTTTCCTTTCCTTCTGTTTTATTTCTGATAAAGATAATATGTTGGAATGTTCGTGGACTTAATAAACCTGAAAAATGTCGGGAGCTCAATAGAATCATCAAGTTTGTTGCTTGTGATATTGTTATTCTTGTGGAAACAAAAATTAAACTATCTCGGGTTTATGTTCAAAGGAATTTAATATGGCCGGAGGCAAAACTTCTTACCAATGACTCTAGTGAAACTTATGGTAGAATATGGGTCTTATGGCATCCCAATTCTATTAGTGCGTGATTTATTTCTGCTACTGCACAATTCATCCATCTTAAGATAGAGGACAAAAAGAATGACTATCATTTTCATATTACTGGTATATATGCTTCGAATAGTATGCATGAAAGAAATGCTCTATGGACTGATCTAACTATTATTGCAAATGGTTGTCTTACAGTACCTTGGATTGTTCTTGGTGACTTTAATACTGTTAGGTACACAAATGAAAAAGCGGGGGGCAAACCACTTTCAGAAAGCCAGCTTCAGAATTTTAATGATTACATATGTTGAATCTCGGATTTTGATGATAAAGTCAATTGGTGAAATATTTGTTCTAATCTACTTTGTCGAGATAAGTGTGCAGGAATAACTACGATGGGAAGAAAACATAAAGTGATTTACCGAGGTCAAGTCCGTCGGGGGTTCAAGAGTTCACCGGAAGTCCGAGAGATTTTCGGAAGTGTTGCCGGAACCATCCAAGATCGAATCAGGGACTTGCCGAAGTTTTCAGAAGTTCATCTCAAAGATCGTCGAAGGTTCGTGGAACTTACCAGGAAGATTCGGAAGCTAGCCGAAGACTCGTTGAGCTCGCCATACAATCCGGAGTATGTTGGGAGTCCACTGGAAGCAATCCGAGGGAAGCATCGGAAGCCTACCGGAATCTCATCGTAAAGCTCGTCGGAAGTTGACTTGAAGAGTGTTGAATCAAATCACGTTGAGTTATGTTTTTAAGTTCGTAGTTTGCACATGAGTAGAGCAAGGATTTAGGAAAAGAAAATCCTGCCTAAATTCAGTGGGGGCCAACCGGGCCTCTACTGGGCCAAGTTGAGGCTTAAACAGGGCCCATTCGGCTTTGGCTGAATGGGCCAGGCGGTTGAACCGCCCAGCCTGGGGCGGTGGAACCGCCTGGCTGGGGCGGTGGCACCGCCCCAGTCACCAGACTGGAGCGGTAGCACCGCCTGCCTGGGGCGGTGGTACCACCCCTGTACGTCAGTCAACAGACTGACACAAGCGGTGGCACCGCCTCTGACCACCAGAACCTGGGAACTCCAAATTTGATTTCAAATTTGGAGCCCAATTTTGAATCCACTTTGGATCTATAAATACCCCCCCCCCCTTTCTCAGCTGAAAGGGCACCCTTTTGAGAGTTAGAATCTTAGTCTTGAGCTTTTGAAAAGTTTTGTTCTTGCTAAGTGTTCACCTTCTTCTTCTTGAGAAATCTTGTACTAGTGTGAACTTCTTGTAAAGGGTTGTAAAGGGTATTTGGTCCTTCCCCTTCAAAAGATTTGCTAGTGGAAGAGCGGAGCCTCATCGTAAAGGCTTCAAGAGTGGATGTAGGTCATTTGACCGAACTACTATACATCATTGTGTCCATAAATGTGTGAGTGTTTACATTCTTGAATCATTTCATTACTTTGCTGCAAGTTATTTAGTTCATAGTTATTTCCTTTACGTAAGCAATTACTTTCAAGTTCTCTTTCGCCAAATCGAAATCTTCCTATGAACTTGTGTTTTTGCAAAATCGGTTTCAAAAGCATGATTTTAATCCGCTGCACTAATTCACCCCCCCCCCCCCCCTCTTAGTGCCTTTTAGATCCTTTCAATTGGTATCAGAGCAAGGTTTGCTCTCATATTGGTTTAAAACCCAAGAGAGATGGCCTACTCCGGTATGCAAGAGGGTCACTCCATTACTCGTCGCCTATGTTTAATGGGTGGATTATACGTATTGGAAGACTCGTATGAGGATTTTCTCATTTCATGGACTTGAACTTTGGAACATTGTTGAAAATGGCTTTGCAAAATCTTCTCTTAGGAGTGAGTGGATTGAGTCGGAGAGGAAGATTTTTGCTCTCAATGCAAAGGCTATGAATGCCTTATTTTGTGCGCTTGATAAGAATGAGTTTAATCGGATTTCTATTTGTGAATCGGCATTTGATATTTGGCACACTCTTGAAATCACTCATGAAGGCACTAGCCGAGTGAAAGAGTCCAAAATCAACATTCTTGTGCATTCCTATGAACTTTTTTGGATGAAACCAAATGAGTCCATTGGAGACATGTACATCCGCTTTACGGATGTCATCAATGGACTTAAAGCTCTTGGTAAAGATTTTTCTAATTTTGAATTGGTAACTAAAATTTTAAGATCCCTTCCAAAGAGTTAGGATCCAAAGGTCACGGCCATTCAAGAGGCGAAGGATCTTAAAGTATTTCCGCTTGAAGAACTTATTGGATCTCTAATGACCTACGAGATGACGTGCCATGCTCATGAAGAGCTTGAGAACCCCCTTCCAAAGAACAAGAAGGATATGGCACTTAGAACACAAGAAGACCACTTGAAAGGAACATCAAGTGATGAGAACAGTGACAATGACATTGCACTTCTAACTCGAAAGTTTAAGAAATTTATAAGAAAGAACAAATTTAAAAATGACACAAAAAGTAAATTTGAACACAAAAAGGACCAAGTTATTTGCTACGAATGCAAGAAGCCGAGACACTTCAAGAATGAATGCCCTCAAGCCAAGAAGAAGCAATTCAAGAAGAAAAAAGTCTTGAAGGCCACGTGGGATGATTCAAGTGACTCCGAGGTTGAAGAAGCTAGCAACAAAGAGGAGGCAAACTTCGCACTAATGGCATTAGGAGAAGAGGTTAGTGAGTTACTTAATGAAGAATTATCTTTCGATGAACTTTCTATGGCTTTTCATGAGTTATTTGATGAATGTAGAACTATTAGTAAGAAGTTCAATTTGCTTAAGAAAGAGCATGCTTTATTACAAAGTAAGTTCAATAGTCTTCAAAACCCTTCTCTACCCCCATGCTCTAAGTGTGAAGACTTAGATGCAACAAAGAGGGAGAACTTGCTACTCAAAGAGACCCTAAACAAGTTTAAGGTCGGTAGCAAGGGCTTAGACATGATTCTTGCTAACAAAGGTCACGTCGAAAATAGAAGTGGAATCGAATTTGTGAGAGGTTCTCACCAAAATCCCACCACCTTCGTTAAAGGGCCTACATTGCATGTATCACCCCATTTAAAATGTAATTTTTGTGGCAAAACGGGACATGTTGCTTACAAATGTCCATTCAAGAAAATTAATCCACAAAAATTGATATGGGTTCCTAAAGGAACCATAAACAATTCAATGATAAATTACAAAGTAAGTAGATCAATTTGTAAGGCACCCAAAATCAAATGGGTACCTAAAAACCATCCTCTTTTGTAGACAAACTCACAAGCTAGGAGCAAGAAATGGTATCTTGATAGTGGATGCTCAAGGCACATGACCGAAGATCTATCTCATTTCTCTATGCTCACTAGCAAAGAAGAAGGATATGTCACCTTCGGAGACAACAACAAGGGTAAAATCATTGTAGGGAACCATAGGTAACAAATCGAGTTTTCAATTGATGATGTGTTACTAGTTGATGGTTTAAAACATAATATTTTAAGTATTAGTCAATTATGTGATAAAGGTTATGTTGTTAGATTTGAATCTAATGTTTGCATTATTGAAAAACCTAACAACAACATATCCATGATTGCTTTAAAACAAAACAATGTCTACACCATAAATATTGATAAATTAAGTAATGAAATGTGCTTTTCGATTTTGAATGATGATGCTTGGCTTTGGCATAGGAGATTAGGCCATGCAAGCATGAAACTAATCTCTAAGATTTCATCTAGAGAATTAGTAAGAGGTATCCCAAACACGAAATTTGTTAAGGATAAGGTATGTGATGCATGTCAACTAGGAAACAAATAAAGACTAGTTTCAAATCAAAAAATCAAATTAGCACCACTAGACCATTGCAATTGATCCATTTGGACTTATTTGGACTAATTGACATAACAAGCCTAGGAGGTAGCAAATATGCCTTTGTAATTGTGGATGACTATAGTAGATACACTTGGACCTATTTCTTGGCTCATAAAAGTGATTGTTTCAAATGTTTTCTAAATTTTGTAAACTCACTCAAAATGAAAAAGGTTTTATGATTTCATCAATTCAGTGATCATGGAGGTGAATTTCAAAATCATGACTTCCAAAATTTTTGTGAAATAAACGGATACAATTATAACTTCTCTACTCCAAGAAATCCACAACAAAATGGAGTAGTGGAAAGGAAAAATAGAAGTTTGCAAGAAATGGCTAGAACCATGTTAAATAAATATAATTTATCAAAATATTTTTGGGCCGAAGCCGTGAATACGGCTTGCTATGTTATGAATAGAGTTCTAGTGAGACCATCCCTATCTAAAACTCCATATGAATTATGGAATGATAAAAAACCCAATGTTTCTTATTTTAAAGTTTTTGGTTGTAAATGCTTTATTTTAAATGGAAAGGATGCCTTAGGAAAATTCGATGCAAAATCCAATGAAGGCATATTTCTTGGTTATTCTTCGGTTTCTAAGGCTTTTCGTGTTTTCAACAAAAGAACCTTGCTTATAGAAGAATCTATTCATGTGGTTTTTAATGAAATTTCTGAATTTAAGAAGAAAGATTTTGATGATGATTTTAGTCTTGATAATTTGAATTTGAATGAACCCTCTCCTCAAAATGACAACTTGGATGCTCATCCCAAGGAGTTAATTATAGGAGATGCATCGAAAGAGGTTCAAACTCGCTCTTCTTTCAAAGATTTTTGTGCCCATGCCGCTTTTCTTTCTCAAGTTAGAACCGAAATGCATTGTTGATGCCTTGAAAGATGATTCTTGGGTTATCGCAATGCAAGAAGAATTGAATCAATTTGAGAGGAATGAGGTATGGAAGCTTGTTGCTAGACCTAATGACCACTTAGTTATTGGTACTAAGTGGGTCTTTAGAAACAAGCAAGATGAATACGGTATCGTGGTTAGAAACAAGGCTAGACTAGTGGCCAAAGGTTTTAACCAAGAAGAAGGTATCGATTACGAAGTGACCTTCGCTTCGGTGGCAAGATTAGAAGCCATTAGGATGCTCCTTGCCTATGCTAGTAGTAAAGATTTCAAATTATTTCAAATGGATGTCAAAAGTGCATTCTTAAATGGTTTTATTTCCGAAGAAGTGTATGTCGAACAACCACCCGGATTTGAAAACTCACTATTTCCTAACCACGTGTTTAAGCTAACTAAGGCTCTATATGGTCTAAAACAAGCCCCTAGGGCTTGGTATGAGAGGCTAAGTTCTTTTTTAATTTCAAATGATTTCACTAAAGGCAAGGTTGATACTACATTGTTTATTAAACATTTTGAAAATAATTTTCTTATTGTTCAAATTTATGTTGATGATATTATTTTTGGGTCTTGTAATAAATCACTATGTGAATTATTTGCTAAGGATATGAGTGATGAATTTGAGATGAGCCTAATGGGAGAACTAAATTTCTTTTTAGGACTACAAATCAAGCAACTAAGTGATGGTATATTTCTAAATCAATCAAAATACACATTGGAATTGTTAAAATGATTTAACATGGATGGATCAAAAGATATTAGCACTCCTATGAGCACCTCTGCTAAATTAGATATGGATGAAAATGGAGAAAGTTTTGATCAAAAACTTATAGGGGCATGATAGGTAGCCCGCTTTATCTCATCGCAACTGCACTTCGACATCATGTTCAATGTAGGGCTATGTGCAAGATTCCAAGCTAATCCTAAGCTATCTCACTTGAAAGTCACAAGAGGATTCTTAGATATCTTAAAGGGACCCCTAATCTTGGATTATGGTATCCAAAATCTGATAACTTTGATTTGAAAGCTTATGCAGATGCGGATTTTGGTGTATGTAAAATAGATAGAAAAAGCACATCTGGAATATGCCAATTTCTAGGATATGCACTTGTTTCTTGGACTTGCAAGAAACAAAATTCCTGCACTATCTACTAAGCTAAATATATAGCTGCAAGTGCATGTGCACAGTTATCCGGATGAAAAATACACTAGAAGACTATGGAATCTACTTAAAAACATTCCTATAAAATGTGATAACACGAGTGCTATTTGTCTAACTAAAAATCCGATTCAACACTCTAACTAAGCACATTGACATTAGGCATCATTTTATACATGATCATGTAAGTAGTAGAGATGTCACCCTTGAATTTGTTGATACAAATCATCAATTAGACATTTTTATAAAACCTTTAAATGAGGAACAATTTGATTTTATTAGAAGGGAATTAGGCATGTTAAACTCCAAATAAGTAAGCTCTATTTGATGATATCTTTCCTTGAAATTATGGTTTTCATCGATTTGATTCCATACATTTTGATTTTTCTTCTTGGATTTATTTTCATCAAATTCTTTTGACTTCATCCCATCTCTAAGACCAATTTTTTTAAATAAAAAAATTAATGAAATGCTTTTATTTTATCATCACAGCAATCACCGCTTAGATACGACTGGAACTGTCACCGGGGCAGAGTATCACTAACACCCGCTTTATAAGGGGTGAGTTAGGGCCAACAGAGAACCGCCCCTAACCCGAGAGACTCTTCCTCACCTCTCTACACTCCTCTAAACCCTCCCAAGCATCATTTCTTCCTCTAGAAGCCTAAGAAGGAGATCTTACTTTGATTCAAGCTCCCTACATCTCAAAGGAACAATCTAAGGTAAAACTGAATTATTTCTCTTCCTTTTCTTGTCTAGTTTAATTCTTTTCTTCAATTGATTATTGATCAATCCTAAATAGAAATGGCTCCTAAAAGAACATCAAGAGACAAAGGAAAAAGGATGGAGGTAGATTCATTTGACCAATCCTTGTTTAAATCACAAAAACTTTCCTTAGATTTTCTGAAATTGGTTCTAGACCCATTCATAAAGGAAAATATGTTGATTTGAATCAATTAGGAGCCTAGAACCTATCATGTGGTTTGCAGACTTAGAGGCCTTACCCATTTTGCAAATTATTGAACCTGTTATCCACGCTAGTTAAATTATTCTATGCTAATTTAATGTGAATGATGATGGCTTGTCAACTTATCTTCTAGGTAATGAGATCCAAATATGTGATAATACTATATGCTCATTAATTGGAATTGTTGAAAAGAGTTAGGTGTTATTTTAGAGGAAAATGGGATATGGACATAGTTGGTGCCACCCACTCAAGCTTTAGAAACCGTGTTTGCAAACCCAAATTTAGGTATAATCCCCAAGAGTTGTGAACATTTACTACCTTTTAACTCTAAAATTTTGCATCACATTCTTGTAAGCATTGTCATTCCTAAACAAGCTTTCATCATGATGAGACTGGGCCATCGAGTTAGGTACCTTATATTGATCATGACCGCATAACATTTTTGTTTTGGATACCTAATCCTAAGCAAAGACATGATAGAGGTCCTTTTTAAAGGATCAATGTTATCATATGGAGGTTTAATAACTAAACTATTGCATGCCCATAATATTTGCATTCCACCAAATGAAGAAGCAATACAAGTGGACAGATTTAATATCATTGACGTTAAACTACTTAGGCGACTTAGGTGTACATTCAAGCATGGAATAGGGTTAGACAACCTAGGAGATGTGATATACCTCCCCACCAAGAGACCATCCTGAAACACCAGTCCTTAGGGGAAATGAATCTCCTCCTCCCGATCCTTTGTTGCGCTACATCAGTGCCATTTTCTACTCCATCTTTTGACGATCCGATCATGAGAGAGTTAAATGAAGTAAAATTACAGCAAATTGAAATTTTGAAGGAAATGGAAGATGAACCAAAAGATCGATCACATGTATAGGCATCTTGGCATTCCTCCTGAGGAGTAGCTTGCTGTATTTTCTTTTTGAACGTTGTAAACTTGTGTTGTATGTTGACATATATGTTGTATTATCTTCATTACATCTTGACATATATGTTGTATTATCTTCATTACATCTTCTTGGCCACTATGAAATGATTTTTCGCTTTCTGATTGATTTCCTTTTCCATATTTGTGATATTTTTCGGCCATCCTTTATTGTTACATATGAATCCCTCGTTTCCTTTTTGTTGATGACAAAGGGGGAGAAATAATATGTATTGCCATATGTTGACAATTATATGCATTTTCCATGCTTTACAAGTTATTGCAAGTTAAAATGCTTATTTAGGTTCTTGATATCATGTTTTTAATTATGTATACTTCATTGATATCTTTGATACCTATTTGACATCTTAATGTCCAACATCGACTTTGTCATCATTAAGTACATCATGAAGTTAAATTTATTGTGTTGAATTCAAAAATTGAATTCAAGCAATTTTTTTATGGCATATAGATAGGAGGAGTTAAGAGTATTCCATCACCATTGATTGTCATCATCAAAAAGGGGAGATTGTTGAATCTCGGATTTTGATGATGAAGTCAATTGGTGAAATATTTGTTCTAATCTACTTTGATGAGATAAGTGTGCAGGAATAACTACGATGGGAAGAAAACATAAAGTCATTTACCGAGGTCAAGTCCGTCGGGTTCAAGAGTTCATCTAAGTCCGAGAGATTTTCGAAGTGCTGCTTAACCATCCAAGATCGAATCGTGGACTTGCCGGGTTTTCAAGTTCATCTCAAAGATCGCCAAGGTTCGCGGAACTTACCGAAGATTCGGTTAGCCAAGACTCGCTGAGCTCGCCATACAATCCGAGTATGCCGAGTCCACCGAAGCAATCCGAGGGAAGCATCGGAAGTTCACCGAATCTCGCAGAAGCTCACGTCGAAGGTTGACTCAAGAGTGCCTGATCAAATCACGCGAGTTATGTTTTCTTTAAGTTCGTAGTTTGCACATGAGCAGAGCGCGATTTAGGAAAAGAAATCCTGCCTAAATTCGGAGGCCAACCGAGCCTCTTGGGCCAAGTTGGGCTTAAACAAGGCCCATTCGGCTTTGGTGAATGGGCTAGCGGTTGAACCGCCCGGCTGGCGGTGGCACCGCCACACCGAGTGGCAGCATGCATCGATATAGCGCGGAACCGAGCAGAGCAGCACGCTCACATACGCAGCGGTGGAATCGCCGGGCCGGGCGGTGGCACCCCAGCCATAAAGCCATAGCGTGCATACGCCCCGCGCGTGGTACCGCGGTACCGCTACCAACGATCCGACGCAAACAAATTTGAAATCAAATTTGGACCCCAATTTTGATTCCACTTTGGATCTATAAATACCCCCCCCCTTTCTCAACTGAAAGGGCACCCTTTTGAGAGTTAGAATCTTAGTCTTGAGCTTTTGAAAAGTCTTGAAAAGTCTTGTTCTTGCTAAGTGTTCACCTTCTTCTTCTTCTTGAGAAATCTTGTACAAGTGTGAACTTCTTGTAAAGGATTGTAAAAGGGGTATTTGGTCCTTCCCCTTCAAAGGATTTGCTAGTGGAAGAGCGGAGCCTCATCGTAAAGGCTTCAAGAGTGGATGTAGGTCATTTGACCGAACCACTATACATCATTATGTCCATAAATGTGAGTGTTTACATTCTTGAATCATTTCATTACTTGGCTGCAAGTTGTTTAGTTCATAGTTATTTCCTTTACGTAAGCAATTACTTTCAAGTTCTCTTTCGCCAAATCGAAATCTTTCTACGAACTTGTGTTTTTGCAAAATCGGTTTCAAAAGTACGATTTTAATCCGCTGCACTAATTCACCCCCCCCCCCCCCCTCTTAGTGTCTTTTAGATCCTTTCAACATAGATACTGCTGCATTGATCGATATGAAGTCTATAGGGGATTGGTTTTCATGGAATAATCAAGGTGCTGCCCATAGGAAAATAATGGCTCGACTTGACAGATGTTTGATTAATCATGCATGGCTAACAGTTTATCCTGATTCACTTCTGGAGTATGGTGTTCAGTTATTCTCTGATCACTCTTCAATGTATATACACGTAGAAAAAGCAACACCCAAAGGCAATAAACCATTTAGATTCTTTAACATGTGGAGTACTCATCCTCAGTTCCTTGAGATTATTAGATCAGCTTGGAATGTTACTGTGCATGGTTCCCCTCCGTACATTTTATGTCAGAAGTTAAAAGCCTGTAAAGCAGCACTTAAGAAGTGGAATACAAACATCTTTGGTAATATTAACACTCGAGTCAAATTAAGCAAAAAGGAGCTAATGGCAGTATAACAAAAGCTACATCTCTAGCCCTTTGATGAGAATCTTATTTGTAAAGAGGCAGAAGCTAGGTATCAATTCATGCAAGCCTTAAAACAAGTGGAAAGTTTTGTAAAACAGAAATCTCGACAGCACTAACTTACTCTAGGGGATTCCAACACTAAGTTTTTCTATGCTGCCATTGCTGCTATAAGGGCCATTAACTGTATCAGGAAATGTAAAGATAAAGACGATAATCTTATTGCGAACTTGGATGAGGTTAAAGCACACACTGAACAATTTTTTTATTCTCTACTCAATCAAGAGGAGCAACATAATAATATTCAGGTGGAGCCTACTAGAAAGCTTGATTCGGATGCCATCGCGATTCTCAATGCACCAATCAAGATGAAGAAATTGTAAGAGTTGTCTTTAAGTCACCGAAGCACAAAAGCCTTGGTCCAAATGGATTTCGAGCAGAATTTTATCAAATTTCTTGGCTTATTATTGGTGATGACATGATTAAAGCTTGTCAGCATTTTTTTGTCTTTAGAACATATTCTTAAAGAGATAAATTACACTTTTATTTCTTTAATTTCAAAGAATACAGGAGCTGATTCACTAGAGCATTATAGGCTCATTTCATTATGTAACTTTACTTACAAGATCATATCCAAGTTGCTTGCAGATCGAATGCGACATATTATGCACAAGATCATTAGTCCGACTCAGGTAGCTTTCATTAAAGGATGAAGTATACATCACAATATTCTTCTTGCTAATGACTTGGTCAAGGATTTGCATTCCAAATCAAGAGGGACAAAAATATGTTTTAAGGCTGACTTACGAAAAGCATTTGATTCAGTTAATCGACACTTCATCTATAGGATGCTCCTCAGTATGAACTTCCCTCAATAATGAGTTAATTGGATTCAATGCTGTTTGGAAACTCCAAAATTTTTGATTCTTTTTAATGGTTCCCCTATTGGTTTTTTTGGGAGCACGAATGGCATTCGACAAGGAAATCCACTTTCTCCGTATCTTTTCACAATTATAATGGAAGGACTCAGCTGTATGTTAGAGGAGGCAGTCATTGCTGGCAGTATTAAGGTACCCCATGCTGGTTCTCTTCATATATCTCATATAACATTTGCATATGATCTTATTATATTTCTTCACAATGACTCTACTTTAGTGAGAAATTTGGCTACTATTCTGAAAGATTTTGGTTTAGTTTCTGGCCTTCAGCTAAATCATGCAAAAAGTAAAGTTTATATGGGTCTTTGCATTACAGATAAAGACTTTATTATGCAAACTTTGGGGTTAGCGAAGGAAGTATGCCAGTTCCTTATTTAGGTCTCCCACTCATATTCACTAGCATTCACAAAACCAACTGTCAGCCTATCCTGCAAAAAATAAAGAGTAGAATTTCCTCTTGGAAAACTAGACTTCTTTCTAAAGCAGGGCGACTTGAACTCATCCGATCGGTGTTGTTCTCTTACTCTATTTATTGGTCTAATGCATTTCTTTTGCCTGTTGGACTTCTTTAGGATATTGAAAGACTATTTAAGAACTTCTTCTGGAATGGCATAGATGGAAAGACAATGCATATAGTAAATTGGGATATCATCTGTAGACCGAAAGATGAAGACGGGCTGAACCTGAGAAATCTACGAGATTGTAATAAAGCTTGTTTGGTATAGAAATTATGGGATCTTTTACAAAATGAATCCTTATGGTCACAATGGGTTTTTACTAGATACCTATCCATGAAATCAATTTGGGAAGTTTTAGTAAAAAAATATCATTCTGCTGCTTGGAAAGAAATTTTGAAGGCTAGGAATTGGCTAATCATTCCTGGATGACCTGTGAATACATCACATTTTAGAAATAAAGCACATAATACAGCAATCACATTTGATAAAGCATTAATGAATTATAAAATTGAATCTGATAAAAATCTCTTTTTCTCTACTTGTTAAATGCTTAATTTACAGATCCTGCTCCATACATGATCTTGAGTCGCTAAGTATCTCGAGCAAAAGATGAGCATTGTGTGTGTTGTGGCCCTCAAAGAGTCTACTACACCTCTCCTTCCAAATCCACCAAATAGCACATCTGAAGATAATTTTTGCCAGTTGTGTAAGAAGCCCTTTTCTTGAGAAGCTTTACTGCAACTGTTCTAGTTCTTGATGCAAATTTGGCATTGGTAGCCTATGTAGTTCAAATCTCTTCAGAATCTCCATCCATACCCAATTAGTGTAGTCGCAAGCATAATAGAAATGATCAATACTTTCTTCCTATTACATACAAAGAGAACATCGTTTAACAAGATATATACCTTTTCGCTTCATATTGTCCATTGTAGGTAGTTTGACAAGAAGGACTTGCCATGTGCATAATGAATGTCTCTGTGAGCCCGATCTATCCCATGTCCAACTGCTCGAGATCCATTTGTTATTTCTTTGTCTGATTTGATTCCATGTAGATGTAGCACTAAACTTGCTATTGTCATGAAGCCAATTAAGTATATCTGTTGAGTTATTCCTGATTGGAAGAGCTGTAATAGTCGACCAAAGTGATAGCATATCAGGAGAAATAGGATTGGCAAAACACCATGTGCCGTTAACGATGAACTCAGAAAACTTCCAATCCTTCGGGGCCCCAAGATCTCTTCGTACTCTATCACCATATAATTGAAATATACTTTTCCCATTCACCCAAGGATCATACCACATATTAATTCTGGTCCCAGAAGAGATTGCATAAGAAATATGATTGATCAGCCAGTTTCTTGCCTTCAAAATTCCTTTCTAAGTAGCAGAATGATATGTTCTTGTTGAAACTTCCCAGATTGATTCCTTAGATAGGTACCTAAAAGAAACCTATTGTGACCATAAGGATTTATTTTGCAAAAGATCCTACAATTTTTGTACCAAACAAGCTTTATTTCAATCTCTCAGATTTCGCAGATTCAGACCCCCCTCATCTTTTGGTCTACAAATGCTATCCCAATTGACCATATGTATTGCCTTTCCATCCGTACCATTCCAGAAAGTTCTTCAATAGCCATTCAATATCCTGAAGAAGTCCAACAGGTAGAAGAAATGCATTAGACCAATAAATAGAGTAAGAAAATAACACAGATCGGATGAGTTCAAGTCATCCTACTTTGGAAAGAAGTCTAGTTTTCTAGGAGGAAATTCGATTCTTTATTTTTTGTAGGATAGGCTGATAGTAAATTTTGTGAATGCTAGTAGATATGAGTGGGAAACATAGATAAGGAACTGGTAGACTTCCCTCACTAACCCCAGAGTTTGTATAATAAAGTCTTTATCTTCAATGCAAGAACCCATATAGACTTTACTTTTTGCATGATTTAGTTGAAGGCCAGAAACCAAACCAAAATCTTTCAAAATAGTAGTCAAATTCCTCACTGAAGTAGTGTCATTGCGATAAGATCATCTGCAAATGTTATGTGGGATAAATGAATAGAACCATCATGGGGTACTTTAATGCTGCCATCAGAGACTGCCTTTTCTAACATACAGTTGAGTCCTTCCATGACAATTATAAAAAGATATGGAGAAAGTGGATCTCCTTGTCGGATGCCATTCGTTCTCCCAAAGAAGCCAATGGGGGAACCATTAAACAGAACTGAAAATTTTGGAGTATTAGGGGCCAACTAGGCTCGAATTCGAATTATTTTGGGATGGACTATTGGCCCAAACAGTGTTGCTAAACCCTGTCTGGTGATGCCATCGCCAGAACTAGGCTGTGGAATCGCCCAAGGCTTAGTCTGTCAGGTGTTTGGGCAGTGGTACCATCGGTAGTTATTAACTAACAGGCGGTGGTACCACCCAATTCTAATAGTCGAGACTTTATCTGATGATAGTACCGTCAAACTAGCGATGCCATCGGTAGTACCGCCCAAACAGTGTTGCTGAACCTTGTCTGGCGATGCCATCGCCAGAACTAGGCAGTGGAATTGCCCAAGGCTCAGTCTATCAGGTGTTTGGGCAGTGGTACCATCGGTAGTTATTAACTAACAAGCGGTGGTACCACCCAATTCTAGTAGTCGAGACTTTATCTGACGATAGTACCGTCAAACTGGGCATTGGTACCACCCAGTGTCAGAGTCCACTAGCGATGGTACCGCTAGGGATAGGCGGTGATACTGCTAGTACCCCAAAAGACTTTTTTAGCTACATTTTTTAAACTTTAAGAGTTCACATCCACTGATTCTAAGTGTTAAAAACTTATATAAGGAGAGTGAGCAACCTGTAAAGAGTTCTGTAAAGGGGTGATTGATCTTTGCCCTTGAAGAAAGATTAATAGTGGAAGCTGGTGACCTCATCAGAGGAGGTATCAGGAGTGGACGTAGGTCGGATGATCGAACCACTATAAAACGGTATGTTCTTTCCCTATGCATTTCTCTTCCTTACTGCTTCGCTTCATTCTCTTTTTTGTCTAACTAAAATAGCTCAACTTCTTCTCTACTCACAAATGTGTTTAAAGTTAAACGTCTTTGTTAAAACGTATTTTTATTGAACGAAACTTTTCACCATAATGATTTTTCAAAATCATTAATCACTACACAAATTCACCCCCCCCCCCCCCCCCTCTTAGTGTTGAACTTGATCCTAACAATTAGTATTAGAGCAAGGTCACTCTCATTTTGGTTTAAAACCCAAGAGAGATGATATTTGCTGATAATCAAGAGGGTCATTCAATTACACATCCATCCATTTTCCATAAGACGAGTTATATTTTTTTTTGTAAGTAAATGTAATTATATTTAGTATGAAGTTTGTATAAACTAGCTTTGCCTACACAAGCCGTAGACTATAGCCTGAGATCTCTTATAGCAGTATAGGAGAATGCACCCTACCTCAGAAAGGTGGAATGGTCTCACTCCACCAGACTCATCTCCAAGAGAAATTGAACAGAAAAGTAGCCATGACTACACATGTTGTAGACTATGACGCTTTACTATAGACAACAAATAGAAAAATGTAATAACCAATCATTCCTAGACAACCTATGAATACATCACATTATTGAAGCATAGAATCACACAATACATCAAACTCATTCTAGAAAGCATTATTGAATTATAAAATTGAATCCGATAAAGATCTCTTTTTCTCTACTTGTTAAATGTTTCATTTCCAGATCCTGCTCCATACATGATCTTGAGTCGCTAAGTATCTCGAGCAAAAGGTGAGCATTATACGTCTTATGGCCCTCAAAGATTTTATTGTACCTCTCCCTCCAAATCCACCAAATTACACATCTGAAGGTAATCTTTGCCAAGGCGATTCTTTTTTTTGGTAAGTAAATATAAGTAGATTTAGTATGAAGTTTGTACAAATTAACTTTGTCTACACAAGCCATAGACTAAAGTCTGAGATCTCTTAGAGCAGTCAAGGAGAATGCACCCCACCTCAGAAAGGTGGAATAGTCTCACTCCACCAGACTCATCTCCGAGAGTAGTTAAACAGAAATCATGACTACACATATTGTAGACTATGACGCTCTACCATAGGCAACGAATAGTAAAATGTAATAACCAATTATTCTTAGACAACCAGTGAATATATCATAATTTTAAAGCAGAAAAATCAGACAATACAAAGGAAGCATTAAAAAATTATAAAATTGAATCTGAGGAAGATCTCTTTTTCTCTACTTGTTAAATGCCTCATTTCCAAATCTTGCTCCATGCATGATCGTGAGTCGCTAAGTATCTCGCGAGAGTGAGCATTGTGTGTATTGTGACCCTCGATTCTGCTACACCTCTCTTTCCAAATCCACCAAATAGTACATCCGAAGATAAGCTTTGCGGTTGTGTAAGCCCTTTTCTTGAGAAGTTTTCTTTCAGCTTGTTTTAGTTCTTGATGCAAGTTTGGCATTGGTAGCCTATGTATTTCAAATCTTTTCAGAATCTCCATCCATACCCAATTAGTGTAGTCACAAGCAAAATAGATATGATCTATACTTTCTTCCTGTTGCATACAAAGAGAGCATCGATTAACAAGATATATACCTTTTCGCTTCATATTGTCCATTGTGGGTAGTTTGGCAAGAAGGGTCTGCCATGTGCATAAGGAATGTTTCTAGCCAGCCTATCCCATGTCCAACTGTTCGGGAGCCACTTGTTATTTCTTTGTCTGATTTGATTCCATGCAGATTTAGCACTAAACTTTCCATTGTCATGAAGTCATTTAAGCATATCTGATGAGTTATTCCTGATTGGAAGAGCTATAATAGTCGGCCAAAGTGATAGCATATCAGGAGAAATAGGATTAGGAAGATACTAGGTGCCATTAGCAATGAACTCAGAAACCTTCCAATCTTTAGGGGCCCCAAGATCTCTTCGTAGTCGACCACCATATAATTGAAATATACTTTTTCCATTCACCCAAGGATCATACCACATATTAATTATGGTCCTAGAAGAGATTGCATAAGAAATGTGGTTGATTAGCTAGTTTCTTGCCTTCAAAATTCCTTTCCATGTAGCAGAATGATATGTTCTTATTGAAACTTCCTATATTTATTCCTTAGATAGGTACCTAGAAGAAACCCATTGTGACCATAAGGATTTATTTTGTAAAAGATCCTACAATTTCTGTACCAAACAAACTTTATTTCAATCTCTCAGATTTCGCAGATTCAGCCCCCCCTCATCTTTTGGTCTACAGATGCTATCCCAATTGACCATATGCATTGCCTTTCCATCTGTACCATTCCAAAAAAAGTTATTTAATAGCCGTTCAATATCCTGAAGAAGTCCAACAGGTAGAAGAAATGCATTAGACCAATAAATAGAATAAGAAAATAACATAGATCGGATGAGTTCAAGTCGTCCTGCTTTGGAAAGAAGTCTAGTTTTCCAGGAGAAAATTTTATTCTTTATTTTTTACAGGATAAGCTGAGAGTGAATTTTATGAATGCCAGTGGATAAGAGTGGGAGACCCAGATAAGGAACTAGTAGACTTCCCTCGCTAACCCCTAGAGTTTGTATAATAAAATCATTATCTTCAACGCAAGAACCCATATAGACTTTACTTTTTGCATGATTTAGTTGAAGGCCAGAAACCAAACCAAAATCTTTCAGAATGTAGTCAAATTCTTCACTGAAGTAGTGTCATTGCGAAGAAAGATAATAAGATCATCCTGCAAATGTTATATGGGATATATGAATAGAACCAAGATTGGGTACCTTAATGCGCCATCGAGACCGCTTTTCTAACATACACCGAGTTCTTCCATGACAATTGTAAAAGATATGGAGAAAGTGGATCTCCTTGTCGGATGCCATTCGCATTCTCGAAAAGAAGCCAACGGGGAACCATTGAACAGAATCAAAATTTTGGAGTTTCAAGCAAAGATCAATCCAATTAACCCATTGTTGAGGGAAGTTCAAACTGAGGAGCATCTTATAGAGAAACTATCTATTAACTGAATCAAATGCTTTTCGTAAGTCAGCTTTAAAACATATTTTCGTCTCTATTGATTTGGAGTGCAAATCTTTGATCAAATCGTTAGCAAGAAGAATATTGTGATGTATACTTCTCCCTTTAATAAAAGCAGCCGGAGTATAACTAATGATCTTATGCATAATCATTTGCATTCGATCTGCAAGCAACTTGGAGATGATCTTGTAAATAAAGTTGCATAAAGAAATGGGCCTGTAGTGCTCTAGTGAATCAGCACCTACATTCTTAGGAAACAAAGAAATAAAAGTACAATTTATCACTTTAAGAATATGACCTGAAGAGAAAAAATGCTGACAAGCTTTAATCACATCATTTCTAATGATCGACCATGCAATTTGGTAAAATTCAACTGAAAATCCATCTGGACCAGGGCTTTTTATGCTTTGGAGACTTGAAGACAACTCGTACAACTTTTTCATCTGTAATTGGTGCATTAAGAATCGTGATGTCATCCGAATCAAGCTTTCTAGTAGGCTCCACATGAACATTATTAGGCTGCTCTGTTTAATTGAGTAAAGAATAAAAAAATTGTTCAGTGTGTACTTTTACTTCATCCAAATTCTCAATAAGCGTACCATCTTGGTCTTTACATTTCCTGATACAGTTAACAGCCCTTCTAGTAGCAATGGCTGTATAGAAAAACTTTGTATTGGAATCCCCTAAAGTAAGCCAATGCTGTCGAGACTTCTGTTTTGCAAAACTTTCTTCCTGCTTTAGGGCCTGCATGAATTGAGACCTAGCTTCTGCCTCTTTGCAAATAAGATTCTCGTCAAAGGGCTGAAGATGTAGCTCATGTTGCACCGCCATTAGTTTCTTTTTGATTAACTGAACCCGAGTGATAATATTGCCAAAAGTGTTTGTATTCCACTACTTTAGTACTGCTTTACATGCTTTAAGCTTTTGGCATAAGATATAAGGGGGAGATCCATACACATTAATACTCTAAGATGATCTGATAACCTCAAGGAACTGAGAATGAGTACTCCACATGTTAAAGAATTTAAATGGTTTCTTGCCTTTGGGTATTACTTTGTCTGTATGTATATACATTAAAGAATGATCAGAGAACAACTGAGATCCATACTCCAGAAGTGAATCAGGGTAAACTGTTAACCATTCGCGATTAATCAGACACCTATCGAGTCGAGCCATTATTTTCCTGTGGGCAACACCTTGATTACTCCATGAAAGCCAATCCCCAACAGATTTCATATCAATCAATGCAGCGATATCTATGTAATTGTTAAAACCTTGAAGCTTGCTCTCGGAAAGTGGTTTACCCCCCACTTTTTCAAGTGTATACCGAACAGTATTGAAGTCACCAAGAACAATCCAAGACACTGTAAGACAGCCATTTACAATGTTAATCAGATCATTCCATAGAACATTTCTTTCCTACATACTGTTAGAAGCATATACACCAGTAATATGGAATTGACAACCATTCCTTTTATCCTCGGCTTTAAGGTGGATGAATTGTTCTGTAGCAGAAATAAAGCAAGCACTAACAGAGAGTTGGATGTCATAATACCCATATTCTACAATAAGTGTCACAAGTATCGTTGGTAAAAAGTTCTGCCTCTAGCAATATTAAATCTTTTTGAACACAAACCCGAGATGGTTTAATTTTTGTTTCCACAAGAATAACAATATCACAAGCATCAGACTTGATTGTTCTATTAATCTCCCAATATTTCTCAAATTTATTCAATTCATGAACATTCTAACAAAGTATCTTCATCAGAACCAAAACATGTTGGAAAGGAAATAAGTGACTCTTCTTAGGTAGACGGAAGTATGTGCAACTTACTAGTACCATCCTTCTTTTTATCCTTGGGTTTGGCAATGTCCTCCCGCATAATATCCTTACCTTTTAAACCTTTATTTCTATTTTTATCCACTTCATCCACAGCTTGCAAATGCTTAAACTTTGAAATATCCAAAATATCTAGGTTGGTAGTGTTTGTTGAAGGTTGTTGAAGCTGAATATCCAGACTGGCAAGGTTTGTTGGGATTGGTTGAGATACAATATCCTAGTTAGCACGATGAGTAGGACGTGGGATCCCCGTTGTAGTAGTTCCTGTTGATGTAGGAAGAGACGAAGGTTTCTCATTCTCCTGTGCATGGGTAACCTGAGAAACTGTTATTGTGATAGACTCTAATATATTAGGAAGAGGTAAAGTTCTCGATTTGTCTTTCTAATCATGATGCTACCCAAGTGAGTCAGAATGCTCGCTCGTCTGCACCAGCACTACTGCCCCTGAAGGAGACTCGCCTTGTTCGTCAGTAGTCATAATAGTAGTATCAACTCTATGCTGAGATGACTGGCGTTGCCGGTAAACCTGAGTGATCGGTTTCTGAGTTTGCTAACAAGCTCCATGTGTATAACCAAAAGAGTAGCAAATCTTACAACGCTGTGGCTTCCAAGAATATAAACATGCACCTTACAAGTGGTCCCAATAAGATCACGATAAAAAACCTCATTTGGAATATCACCATCAGAAGAAACAATTACAAATGCTCGTGCATAAGCTAATCTCGTATGCGCTGTTGTTGCTTTGTCAATATACAATGGCTGTCCCAAGGTGCTACATAACTTAGCAATAAAACATTGACTCCAACGATGCAAGGGAAGACCATGAAAGGATACCCATAAAGGAATAGACTATAGACTGTCTAACTCCAAACGGACATCAGGAGACCAACGTCGTAGAATCATCGGATGGCCGCGAATAGTCCAAAACCCTTCAAGGATTCGTTGCAAATCCTCTTCAGAATAGAGTTTGCATACAAAAAAACCATTCTCTAATATATGTAGATCAAATGCCGATGTTCCCCATCGAGTCTTGATGAATGAGGATAACGAAAAATATGATGTCTTTAAACCGATCACATAACCAACAAGCGTCATGGACCATGTCTTAATCAATTCTTCAGAATCAACAGTCTCGTACACAGCAATCTTCTGATCAACCTGGGTTTCTGGAGCAAAGAAATCCAAGCTAAGATCCAAGCTTCCAACCGGGGCCTTAAAGAGGCTTATCCAAAATCGAGGATCTCGAAAAATGAGAGTAGGAGATCGCGATCTAGAGTGTGACCTACCTCTATACTGCGTCATTAAAGAACCATCTCGTCGGAAAGAAGAAGCAACTTAAGAAGGAAGCCTCATCTTCCGATCAACATGCTGCCACCGTCACCAGCCATTCTCGCGCTGCCCCAACAAGAGAAGGGCAGAAGAGGGGCTGCCCAGCAGTTGCCGCCTGGCGAAGGACAGTAGAGAGGGAGTAGCGATCGTCGCCTCCTCTGTTCTTCTTCGTGCAGCAGCAGAGAGGCAAGGGAGGGAGCGCAGCAGCGAGACCACACCTCCCTTTCTTGCTTGCCGTATGCAGAACAGGGACGCCGCCGCCGCTGCCCAACAGCTCTCCGATGCCCTAGAGAGAAGAAGCAGCGAGATTCCCTCCGCAGGTGGAACCCTCTATTCGCAGATCTGCCAGGGACCGCTGCTCACCGCCCGCCAGCGACCCGATCAACCGCCGTCGCCCAGTCGCCCCGATCGCGAGGAGCGATGGGCGAAGGGGCAGAGGATAGTAGCAATCGAGCTCTCCAACCGGCCAATCTTGCACCGTTGCAGCAGCACCCTCGCCCGCCAGGAAACCGCCCCTTCTGTTCAAGAAGAAGGCAGAAATATCTTGAGAAGCACAGCCCTTGATCTCCCAAGCAAGCAGTGCAGCCTGCGCCCGCCCGTCGCCGCTTCTCTGTTCCAGAAGAGGAACAAAGAGGGCGGAGCAGAGGCTCGGTCCTCGTTGCAGCAGCGAGCAAGAACAGGGCACCGATAACTCTCCTCTAAACCGATGAGGAGCAATGGGCCCTTGCAGCAGCAGCCTCGCCCGGCCACCGCAGCCACGTCCGCAAGCTTCTGCACCGTCGCCAAAGGCCGCACCGCCCTCGTGCGTGCGGAAGAGCCTCTCCTCTGTTCCCCTGCGTGCAGCAGCAGAGAGAGGCGAGGGAGGGAGCGAAAGCCCTCTCCTCTGTTCCCCTACTCCTCTGCGCACCAAGATCGCTCAGCCTCTTCTCACCCTAGAGAGAGAAGAGAATCACCTAGAGAGAGAAGGCGATTCTCTTCTCTCTCTAGGGTGAGAAGAGGCGGTGGCTGTAGGACGCCGTGGATCTGCTTCTTCTCCCTTGGGTGGTGGTTCTTCCCTTCCTCCACGTGCGAACGCGTTGGGGGAAAGTGAAGCCACGGAGAAGACTAGGGCGAGAAAAGGCGACGGCGGTTGGATTCTCCCTTGTTCTGCGCACGGAGAGCAGGAAGGCTGCATCGCACGGGGATCCGCAGCCTGTTCTGCACGGAGGCTGTTTGCAGGGCAGCTGCTGGGCGGTGCTGCGATCGGGGACTAGGTGATGGCGGCGGCAGTGATCGGGGCTCGTCGTGACCAGGAACTTCGGGCGGGCGGTGAGCAGCGGTCCTTCTTCAACCTAGGGCATGCCTCCCTCTCCTCTCTCTGTTAGACTCTTCTTCCTGCACGCGGAACAGAGGAGACTGCCTCTGCTCCTCTTCTGGAAGAGAAGGGGGATAGGAGAAGGTTCGGTGGTTCCCCTGTTCTGCACGCACGAAGAGGGCTTTCTGCTCTTCCGCACGCACGAGGGTGGTGTGGCCTTGTGCTGTGGCTGCAGGCGACTGGGCGACGGTGCAGAAGGCTACGGTGGCCGGGCGAGGCTGCTGTGCAGAGTCATCGGCGCCCTCGCCTCCCTGCTGCCAGCGCTGGGTTCTGCGGCTGCTGTAACAGGCAGAGATCTGCACAGTTCTCCTTCAATCAAGATCGGGGAGGGCGACTATCTGCTATTTCCTGGCGGGAGAGGGTGCTGCTGTAGCGAGGCTAGCAGATTGTGCGTCGAAGCTGTTGGTCAGCGGCGGCGGCGTCCCTGGGAGGTGTGAACTCTTCTCCCTCGGGCGCGCTGTCTCTCTCTACTGCTGCACGAAGACTCTCTGACAAGCGGCGGCTGTTGGACAGCCACTGTTCTGCTCGATTGCGGGTAGATCTGCACTGCCGCCTCCTCTCCTCTTGTTGGGGCAGCGTAACTCGAGAATGGTTAACGACGATGGCACCAGGGTTGATCCGAAGATGAGTTTTCCTTCTCAAGTTACTTCTTCTTCCCGACAAGATGATTCTTTATTGACACAGCATAAAGGTAGGTCGCACTCTGGATCGCGACCTCCTACCCTCATTTCACGAGATCCTCGACCTTGGACAAGTCTCTTCAAGGCTCCGGTTGAAAGCTCGGATCTTAGCTTTGATTTCTTTGCTCCAGAAACTCAGGCTAATCAGAAGATTGCTGTGTACGAGACTATTGATTCTGAAGAGCTGATTAAGACATGGTCCATGGCGCTTGTTGGTTATGTGGTCGGTTTAAAGACGTCATATTTTTCATTATCCTCATTCATCAAGACTCGATGGGGAACATCGGCATTTGATCTGCATATGCTAGAGAATGATTTTTTTGTATGCAAACTCTATTCTGAAGAGGATTTGCAATGAATCCTTGAAGGGTTTTGAACTATTCGTGGCCATCCGATGATTCTACGGCATTGGTCTCCTGATGTCTGTTTGGAGTTAGATAGTCTACAGTCTATTCTTTTATGGGTATCCTTTCATGGTCTTCCCTTGCATCTTTGGAGTCGACGTTTTATTGCTAAGTTATATAGCACCTTGGGACAGTCATTGTATATTGACAAAGCAACAGCAGCGCAGACGCGATTGGCTTATGCACGAGCATGTATAATGGTTTCTTCTGATGGTGATCTTCCATATGAGGTTTTCTATCATGATCTTAATGGGACCACCCATAAGGTGCATGTATCATATTCTTGGAAGCCACAGCGTTGTAAGATTTGCTACTCTTTCGGTCATGCACATGGAGCTTATCAGCAAACTCAGAAACCGATCACTCAGGTTTACTGGCAACGCCAGGCATCTCAGCACCGGGTTGATACTACTATTATGACTAATGATGAACAAAGCGAGTCTCCTTTAAGGGCAATAGTGCTGGTGAAGCCGAGCGAGCATTCGGACTCACTTGGGCAGCATCATGATCAGAAAGACAAATTTGAAACTTTACCTCTTCCTAATATATCAGAGTTTGTCATAACAACAGTTTCTCAGGTTACCCATGCATAGGAGAACGAGAAACCTTTATCTCTTCCTACATCGACAAGAACTACCGCAACGGGTTCCCACATCCCATTTATCGTGCTAACCAGGATACCAGCCAGGACTTTCAGCCTCAACCTTCAACAAACACTGCCAACCTGGATATCTTAGGTACTTCAAAATTTAAACATTTGCAAGCTGTGGATGAAGTAGATAAAAATAGAAATAAAGGCTTAAAAGGTTATGATATTATGAGGGAGGAAACTGTAAAACCCAAAGATAAGAAGAAGGATGGTACAATTAAGTCGCACATACTTCCGTCTACCTAAGAGGAGATCTTATTTCCTTTCCTACCTGTTTTTATTCCTAATGAAGATACTTTGTTGGAATGTTCGTGGATTGAATAAGCTTGAGAAATGTCGGGAGCTTAATAGAATAATCAAAACTGCTGCTTGTGATATTGTTATTCTTGTGGAAATAAAAATTAAACCATCTCGGGTTTGTGTTCAAAGAAATTTAATATGGCCAGAGGCACAACTTCTTACCAACAATACTTGTGACAATTATGGTAGAATATGAGTATTATGGCATCCGAACTATGTTAGTGCTTGCTTTATTTCTACTATAGAACAATTCATCCACTTTAAAGCCAAGGATAAAAAATATGGTTGTCAATTCCATATTACTAGTGTATATGCTTCTAATAGTATGCAGGAAAGAAACGTTCTATGGAATGGTCTGATTAACATTGCAAATGGTTGTCTTACAGTGCCTTGGATTGTTCTTGGTGACTTTAATACGGTTCGGTACACACATGAAAAAGTGGGAGGTAAACTACTTTTAGAGAGCAAGCTTCAAGGTTTTAACGATTACATAGATATTGCTGCATTGATTGAAATGAAATCTATAGGGGATTGGCTTTCATGGAGTAATCAAGGTGCTGCCCACAGGAAAATAATGGCTCAACTCGATAGGTGTCTGATTAATCGTGAATGGTTAACAGTTTACCCTAATTCATTTCTGAAGTATGGTGCTCAATTGTTCTCTGATCACTCTTCAATGTATATATATGCAGACAAAGTAATACCCAGAGGCAAGAAACCATTTAGATTCTTTTGTTGAATCTCGGATTTTGATGATGAAGTCAATTGGTGAAATATTTGTTCTAATCTACTTTGTCGAGATAAGTGTGCAGGAATAACTATGATGGGAAGAAAACATAAAGTGATTTACTGAGGTCAAGTCCGTCGGGGGTTCAAGAGTTCATCGGAAGTCCGAGAGATTTTCGGAAGTGTTGCCGGAACCATCCAAGATCGAATCAGGGACTTGCCGAATTTTCGGAAGTTCATCTCATAGATCGTCGAAGGTTCGCGGAACTCACCAGGAAGATTCGAAAGCAAGCCGAATACTCGTTGAGCTCGCCATACAATCCGGAGTATGCTGGGAGCCCACTGGAAGCAATCCGAGGGAAGCATCGGAAGGCTGCCGGAATCTCACCGTAAAGCTCGCCGAAAGTTGACTTGAAGAGTGTCGGATCAAATCACGTTGAGTTATGTTTTAGGTTCGTAGTTTGCACATGAGTAGGCAAGGATTTAGGAAAAAATCATGCCTAAATCAGTGGGGGCCAACCGGGCCTCTACTGAGCCAAGTTGGGACTTAAACAGGGCCCACTCAGCTTTGTCCGAATGTGGCAGGCGGTGGAACCGCCCGGCTGAAGCGGTGGCACCGCTGGGTCAGTGTGTGGCACCGCCAGACACAAACGGGCGGTGGAAGCTGCTTTGGGGTGGTAGCACCGCCCAGATACGCATAAAGCGGTGGAACCGCTCGCGCGTGGCACCGCCCAGACGCTGCGTCGATCAGATCGATGCAGCGGTGGCACCGCTTCAGACGTCGATCAACGATCGACAGTGGTGGCACCGCCATCGGCCAGCGTGGCCCCGCCCCTATTGACCAGAGCATTGGAACTCCAAATTGATTTCAAATTTGGAGCCCAATTTTGAATCCACTTTGGTTCTATAAATACCCCCCCCCCCTTTCTCAACTGAAAGGGCAACCCTTTTGAGCAAAATTCTTAAGTCTTGAGCTTTTGTAGAGTGTTAAAAAGTCTTGTTCTTACTAAGTGTTCACCTTTTTCTTTTCTTGAGAAATCTTGTACAAGTGTGAACTCCTTGTAAAGGGCTGTAAAAAGGGGTATTTGATCCATCCCCTTCAAAGGATTTGATAGTGGAAGAAGGAAGCCTCATCGGAGAAGGCTTCGGAAGTGGATGTAGGTCACTTTGACCGAACCACTATACATCGCTGCGTTTTGATTGTGTGAGTGTTTAAATTTCTGTTTTACTTTGCTACAAAGCTTTACTCTACTTGCCCTCTTTATACGTATGCTTTAAAACGCAAATATCGGTTTCGAACGAAATGTTGTTTTCATCGTACGAAGTTTTCGATGCTTGTTTTAAATCGCTGAAAAATCCATCGTTTTATCCGCTGCACTAATTCACCCCCCCCCCTCTTTTAGTGCCTTTTAGATCCTAACAATTTGTATCAGAGTAAGGTTTGCTCTCATATTGGTTTAAAACCCAAGAGAGATGGCCTACTCCGGTATGCAAGAGGGTCTTTCCATTACTCGTCCGCCTATGTTTAATGGGTCGGATTATACGTATTGGAAGACTCGTATGAGGAATTTTCTCATTTCCATGGACTTCGAACTTTGGAACATTGTTGAAAATGGCTTTGCAAAATCTTCTCTCCGATGAGTGAATGGAATGAGTGGAGAGGAAGATTTTTGCTCTCAATGCAAAGGCTATGAATGTCTTATTTTGTGCGCTTGACAAGAATGAAGTTTAATCGGATTTCTATTTGTGAATCGGCATTTGATATTTGGCGCACTCTTGAAATTACTCATGAAGGCACTAGTCGAGTGAAAGAGTCCAAAATCAACATTCTTGTGCATTCTTATGAACTTTTTCGGATGAAACCAAATGAGTCCATTGGAGACATGTACACCCGCTTTACGGATGTCATCAATGGACTTAAAGCTCTTGGTAAAGGTTTTTCTAATTTTGAATTGGTAACTAAAATTTTAAGATCCCTTCCAAAGTGTTGGGATCCAAAGGTCACGGCCATTCAAGAGGCCAAGGATCTTAAAGTATTTTCTTGAAGAACTTATTGGATCTCTAATGACTTACGAGATGACGTGCCATGCTCATGAAGAGCTTGAGAACACCCTTCCAAAGAACAGGAAGGATATGACACTTAGAACACAAGAAGACCACTTGAAAGGAACATCAAGTGATGAGGATAGTGACAATGACATTGCACTTCTAACTCGAAAGTTTAAGAAATTTATAAGAAAAAATAAATTTAAAAATGACACAAAAAGCAAATTTGAACACAAAAAGGACCAAGTCATTTGCTACGAATGCAAGAAGCCGGGACACTTCAAGAATGAATGCCTCAAGAAGAAGCAATTCAAGAAGAAAAAGCCTTGAAGGCCACGTGGGATGATTCAAGTGACTCCGAGGTTGAAGAAGCTAGCAACAAAGAGGAAGCAAACTTCACACTAATGGCATTTGGAGAAGAGGTTAGTGAGTTACTTAGTGAAGAATTATCTTTCGATGAAGTTTCTATGGCTTTTCATGAGTTATTTGATGAATGTAGAACTATTAGTAAAAAGATAAATTTGCTTAAGAAAGAGCATGCTTTATTACAAAGTAAGTTCAATAGTCTTCAAAACCCTTCTCTACCCCTATCCTCTAAGTGTGAAGACTTAGATGCAACAAAGAGGGAGAACTTGCTACTCAAAGAGACCCTAAACAAGTTTAAGGTCGGTAGCAAGAGCTTAGACATGATTCTTGCTAACAAAGGTCACGTAGGAAATAGAAGTGGTATCGGATTTGTGAGAGGTTCTCACCAAAATCCCACCACCTTCGTTAAAGGGCCTACATTACATGTATCACCTTATTTGAAATGTAATTTTTGTGGCAAAATGGGACATGTTGCCTACAAATGTCCATTCAAAAAAATTAATCCACAAAAATTGATATGGGTTCCTAAAGGAACCATAAACAGTTCAATGATTAATTACAAAGTAAGTAGATCATTTTGTAAGGCACCCAAAATCAAATGGGTACCTAAAACCATCCTCTTTGTAGACAAACTCACATGCTAGGAGCAAGAAATGGTATCTTGATAGTGGATGCTCAAGGCACATGACCGGAGATCCATCTCATTTCTCTATGCTCTAGCAAAGAAGAAGGATATATCACCTTCGAGACAACAACAAGGGTAAAACCATTGTAAGGGAACCATAGGTAACAAATCGAGTTTTTCAATTGATGATGTGTTACTAGTTGATGGTTTAAAACATAATCTTTTAAGTATTAGTCAACTATGTGATAAAGGTTATGTTGTTAGATTTGAATCTAATGTTTGCATTATTGAAAAACCCAACAACAACATATCCATGATTGCTTTAAAACAAAATAATGTCTACACCATAAATATTGATAAATTAAGTAATGAAATGTGCTTTTCGATTTTCAATGATGATGCTTGGCTTTGGCATAGAAGACTAGGCCATGCAAGTATGAAATTAATCTCTAAGATTTCATCTAGAGATTTAGTAAGAGGCATCCCAAACATGAAATTTGTTAAGGATAAGGTATGTGATGCATGTCAACTAGGAAAACAAATAAAGACTAGTTTCAAATCAAAAATCAAATTAGCACCACTAGACCATTGCAATTGATCCATTTGGACTTATTTGGACCAATTGACATAATAAGCCTAGGAGGTAGCAAATATGCCTTTGTAATTATGGATGACTATAGTAGATACACTTGGACCTATTTCTTGGCTCATAAAAGTGATTGTTTCAAATGTTTCTCTAAATTTTGTAAACTCACTCAAAATGAAAAAGGCTTTATGATTTCATTAATTCGAAGTGATCATGGAGGTGAATTTCAAAATCATGACTTCCAAAATTTCTGTGAAATAAACGGATACAATCACAACTTCTCTACTCCAAGAAATCTACAACAAAATGGAGTAGTGGAAAGGAAAAATAGAAGTTTATAAGAAATGGCTAGAACCATGTTAAATGAATATAATTTACCAAAATATTTTTGGGCCGAAGCCGTGAATACGGCTTGCTATGTTATGAATAGAGTTCTAGTGAGACCATCCTTATCTAAAACTCCATATGAATTATGGAATGATAAAAAACCCAATGTTTCTTATTTTAAAGTTTTTGGTTGTAAATGCTTTATTTTAAATGAAAAGGATGCCTTAGGAAAATTCGATACAAAATCCAATGAAGGCATATTTCTTGGTTATTCTTCGGTTTCTAAGGCTTTTCGTGTTTTCAACAAAAGAACCTTACTTATAGAAGAATCTATTCATGTGGTTTTTAATGAAATTTCTGAATTTAAGAAGAAAGATTTTGATGATGATTTTGGTCTTGATAATTTGAATTTGAATGAACCCTCTCCTCAAAATGACAACTTGGATGCTCATCCCAAGGAGTTAATTATAGGAGATGCATCAAAAGGGGTTCAAACTCGCTCTTCTTTCAAAGATTTTTGTGCCCATGCCGCTTTTCTTTCTCAAGTTAGAACCGAAATGCATTGTTGATGCCCTGAAAGATGATTCTTGGGTTATCGCAATGCAAGAAGAATTGAATCAATTTGAGAGGAATGAGGTATGGAAGCTTGTTCCTAGACCTAATGACCACTTAGTTATTAGTACTAAGTGGGTCTTTAGAAACAAGCAAGATGAATACGGTATCGTGGTTAGAAACAAGGCTAGACTAGTGGCCAAAGGTTTTAACCAAGAAGAATGTATCAATTACGAAGAGACCTTCGCTCCGGTGGCAAGATTAGAAGCCATTAGGATGCTCCTTGCCTATGCTAGTAGTAAAGATTTCAAATTATTTCAAATGGATGTCAAAAGTGCATTCTTAAATGGTTTTATTTCCGAAGAAGTGTATGTCGAACAACCACCCGGATTTGAAAACTCACTATTTCCTAACCATGTGTTTAAGCTAACTAAGGCTCTATATGGTCTAAAACAAGCCCCTAGGGCTTGGTATGAGAGGTTAAGTTCTTTTTTAATTTCAAATGATTTCACTAAAGGCAAGGTTGATACTACATTATTTATTAAACACTTTAAAAATGATGTTCTTATTGTTCAAATTTATGTTGATGATATTATTTTTGGGTCTTGTAATAAATCACTATGTGAATTATTTGCTAAGGATATGAGTGATGAATTTGAAATGAGCCTAATGGGAGAACTAAATTTCTTTCTAGAACTACAAATCAAGCAACTAAGTGATGGTATATTTCTAAATCAATCAAAATACACATTGATTTGTTAAAATGATTTAACATGGATGGATCAAAAGATATTAGCACTCCTATGAGCACCTCCGTTAAATTAGATATGGATGAAAATGAGAAAGTTTTGATCAAAAACTTATAGGGGCATGATAGGTAGCTCGCTTTATCTCACCGCAAACTGACACGACATCATGTTCAATGTAGGGCTATGTGCAAGATTCCAAGCTAATCCTAAGCTATCTCACTTGAAAGTTTTCAAGAGGATTCTTAGATACCTTAAAGGGACCCCTAATCTTGGATTATGGTATCCAAGATCTGACAATTTTGATTTGAAAGCTTATGCTGATGCGGACTTTGGTGGATGTAAATTAGATAGAAAAAGCACATCCTAACATGCCAATTTCTAGGTCATGCACTTGTTTCTTGGACTTCCAAGAAACAAAATTCAATTGCACTATCTACTACAGGTGAATACATAGCTGCAAGTGCATGTCGTACAAAGTTATCTGGATGAAAAATACACTAGAAGACTATGGAATCTACTTAAAAAATATTCCTATAAAATGTGATAACACGAGTGCTATTTGTCTAACTAAAAATCCGATTCAACACTCTCGAACTAAGCAAATTGACATTAGGCATCATTTTATACGTAATCATGTAAGTAGTAGAGATGTCACCCTTGAATTTGTTGATACAAATCATCAATTAGCGGACATTTTTACAAAACCTTTGAATGAGGAATAATTTGATTTTATTAAAAGGGAATTAGGCATGTTGAACTGTCCAAATGAGTAAACTCTATTTGATGATATCTTTCCTTGAAATTATGGTTTTCATCGATTTGATTCCACACATTATGGTTTTCATCAATTTGATTCCACAATTCTAATTATGGTTTTTTGGATTTGATTCCACACATTCTGATTCTTTTTTACTTCATCCCATCTCTAAGACCATTTAAAAAAAATATATTTTGAAATACGGATATTTCTTTTTTGTGCTACCGGCGGTAGCACCGCCTGGGTAGTCAGTCCCAGGCGGTGGAACCGCCTGCTGGGGCGGTAGTACCGCCCGAACACCCCTTTTATACAGGGTGAGCTAGGGCCGGCGGTAGAACCGCCCGAACACTCTTCCTCACCTCTCTACACTCATCTAAACTCTCCCAAGCATCATTTTGGTATCATTTCTTCCCTCTAGAAGCCTAAGAAGGAGATCTTACTTTGATTCAAGCTTCCTACATCTCAAAGGAACAATCTAAGGTAAAAAACAGAATTATTTCTCTTTCCTTTTCTTGTCAAAATTAATTCCTTTCTTCAATTGATTATTGATCATTCCTAGATAGAAATGGCTCCTAGAAGAACATCAAGAGACAAAGGAAAAAGGATGGAGGTAGATTCATTTGATCAATCCTTATTTAGATCACAAGAAGCTTCCCTTAGATTTTCTGAACTTGGTTCTAGACCCATTCATAAAGGAAAATATGTTGATTTGAATCAATTAGGAAACCTAGAACCTATCATGTGGATTGCAGACTTAGAGGCCTTACCCATTTTATAAATTATTGAACCTATTTATCCACGCTTAGTTAAATTATTTTATGCTAATTTAACTGTGAGTGATGATGGCTTGTCAACTTATCTTCTAGGTAATGAGATCCAAATATGTGATAATACTATATGCTCATTAATTGGAATTGTTGAAAAGAACTAGGATGTTATTTTAGAGGAAAATGGGATATGGACACATTGGTGCCACCCACTCAAGCTTTAGAAACTGTGTTTGCAAACCCAAATTTAGGTATAATCCCCAAGAGTTGTGAACATTTACTACCTTTTAACTATAAGATTTTGCATCACATTCTTATAAGCATTGTCATTCCTAAACAGTTTCATCATGATGAGATGGGTTTCAATCGAGTTAGGTACCTTATATTGGATCATAACTGACAACATTTTTGTTTTGGTTACCTAATTCGGCAAAGACATGATAGAGGTCCTTTCTAAAGGATCAATATTACCATATGGAGGTTTAATAACTAAACTATTGCATGCCCATAATATTTGCATTCCACCAAATGAAGAAGCATTACAAGTGGATGATTTAATATCATTAACGTTAAACTACTTAACTTAGGTGTACATTCGAGCATGGTATAGGGGTTAGACAACCTAGAAGATGTGATATACCTCCCCACCAGAGACCATCCTGAAACACCAGTCCTTAGGGAAATGAATCTCTTCCTCCCGATCCTTTGTTGCAGCTACATTAGTGACATTTTCGCGCTCCATCTTCTGACGATCCGATCATGAGAGAGTTAAATGAAGTAAAACTATAGCAAATTGAAATTTTGAAGGAAATGCGGAAGATGAACCTAAAGATCGATCACATGTATAGGCATCTTGGCATTCCTCCTGAGGAGTAGCTTGCTGTATTTTTCTATTTGAACGATGTTGTATGTTGACATAAATATTGTATTATCTTCATTATATCTTGACATATATATTGTCTTATCTTCATTACATCTTGACATATATGTTGTCTTATCTTCATTACATCTTCTTGGCCACTATGGCATGATTTTCGGCTTTCTGATTGATTTTCTTTTCCACATTTGTGATATTTGTCGGTTATCCTTTATTGTTACATTTGAATCCCTCGTTACCTTTTTGTTGATGACAAAGGGGGAGAAATAATATGTGTATTGCCATATGTTGATAAGTTATATGCATTTTCCATGCTTTACAAGATATTGTAAGTTAAAATGCTTATTTAGGTTCTTGATATCATGTTTTTAATTATGTATACTTCATTGATATCTTTGATACCTATTTGACATCTTATTGTCCAACATCAACTTTGTCAAATTTATTGTGTTGAATTCAAAAATTGAATTCAAGCAATTCTTTCTTTATGGCATATAGATAGGGGGAGTTAAGAGTAACTCCACCAATTGATTGTCATCATCAAAAAAGGGGGGATTGTTGAATCTCGGATTTTGATGATGAAGTCAATTGGTGAAATATTTGTTCTAATCTACTTTGTCGAGATAAGTGTGCAGGAATAACTACGATGGGAAGAAAACATAAAGTGATTTACCGAGGTCAAGTCCGTCGGGGGTTCAAGAGTTCATCGGAAGTCCGAGAGATTTTCAGAAGTGTTGCCGGAACCATCCAAGATCGAATCAGGGACTTGCCGAAGTTTTCGGAAGTTCATCTCAAAGATCGTCGAAGGTTCGCGGAACTCACCGGGAAGATTCGGAAGCAAGCCGAAGACTCGTTGAGCTCGCCATACAATCCGGAGTATGCTGGGAGCCCACTGGAAGCAATCCGAGGGAAGCATCGGAAGGCTGTCGGAATCTCGCCGTAAAGCTCGTCGGAAGTTGACTTGATGAGTGTCGGATCAAATCACGTTGAGTTATGTTTTAGGTTCATAGTTTGCACATGAGTAGGCAAGGATTTAGGAAAAAATCCTGCCTAAATTCAGTGGGGGCCAATCGGGCCTCTACTGAGCCAAGTTGTGACTTAAACAGGGCCCATTCGGCTTTGTCTGAATGTGGCAGGCGGTTGAACCGCCCAGCTTGGGGTGGTGGAACCGCCCGGCTGGCAGTGGAACCGCCCGGCTGGCGGTGGCACCGCTCGTCGAGCACGCCTCAGACACCTGACGGGCGGTGGAACCGCCTATTTGGGGCGGTAGCACCGCCTGCACGAGCGGCGGTGGCACGCTTCACATGACGTCGATCAGATCGACGCAGCGGCACACATCGACAAGCGGTGTCACGCGACGTCGATCAGGTGACACAGAGCGATGGCACCCCCTCTGTTGACCAAAGCATTGGAACTCCAAATTGATTTCAAATTTGGAGCCCAATTTTGAATCCACTTTGGATCTATAAATACCCCCTTTCTCGAAAGGGCAACCCTTTGAGCAAAATTCTTAAGTCTTGAGCTTTTGTAGAGTGTTGAAAAGTCTTGTTCTTGCTAAGTGTTCACCTTCTTCTTTTCTTGTGAAATCTTGTACAAGTGTTAACTCCTTGTAAAGGGTCAGAAAAGGGGTATTTGATCCTTCCCCTTCAAAGGATTTGATAGTGGAAGAAGGAAGCCTCATCGGAGAAGGCTTCGGAAGTGGATGTAGGTCACTTTGACCGAACCACTATACATCGCTGCGTCTTGATTGTGTGAGTATTTAAATTTCTGTTTTACTTTGCTGCAAAGCTTTACTCTACTTGCCCTCTTTATACGTATGCTTTAAAATGCAAATATCGGTTTCAAACGAAACGTTGTTTTCATCGTACGAAGTTTCCGAAGCTTGTTTTAAATCGCTGAAAAATCCATCGTTTTATCCGCTGCACTAATTCATCCCTCTCTCTTAGTGCCTTTTAGATCCTAACATCTTTAACATGTGGAGTACCCATCCTTGGGTCCTTGAGGTTATCAGATCAGCTTGGAATGTTAATGTGTATGGATCTCTCCCTTATATCTTATGCCAAAAGTTTAAAGCATGTAAAGCAACACTAAAGGAGTGGAATACAAACATTTTTGGCAATATTACCACCCGGGTCCAGTTAAGCAAAAAGAAACTAATAGCGGTGCAACATGAGCTGCATCTTTAGCCCTTTGACGAGAATCTTATTTGCAAAGAGGTAGAGGCTAGGTCTCAATTCATGCAGGCCCTAAAGAAGGAAGAAAGTTTTGCAAAACAAAAGTCTCAACAGCATTGGCTTACTTTAGGGGATTCCAATATGAAGTTTTTCTATACAGCCATTGTTACTAGAAGGGTTGTTAATTGTATCAGGAAATGTAAAGACCAAGATGGTATGCTTATTAATAAGTTTTGCTGCAGCTGTTCTAGTTCTTGATGCAAGTTTGGCATTGATAGCCTATATAGTTCAAATCTCTTCAGAATCTCCATCCATACCCAATTAGTGTAGTCGCAAGCATAATAGAGATGATCGATACTTTCTTCCTGTCGCATACAAAGAGAACATCGGTTAACAAGATATATACCTTTTCGCTTCATATTGTCCATTGTAGGTAGTTTGGCAAGAAGGGCCAGCCATGTACATAAGGAATGTCTTTGTGAGCCCGGTCTATCCCATGTCCAACTGCTCGGGATCCACTTGTTATTTCTTTGTCTGATTTGATTCCATGCAGATGTAGCAAGCACTAAACTTGCCATTGTCATGAAGCCAATTAAGCATATCTGATGAGTTATTCCTGAATGGAAGAGCTGTAATAGTCAGCCAAAGTGATAGCATATCAGGAGAAATAGGATTAGGAAGACACCATGTGCCATTAACGATGAACTCAGAAACCTTCCAATCCTTAGGGGCCCTAAGATCTCTTCGTACTCTATCACCATATAATTGAAATATACTTTTCCCATTCACCTAAGAATCATACCACATATTAATTCTGGTCCGAGAAGAGTTTGCATAAGAAATGTGATTGATCAGCCAATTTCTTGCCTTCAAAATTCCTTTCCAAGCAACATAATGATATGTTCTTATTGAAACATCCCAGATTGATTCATTAGATAGGTACCTAGAAGAAACCCATTGTGACCATAATGATTTATTTTGCAAAAGATCCCATAATTTCTATACCAAACAAGCTTTATTCCAATCTCTTAGATTTCACAAATTCAACCCCCCCCCCCCCATCTTTTGGTCTACAAATGCTATCCCAATTGACCATATGCATTGTCTTTCCATCTGTGTCTTTCCATCTGTACCATTCCAGAAAAAGTTCTTCAATAGCCATTCAATATCCTGAAGAAGTCCAACAAGTAGAAAAAATGCATTAGACCAATAAATAGAGTAAGAAAACAACACAGATCGGATGAGTTCAAGTCGTCCTACTTTGGAAAGAAGTCTAGTTTTTCAAGAGGAAATTCTATTCTTTATTTTTTGCAGGATAGGTTGATAGTGAATTTTGTGAATGCTAGTGGATATGAGTGGGAGACCTAGATAAGGAACTGGTAGACTTCCCTCGCTAACCCCCGGAGTTTGTATAATAAAGTCTTTATCTTCAACGCGAGAACCCATATAGACTTTAATTTTTGCATGATTTAGTTGAAGGCCAGAAACCAAACCAATATCTTTCAAAATAGTAGTCAAATTCCTCACTGAAGTAGTGTTATTACGAAGAAAGATAATAAGATCATCTGCAAATGTTATGTGGGATATATGAATAGAACCAGCATGGGGTACCTTAATGCTGCCATCAAAGACTGCCTTTTCTAACATACAGCTGAGTCCTTCCATGATAACTGTAAAAAGACATAGAGAAAGTGGATCTCCTTGTTGGATGTCATTCGTACTCCCAAAGAAGCCAACGGGGGAACCATTGAACAGAACTAAAAATTTTGGAGTTTCAAGCAAAGATCAATCCAATTAACCCATTGTTGAGGGAAGTTCATATTGAGGAGCATCTTGTAGAGAAACTATCTATTAACTGAATCAAATGCTTTTCGTAAGTCAGCTTTAAAACATATTTTCGTCCCTCTTGATTGGGAGTGCAAATCTTTGACTAAGTCGTTAGCAAGAAGAATATTGTGATGTATACTTCTTCCTTTAATGAAAGCAGCCTAAGCAGGACTAATGATCTTGTGCATAATCATTTGTATTCGATCTACAAGCAACTTGGAGATGATCTTGTAAATAAAGTTGCATAAAGAAATGGGCCTATAGTGCTCTAGTGAATCAACCCCTACATTCTTAGGAACCAAAGAAATAAAAGTATAATTTATCGCTTTAAGAATACGACCTGAAGATAAAAAATGCTTACAAGTTTTAATCACATCATTTTCAATAATTGACCATGCAATTTGGTAAAATTTAGTTGAAAATCCATCTGGACTAGGGCTTTTGTGATTCGGTGACTTGAAGACAACTCGTACAACTTCTTCATCTGTAATTAGTGCATTAAGAATCATGATGTCATCCGAATCAAGCTTTCTAGTAGGCTCCACATGAACATTATTAGGCTGCTCTGTTTGATTGAGTAAAGAATAAAAAAATTGTTCAGTGTGTGATTTAACCATATCCAAGTTCTCAATAAGTATACCGTCTTAGTCTTTACATTTCCTGATATAGTTAACAGCCCTTCTAGTAGCAATGGCTGTATAGAAAAACTTCGTATTGGAATCCCCTAAAGTAAGCCTATGCTGTCGAGACTTTTGTTTTGCAAAACTTTCTTCATGCTTTAGGGCTTGCATGAATTGAGACCTAGCCTCTGTCTCTTTGCAAATAAGATTTTCGTCAAAGGGCTGAAGATGCAGCTCATGTTGCATCGCTATTAGTTTCTTTTTGCTTAATTGGACCTGGGTGGTAATATTGCTAAAAGTGTTTGTATTCCACTCCTTTAGTGCTGCTTTACATGTTTTAAGCTTTTGACATAAGATATAAGGGGGAGATCCATACACATTAACATTCCAAGCTGATCTGATAACCTCAAGAAACTGAGGATGGGTACTCCACATGTTAAAGAATCTAAATGGTTTCTTGCCTCTGGGTATTACTTTGTCTGCATGTATATACATTGAAGAGTGATCAGAGAACAACTAAGCACCATACTCCAGAAATGAATCAGGGTAAACTGTTAACCATTCATGATTAAACAGACACTTATCAAGTCGAGCCATTATTTTCCTGTGGGCAACACCTTGATTACTCCGTGAAAGCCAATCCCCTATAGATTTCATATCAATCAATGCAGCAATATCTATGTAATCGTTAAAACCTTGAAGCTTGCTCTCTGAAAGTGGTTTACCTCCCACTTTTTCATGTGTGTACCGAACCGTATTGAAGTCACCAAGAACAATCCAAGGCATTTGTAAGGCGACCATTTGCAATGTTAATCAGACCATTCCATAGAACGTTTCTTTCCTGCATACTATTAGAAGCATATACACCAGTAATATGGAATTGACAACCATTCTTTTTATCCTTGGCTTTAAAGTGGATGAATTATTCTGTAGCAGAAATAAAGCAAGCACTAACATAGTTCGGATGCCATAATACCCATATTTTACCGTAATTGTCACAAGTATCATTGGTAAGAAGTTCTGCCTCTGACCATATTAAATTTCTTTGAACACAAACTCGAGATGGTTTAATTTTTATTTCCACAAGAATAACAATAACACAAGTAACAGTTTTGATTATTCTATTAAGCTCCCGATATTTCTCAAGCTTATTCAGTCCACGAACATTCCAACAAAGTATCTTCATTAGGAATAAAAATAGGTAGGAAAGGAAATAAGATCTCCTCCTAGGTAGACAGAAGTATGTGCGACTTAATTGTACCATCCTTCTTCTTATCTTTGGGTTTTGCAGTTTCCTCCCGTATAATATTCTTACCTTTTAAGCCTTTAATTCTATTTTTATACACTTCATTCACAGCTTGCAAATGCTTAAATTTTGAAGTACCCAAGATATCCAGGTTGACAGTGTTTGTTGAAGGTTGAGGCTGAAAGTCCTGGCTGGTATCCTAGTTAGCATGATAAATGGGACGTGGGATCCCCGTTGCGGTAGTTCCTGTCGATGTAGGAAGAGACGAAGGTTTCTCATTCTCCTGTGCATGGGTAACCTGAGAAATTGTTGTTGTGACAAACTCTGATATATTAGGAAGAGGTAAAGTTTCTGATTTGTCTTTCTGATCATGATGCTACCCAAGTGAGTCAGAATGCTCGCTCGGCTTCACCAGCACTACTGCCCCTAAAGGAGACTCGCTTTGTTCGTCATTAGTCATAATAGTAGTATCAACCGGCAGTCGAGATGCTCGGCGTGCAAGATAAACTGAAGTTATCGCTTCGAGTTTGCTGACAAGCTCCATGTGCATGATCGAAAGAGTAGCAAATCTTACAACGTTGTGGCTTCTAAGAATATGAAACATGCACCTTACAGGTGGTCCCATCAAGATCACGATAGAAAACCTCATCTGGAAGATCACCATCAGAAGAAACAATTACACATGCTCGTGCATAAACTAATCGCGTCTGCACTGCTGTTGCTTTGTCAATATACAATGGCTGTCCCAAGGTACTACATAACTTAGCAATAAAACGTCGACTCCAAAGATGCAAGGGAAGACCATGAAAGTATACCCATAAAGGAATAGACTGTAGACTATCTAACTCCAAACGGACATCAGGAGACCAACGTCGTAGAATCATCGGATGGTCGCGAATAGTCCAAAACCCTTCAAGGATTCGTTGCAAATCCTCTTTAGAATAGAGTTTGCATACAAAAAAATCATTCTCTAGCATATGCAAATCAAATGTCGATGTTCCCCATCGAGTCTTGATGAATGAGGATAATGAAAAATATGATGTCTTTAAACCAACTAGATAACCAACAAGCGCCATGGACCACGTCTTAATCAACTCTTCAGAATCAACGGTCTCGTACACAGCAATCTTCTGATCAATCTGGGTTTCTGGAGCAAAGAAATCCAAACTAAGATCCTAGCTTCCAACCGGAGCCTTGAAGAGACTTGTCTAAGGTCGAGGATCTCGAGAAATGAGGGTAGGAGGTCGTGATCTAGAGTGCAATCTATCTTTATGCTACATCAATAAAGAACCATCTCGTCGGGAAGAAGAAGTAACTTGAGAAGGAAGTCTCATCTTCGGATCAACCCTGCCGCCACCGTCGCCCGTCGTTCTCGAGTTACGTTGCCCCAACAAGAGGAGGGGAGGTGGCAGTGCAGATCTGCCCCCAATCGAGCAGAACAGTGGCTGTCCAGCAGTCGCCGCCTGTCAGAGAGTCGTGCAGCAGCAGAGAGAGACAGCGCGCCCGAGGGAGAAGAGTTCACACCTCCCAGGGATGCCGCCGCCGCTGCCCAACAGCTCCGACGCACAATCTGCTGGCCTCGCTGCAGCAGCACCCTCGCCCGCCAGGAAATAGCAGATAGTCGGCCTCCCCGATCTTGATTGAAGGAGAACTGTGCAGATCTCTGCCTGTTACAGTAGCCGTAGAACCCAACGCTGGCAGTAGGGAGGCGAGGGCGCCGATGACTCCGCACAGCAGCCTCACCCGGCCACCACTGCCTTCTGCACCGTCGCCCAGTCGCCTGCAGCCACAGCACAAGGCCACACCACCCTCGTGCATGCGGAAGAGCAGAAAGCCCTCTTCGTGCGTGCAGAACAGGGGAACCACCGAACCTTCTCCTATCCCCCTTCTCTTCCAAAAGAGGAGCAGAGGCTGTCTCCTCTGTTCCGCGTGCAGGAAGAAGAGTCTAACAGAGAGAGGAGAGGGAGGCGTGCCCTAGGTTGAAGAAGGACCGCTGCTCACCGCCCGCCCAAAGTTCCTGGTCACGGCGAGCCCCGATCACCATCACCGTACAGACAGCCTCCGTGCAGAACAGGCTACAGATCCCCGTGCGATGCAGCCTTCCTGCTCTACGTGCGTAGAACAGGGGAGAATCCAACAGCCGTCGCCTTTTCTCGCCCTAGTCTTCTCCGTGGCTTCACTTTCCCCAAATGCATTTGCACGTGGAGGAAGAGAAGAACCACCACCCAAGGGAGAAGAAGCAGATCCACAGCGTCCTGTAGCCACCGCCTCTTCTCACCCTAGAGAGAAAAGAGAATCGCCTTGGTGAGAGCTTCTCTCTCTAGGCGATTCTCTTCTCTCTCTAGGGTGAGAAGAGGCTGAGCGATCTTGGTGCGCAGAGGAGTAGGGGAATAGAGGAGAGGGCTTTCGCTCCCTCCCTCGCCTCTCTCTGCTGCCGCACGCAAGGGAACAGAGGAGAGGCTCTTCCGCATGCACGAGGGCGGTGCGGCCTTTGGCGACGGTGCAGAAGCTTGCGGATGTGGCTGCGGTGGCCGGGCGAGGCTGCTGCTGCAAGGGCCCATTGCTCCTCATCGGTTTAGAGGAGAGTTATCGGTGCCCTGTTCTTGCTCGCTGCTGCGACGAGGACCGAGCCTCTGCTCCGCCCCCTTTGTTCCTCTTCTGGAACAGAGAAGCGACGACGGGCGGGCGCAGGCTGAGCACTGCTTGCTTGGGAGATCAAGGGCTGCGCTTCTCAAGATATTTCTGCCTTCTTCTTGAACAGAAGGGGCGGTTTCCTGGCGGGCGAGGGTGCTGCTGCAGCGGTGCAAGATTGGCCGGCTGGAGGGCTCGATTGCTGCTGTCCTCTGCCCCTTCGCCCATCGCTCCTCACCACAAAGAGGAGCTGCGATCGGGGCGACTGGGCGACGGCGGTTGATTGGGTCGCTGGCGGGCGGTGAGCAGCGGTCCCTGGCAGTTCTGCGAACCGAGGGTTCCACCTGCGGAGGGAATCTCGCTGCTTCTTCTCTCTAGGGCATCGGAGAGCTGTTGGGCAGCGGCGGTGGCATCCTTGTTCTGCACACGGCGAGCAAGAAAGGGAGGTGTGGTCTCGCTGCTGTGCTCCCTCCCTTGCCTCTCTCTGCTGCTGCACGAAGAAGAACAGAGGAGGCGACGATCGCTGCTCCTCTCTGCTGTCCTTCGCCAGGCGGCGGCTGCTGGGCAGCCCCTGTTCTGCCCTTCTCTTGTTGGGGCAGCACGAGAATGGCTAGTGACGGTGTTGATCCAAAGATAAGACTTCCTTCTCAAGTTGTTTCTTCTTCCCGATGAGATGCATAGAGGTACGTCACACTCTAGATCACGACCTCCTACTCTCATTTCTCGAGATCCTCGATCTTGGACAAGCCTCTTCAAGGCCCCGGTTGGAAGCTCGGATCTTAGCTTGGATTTCTTTGCTCCAGAAACCCAGGCTGATCAGAAGATTGCTGTGTACGAGACTGTTGATTCTGAAGAGCCGATTAAGACATGGTCCATGGCGCTTGTTGGTTATGTGGTCGGTTTAAAGATATCATATTTTCCGTTATCCTCATTCATCAAGACTCGATGGGGAACATCGGCATTTAATCTGCATATGCTAGAGAATGGTTTTTTTGTATGCAAACTTTATTCTGAAGAGGATTTGAAATGAATCCTTGAAGGATTTTGGACTATTCGCTGTCATCCGATGATTCTACGACGTTGGTCTCCTGATGTCCATTTGGTGTTAGACAGTCTACAGTCTATTCCTTTATGGGTATTCTTTCATGGTCTTCCCTTGCATCTTTGGAGTCGACGTTTTATTGCTAAGTTATGTAGCACCTTTTGACAACCATTGTATATTGACAAAGCAATAGCAGCGCAGACGAGATTGGCTTATGCACGAGCATGTATAATTGTTTCTTCTGATGGTGATATTCCAGATGAGGTTTTTTTATCATGATCTTGTTGGGACCACTCGTAAGGTGCATGTTTTATATTCTTGGAAGCCACAACGTTGTAAGATTTGCTACTCTTTCGGTCATGCACATGGAGCTTGTTAGCAAACTCAGAAACCGATCACTCAGGTTTACCGGCAATGCCAGTCATCTTAGCACGGAGTTGATACTATTATTATGACTACTGATGAACAAGGCAAGTCTCCCTCAGGGGCAGTATTGTTGGTGCAGATGAGTGAGCATTTTGACTCACTTGGGCGACATCATGATCACAAAGACAAATCGAGAACTTTACCTCTTCCTAATATATCAGAGTCTGTCACAATAACAGTTTCTCAGGTTACCCATGCACAGGAGAACGAGAAACCTTAATCTCTTCCTACATCGATAGGAACTACCGCAACGGGGATCCCACGTCCTACTCATCGTGCTAACCAGGATATTGTATCTCAATCAATCCCAACAAACCTCGCCAGTCAGGATATTCAGCCTCAACAACCTTCAACAAACATTGCCAACCTAGATATTTTGGGTATTTCAAAGTTTAAGCATTTGCAAGCTGTGGATGAAGTGGATAAAAATAGAAATATAAGTTTAAAAAGTAAGGATATTATGCGGGAGGACATTGCCAAACCCAAGGATAAAAAGAATGATGGTACTGGTAAGTTGCACATACTTCCGTCTACCTAGGAAGAGTCACTTATTTCCTTTCCAACATGTTTTGATTCTAATGAAGATACTTTGTTGGAATGAATAAATTTAAGAAATGTCGGGAGCTTAATAGAACAATCAAGTCTGATGCTTGTGATATTGTTATTCTTGTTGAAACAAAAATTAAACTATCTCGGGTTTATGTTCAAAAAGATTTAATATAGCCAGAGACAGAACTTTTTACCAACGATACTTGTGACACTTATGGTAGAATATGAGTATTATGGCATCCGAACTCTGTTAGTGCTTGCTTTATTTCTGCTACAGAACAATTCATCCACCTTAAAGCCGAGGATAAAAGGAATGGTTGTCAATTCCATATTACTGGTGTATATGCTTCTAATAGTATGCAGGAAAGAAATGTCTTTGAGGGCCACAACACATACAATACTCACATATTGCTCGAGATACTTAGCGACTCAAGATCATATATGGAGCAGGATCTGGAAATGAAGCATTTAACAAGTAGAGAAAAAGATATCTTTATCAGATTCAATTTTATTATTCATTAATGCTTTCTAGAATGAGATTGCTGTATTGTGTGTTTCTATGTTTCAACAATGTGATGTATTCATAGGTCGTAAGGAATGGTTGGTTATTGCATTTTGCTATTTATTGACTATCGTAAGGCGTCATAGTCTACAACATGTGTAGTCATAGCTCCCTTTTTTGTTTAACTTCTCTTGGAGATGAGTCTGGTGGAGTGAGTCCATTCCACCTTTCTGAGGTGGGGTGCATTCTCCTAGATTGCTCTAAGAGATCTCAGGCTATAGTCTACGGCTTGTATAGACAAAGCTACTTTGTACAAACTTTAAACTAAATACAATTATATTTACTTATAAAAAAAAACAACAAAAATAGATTCTCTCCCTCCTTTTGACCTAACCTAAGACAAAGTTAATGGATATATCAACCCAAGGTTCACTAGCTATTGGAAGGGGTGTATATAACCCATGAGGCATTACTTTAGATTTAGCTTGTTTACAAGTGATGCATTTCTCACACAATCTTTCAATATCCCTTTTCATGTGTGGCCAAAAGAAATGATCACTTAACACATCTAAAGTTTTTCTAACTCCAAAATGTCCCATTAAACCTCCACTATGTGCTTCTCTCACAAGTAATTCTCTCATTGAACATTGAGGAACACATAGCTTGTTTTCAAAAGAAAACCATCATGCCTAAAGAATTTATCAAAACCCCTTTTTCACATGCCCCATAAACATTAGCAAAATCATGGTCAGAATTGTATAAATCTTTAATGTATTCAAAACCCAATAATTTTGCATCAAGTTTAGAAATTAGAGCATACCTTCTAGAAAAAGCATCGGCGACCATATTTTTTTTACCTTATTTGTACTTGATGATGTATAGAAAGGATTCAATAAACTCCATCCATTTTGCATGCCTACGACTTAGCTTTCCTTGTCCTTTGAGATATTTCAAAGACTCATGATCGGTATGTATAATGAATTCCTTGTGCCAAAGATAGTACTGCCATGTCTCTAACACTCTTACCAGAGCATAAAATTCTTTATCATATGTCGAGTAGTTAAGACTTGCTCCATTTAGCTTCTCACTAAAGAATGCAATGGGTCGACCCTCTTGTATTAAGACTCCTCCAATACCTACTTCACTCGCATCACACTCAATCTCAAAAGTTTTAGCAAAGTTAGGTAAAGCAAGTAAAGGTGCTGAACTGAGTTTGTCTTTAAGCAAGTTAAAAGCATCATCTTGTTGTTTACCCCATCTGAATCCAATATTCTTTTTGATGCATTCAGTTAATGGTGTAGTAATGGTAGAAAAATCTTTAATAAATCTTCTATAAAAGCTAGCAAGACCATGAAAACTTTTAACATCACTAACACTAGTACGTTTTGGCCACTCTTTAATTACTTGTACTTTTTCTTGATCAACATGTATTCCTTTATCGTTTACAATATATCCAAGAAAAGTAATTTCATTAGTGCAAAAAGTGTATTTCTGTATATTAGCATATAACTTTTCGTTTCTAAGCATATCAAAAATAGCTTTTAAATGTGTTACATGCTCATCTAAACTTTTGCTATACATAAGTATATCATCAAAATAAACCACTACAAACTTTCCAATGTAAGCATGCAAAATATGGTTCATCAATCTCATAAAAGTGCTAGGTGCGTTAGTTAGGCCAAAAGGTATCACTAACCATTCATATAAATCATGTTTAGTTTTGAAAGCAGTTTTCCATTCATCACCCTCATGCATTCTTATTTGATGATATCCAGATTTCAAATCAATTTTTAAAAATAGACAAGAACCATGCAATTCATCTAACATGTCATCTAGCCTTTTTTTGGTAAGTAAATGTAATTATATAGTATGAAGTTTGAATAAAGAAGCTTTGTCTACACAAGCCGTAGACTATAACTTGATATCTCTTAAAGTAGTCTAGGAGAATGCACCCCACCTCAGAAAGGTAGAATGGTTTCACTCCACCATACTCATCTCCAAGACATGTTATCTAGCCTAGGAATAGGATGTCGATACTTTACCGTGATTTTGTTGATGGCTCTGTAATCAACACACATTCTCCAAGATCTATCCTTTTTAGGCACCAAAAGAACAGGAACTGCACATGGACTCATGCTTTCTCACACATACCCCTTTTCCATAAGCTCACTGACTTGCTTTTGGATTTTCTTGGTCTCTTTTGGGTTGCATCTATATGCTGGCCTATTTGGTATGCTTACACCTGGAATGAAATCAATTTGATGTTCAATTCCTCTAATTGGTGGTAAACCATTGGGAACTTTTTTGGGAAAGATATCCTCATTTTCCTACAAAAGATCAACAATAACACTAGGCAAACTTTTATCAATTTTGTTAGAAAAAATCAAAATGTCCTTGTACATAAGTACAAGTAAGGGCTGCCTCATGGTTAAGGCCTTTTTTACATCACTCATTTTGGCATAAATACTCATTTTTTTTTCACTCGAGCCTTTCTTGTTTTCTCTCCCCTTGTGTTTCCCAATACTCTTATTTTTATCACTCATCTCATCTTTTTCTTTCTTTCTCTTTTTCTTGCTCCCTCCCAAAAGTTTTGGTTAGTGAAGACTCAAGCTCCTTATATTGTTGTTTTATACGCATCTGGTCTTCAAGAATTGTCTTCGGAGGCAACGGTCCAAGCTGATATTTCTGTCCATCCATGATCAAGGAATAACGGTTCTTGAACCCATCATGTGTTACCCTACGATCATATTGCCATGGTCTCCCTAACAACATGTGACCAGCATACATAGGTACCACATCGCACCAAACTTCATCCTTATATCGCGCCAATTAAAAATGAACTAACACTTGTTGATTTACCTTTACTACACCACTATCATTCAACCATTGCAACTTGTAAGGTTTTGGATGTTTGATAGTAGGCAATTTCAGTTTCTCCACGAGCAAGGTACTTGCCACATTGGTACAACTTCCGCTATCAACAATCACATTGCACAACTTATTAGCAATCAAAGATCCTATTCAAGTAAGGTCGAGAGCTTCTCTCTCTAGGTGATTCTCTCTCTAGGTGATTCTCTTCTCTCTCTAGGGTGAGAAGAGGTGGTGTGGATCTGCTTCTTCTCCCTTGGGTGGTGGTTCTTCCTTTCCTCCACGTGGTGCAAGAACTCGCTGCTGCTACACAGTTGTGAGATTGAACGCGTTGAGAGAAAGTGAAGCCACGGAGAAGGCTAGGGCGAGAAGAGGCAGCGGCTGCTGGGTGGCAGTTCTCCCATGTTCTGTGCTTGGAGAGCAGGAAGGCTACATCGGTGGATCTTCCCTTGGGCGATTTCACGATCGCTGCAGGAAGGCTGCATCGGTGGATCTACTTCTCCCTTGGGAGATTTCATGGTCGTTGCTCTTCCCCTTGGGCGGACAAGGAGGGCGCCGCTTCTGCAATCCCTAGGGGGCACTACCTCCCTCGTCTCTCTCTGCTGATGTACGAAGGGGAATAGATCTTCTTCTGAACGGAGGAGGAGAGGGCTGATCAGGGCGATTGGGCGATGACGTAGCTGCTTCTTCCCTAGGGCACGCTCCCTCCCTCGCCTCTCTGTGCTGCTGCATAAAGGGGAACAAAGGGCCTTTTCTACTCTTCTTCTAAACGGTGGAGGAGAGGGCTTGATTGGGGCTGCGGTCGGTGGCTTCTCCCTAGGGTGAGGGGCACTGCTGCTGGGCGGTGGAGACAGGGCGCTACATGCACATGGTCTACTCCCAAATCTCTGCATCGCCCCCTTTCCTAGGGCGACTGAACAGAGGGAGATTCTGAACTCTCATGCTCTTGTGGCTTCACAGCCTCTTTTAATGCTGCAGGGGGGACAAGCGATGGTCCCTGGGGCTGGTGATGCTAGTAGCAAGGTAGCTCTGACGAGGCTCCCTGCCTCTCAAGCTTCTTCGCTATCTTCCTCTCATCGAGGTGCTCCATCGACAACGCTGCATAGAGGCAGGTCACGTTCTAGATCGCGGCCTCTTGCTCTCATATCTAGCGATCCTCGGCCTTGGACAAGCCTCTTCAAGGCTTCGGTTGGAAGTTCAGATCTTAGCTTGGATTTCTTTACACCAGAAATCCAAGTTGCTCAAAAGATTGCTGTGTATGAGGCTACTAATTCTGAAGAGCTGATTGAGAGATGGTCCATGGTGCTTGTTGGTTATGTGGTCGGTCTCAAGACATCCTATTTCCCGTTATCATCATTCATCAAGACACGATGGGGAACATCAGCATTCAATCTTCATATGTTAGAGAATGGTTTTTTTGTATGCAAACTCTATTCTGAAGAGGATTTGCAACAGATTCTTGAAGGGTTTTGGACCATTCGTGGCCATTGATGATACTATGATGCTGGTCCCCCGATGTCCGTTTGGAGTTAGATAGCCTCCAGTCGATTCCTTTATGGGTTTCCTTTCATGGTCTTCCCCTGCATCTTTGGAGTCGACGTTTTATTGCTAAGTTATACAGCACCTTGGGACAGCCATTGTATATTGACAAGGTAACAGCATCGCAGACGAGATTGGCTTTTGCACGAGCATGTGTTATGGTTTCTTCCGATGGAGATCTTCCTGATGAGGTTTATTATAGAGATCTTCAGGGGACCACTCATAAGGTGCATGTTTCATATTCCTGGAAGCCACAACGGTGCAAGATTTGTCACTCCTTCAGTCATGCATATGGAGCTTGTCAGCAAACGCATAAAACGATCACTCAGGTTTGCTGACAATGGCAGATAACTCATCATGGAGTTGATGCCGTTATGACTACTGATGAACAAGGTGCGTCTCCCGAAGCAGTAGCATCGATGATGACGAAAGAGCATTCTAACTCGCTTAGGCAACAACACGGACAAAAGGATACATCTGAAAATTTAATTCTTCCTATTATAGCCCCTTCCACAACAATAATTTCTCAGGGTACCCAAGAACAAGAGGTGAAGTTGGGAACTTCATCTCTTCCTACATCGACAGGAGGTACTACAACGGGGATCCCACGTCCCACTCATCGTGCTAACCTGTATATTGTATCTCAACCAATCCCAACAAACCTCGCCAGTCAGGATATTCAGCCTTAACAACCTTCAACAAACACTACCAACCTGGATATCTTGGGTATTTCAAAATTTAAGCATTTGCAAGCTATGGAAGAAGTGGATAAAAATAGAAACAAAGGCTTAAAAGGTAAGGATATTTTGTGGGAGGAAATTACAAAACCCAAGGATAAGAAGAAAGATGGTACTAGTAAGTTGCACATACTTCCATCTACCTAGGAAGAGTCCTTTTATTTCCTTTCCAACCTATTTTAACTCTGATGAAGATACTTTGTTGGAATATTCGTGGACTGAATAAATTTGAGAAATGTCGGGAGCTTAATAGAACAATCAAGTCTGATGCTTGTGATATTGTTATTCTTATGGAAACAAAAATTAAACCATCTTTGGTTTGTATTCAAAAAGATTTAATATGGCCAGAGGCAGAACTTCTTACCAATGATACTTGTGACACTTATGGTAGAATATGGGTATTATGGCATCCGAACTATGTTAGTGCTTACTTTATTTCTGCCATAGAACAATTCATCCACCTTAAAGCTGAGGACAAAAGGAATAGTTGTCAATTCCATATTTCTGGTGTATATGCTTCTAACAGTATGCAGGAAAGAAATGTTCTATAGAATGATATGATTAACATTGCTAATGGCTGTCTTACAGTACCTTGGATTGTTCTTGGTGACTTCAATACTGTTTGGTACACATATAAAAATGTGGGGGGTAAACCACTTTCAAAGAGCAAGCTTCAAGTTTTTAACGATTACATAGATATTGCTGCATTGATTGATATGAAATCTGTAGGGGATTGGCTTTGATGGAGTAATCAAGGTGCTGCCCACAGGAAAATAATGGCTTAACTCGATAGGTGTCTGATTAATCGTAAATGGTTAACAATTTACCCTGATTCACTTCTGGAGTATGGATCTCAATTGTTCTCTGATCACTCTTTAATGTATATACATGCAGACAAAGTAATACCCAGAGGTAAGAAACCATTTAGATTCTTTAACATGTGGAGTACCCATCCTCAGTTCCTTGAGGTTATCAGATCTGCTTGGAATGTTAATGTGCATCGATCTCCCCCTTACATTTTTTGCCAAAAGCTTAAAGCATGTAAAGCTGCACTAAAGGAGTGGAATACAAACACTTTGGCAATATTATCACTCGGGTTCAGTTAATCAAAAAAAAACTAATGGCGGTGCAACATGAGCTACATCTTCAGCCCTTTGACGAGAATCTTATTTGCAAAGAGGCAGAAGCTTGATCTCAATTCACGCAGGCCCTAAAGCAAGAAGAAAGTTTTGCAAAACAGAAGTCTCGACAGCATTAGCTTACTTTAGGGGATTCCAATACTAAGTTTTTCTATACATCCATTGCTACTAGAAGGGCTGTTAACTGTATCAAGAGATGTAAAAACCAAGATGGTACGATTATTGCTAATTTGGATGAAGTTAAAGCACACACTGAATAATTTTTTTATTCTTTACTCAATCAAACATAGCAGCCTAATAATGTTCATGTGGAGCCTACTAGATAGCTTGATTCGGATGACATCACGATTCTTAATGCACTAATTACAGATGAAGAAGTTGTACGAGTTGTCTTCAAGTCACCAAAGCACAAAAGCCCTAGTCCAAATAGATTTCCAGCTGAATTTTACCAAATTGCATGGCCGATCATTGGAAATGATGTGATTAAAGCTTGTCAGCATTTTTTCTCTTCAGGTCATATTCTTAAAGCGACAAATTGTACTTTTATTTCTTTGGTTCCTAAGAATGTAGGGGCTAATTCACTAGAGCACTATAGGCCCATTTCTTTATGCAACTTTATTTACAAGATCATCTCCAAGTTATTTGCAGATCGAATGCAAATGATTATGCATAAGATCATTAGTCCTACTTAGGCTACTTTCATTAAAGGGAGAAGTATACATCATAATGTTCTTCTTGCTAACGACTTGGTCAAAGATTTACACTCCAAGTCAAGAGGGACGAAAATATATTTTAAAGCTAACTTACGAAAAGCATTTGATTCAATTAATAGATAGTTTCTTTACAAGATGCTCCTCAGTATGAACTTCCCTCAACAATGGGTTAATTGGATTCAGTGCTGCTTGGAAACTCCAAAATTTTTAGTTCTGTTCAATGGTTCCCCCATTGGCTTCTTTGGGAGTACGAATGGCATCCGACAAGGAGATCCACTTTCTCTATATCTTTTTACAATTATCATGGAAGGACTCAACTGTATGTTAGAAAAGGCAGTCTCTGATGGTAGCATTAAGGTACCTCATGCTGGTTCTATTCATATATCCCACATAACATTTGCAGATGATCTTATTATCTTTATTCACAATGACACTACTTCAGTGAAGAATTTGGCTACTATTCTGAAAGATTTTGGTTTGGTTTCTGGCCTTCAACTAAATCATGCAAAAATTAAAGTCTATATGGGTTCTCGCGTTGAAGATAAAGACTTTATTATACAAACTCTGGGGGTCAGCGAGGGAAGTCTACCAGTTCTTTATCTGGGTCTCCCACTCATATCCACTGGCATTCATAAAATTCACTATCAGCCTATCCTGCAAAAAATAAAGAATAGAATTTTCTCTTAGAAAACTAGACTTCTTTCCAAAGCAGGACGACTTGAACTTATCCGATCTGTGTTGTTTTCTTACTCTATTTATTGGTCTAATGCATTTCTTCTACCTGTTGGACTTCTTCAGGATATTGAACGGCTATTGAAGAACTTTTTTGGAATGGTACAGATGGTAAGGTAATGCATATGGTAAATTGGGATAGCATCTGTAGACAGAAAGATGAGGGGGGGCTGAATCTGCGAAATCTGAGAGATTGGAATAAAGCTTGTTTGGTACAAAAATTGTGGGATCTTTTGTAGAATAAATCCTTATGATCACAATGGGTTTCTGCTAGGTACCTATATAAGGAATCAATCTAGGAAGTTTCAGCAAAAACATATCATTCTGCTGCTTGGAAAGGAATTTTGAAGGCAAGAAATTGGCTGACCAAACACATTTCTTATACAATCTCTTCGGGTACGAGAATTAATATGTGGTATGATCCTTGGGTGAATGGGAAGAGTATATTTCAATTGTATGGCGATAGAGTCTGAAGAGATCTTGGGGCCTTTAATGATTGGAAGGTTTCTGAGTTCATTGTTAACGGCACCTGGTGTCTTGCTAGTTCAATTTCTCCTGATATGCTATCACGTTGGCCGACTATTACAACTCTTCCAATCAAGAACAACTCCTCAGATATGCTTAATTGGATTCATGACAATGGAAAATTTAGTGCTACATCTGCATGGAATCAAATCAGATAAAGGAACAACAAGTGGATTCCAAGTAGTTGGACATGGGATAGACCGAGCTCACAAAGACATTCCTTATACACATGGCAGGCCCTTCTTGCTAAACTACCCACAATGGACAATATGAAGCGAAAAAGTATATATATTGTAAATCGATGCTCTCTTTATATGCAACAGGAAGAAAATATTGATCATCTTTATTTTGCTTGCGACTACACTAATTGGATATGGGAGGAGATTCTGAAGAGATTTGAACTTCATAGGCTACCAATGCCAAACTTACATCAAGAACTAGAACAGCTACAGCAAAGTTTCTCAAGAAAAGGGCTTCATACACAACTAGCAAAAATTACCTTCAGATGTGCAATTTGGTGGATTTGAAAGGAGAGGTGTAGCAGAAACTTTAAGGGCCACAACACACACAATACTCACCTATTGCTCGAGATACTTAGTGACTCAAGATCATGTATAGAGTAGGATCTGGAAATGAAGCATTTAACAAGTTGAGAAAAAGATATCTTTATCAGATTATATTTATTATTCATTAATGCTTTCTAGAATGTGATTGTTGTATTGTGTATTTCTATGTTTCAACAATGTGATGTATTCACAGGTTGTTTAGGAATGGTTGGTTATTGTATTTTGCTATTTAATGACTATCGTAAGACGTCATAGTCTACAACATGTGTAGTCATGGCTATTTTTTTTGTTTAACTTCTCTTGGAGATGAGTCTGGTGGTGAGTCCATTCCACCTTTCTGAGGTGGGATGCATTCTCCTAGACTGCTTTAATAGATCTCAGGCTATAGTCTACGGCTTGTGTAGACAAAGCTACTTTATATAAACTTTAAACTAAATATAATTACATTTACTTACAAAAAAAAACTTATTAGCAATCAAATAATGAGTATGAACCAGATTTTCACGTTGTTCACCATGTTCATCATTTTTACTTTGCAAACTAAGTGTGCGTTGAATAACCAAAATTTCACCTTTAGCATACTCTACGTCACTAGTATCCTCTGGAATGTCATCATCATCCTCTCTTTCACTTTCAGATTCTATATTCCCATCTCTTATAATCATAACTCTCTTATTAGAACATTCACATGCTATATGTCCATGCCCAAGGCACTTAAAACACTTAATACCTCTACTTTGATTAGGTTGATTCTCACCTTTACCCTTACTGCCAAATTCATTTTTGCCTTTAATTCCATCAATTTTAGGCTTAACAATGGGTTTATCATCCTTTTTACTCTAATTCAGTTTCCAAGATGAAGAAGAACCCGAATAAGATTTTGAATCATACATTGTGCTTTTCCTTTTGAGTTATCTCTCAATCTTCATGGCCATATTCACCATATCCTCAATCTCCACATAATGCTGCAATTCCACAAGATCAGCAATGTTCTTGTTTAATCCACTCAGAAATTGAGCCATTATAGCCTCACGGTCTTCCTCCACATTAGCCCTTATCATAGCTATCTCCATCTCCTTGTGATATTTATCAACACTCATGGAACCTTGTGTTAAAGTTTGTAGTCGTTGATGCAAATCCTGATAATAATGACTTGGGACGAATCTCCTCCTCATGATTTATTTCATCTCCAACCAAGTCTCTATGGGCCTTTCACTATTTTTACGCCTGTCTTTACATAATTGATCCCACCAAATTATAGCATAATCACAAAATTCAACAGTGGCTAATTTTACCTTTTTCTCTTCAAAGTAGTTGTGACATTCAAAGATCAGCTCCACTTTTCGTTCCCACTCCAAATAAGTATCTGGATTATTCTTTCCTTGAAAAGAAGGAATTTTTATTTTGATGCTGCCTATGTTTCTGTCCACACCATCAAAACGTCTTCTCCTAGTTTGTCTCGTAGGATTAACATCTTGACCAATTAGAGTGACTTGGTCATCATCGAGGTCATCTCCACCATTATATTCATCATGGATGAATGCTGGTTGTCTCCTACGCTGTGGTTCACCTTCCAATCTATTAATTGCATCATCATGCCTTTCTAGATGATCTCTTACATATCCTATCACTTTGAACATATGTTCAAATTGTTGTTGCATTGCTTGAAGCAAAAGATCATTTGATGAAGAACTCACGTCTTTTTCTTTAGACATGTTTGCAACCTGAAAAACAAAGTTAGAATAGCCCCACCAACACTCTCTCACGTGTTTCACTTAAGATTTGATTCACTCCACTCGTGTTTTCACACAATGTTTGGCTTTTCTCGATATTGATCTCACCACTCTTGCCTTTTACCTCTTGTTTTGTTCTTTGAGTTCGTAGATTAACTAAGAAACTTAAACAAACAATTCAGATTATGGCAATTCAAGGGTATTGAAATTGGACATAAAAGTAAAAAAAATATAAGTCAAGTTTGGCCTTTAAAATATAAGCCAATTTAAAGGTGTGTATAATACACTTCAATAATAAGCAAAGATTAGAATTCAAGTATCAAATGAATAAAGAAAATTTTCTAGAATGAGAAAAAAAAATTCCAAACCTGAAACAAGAATTCAAAATTATGAAGATAGAATTCTGTAATTTTCAAGAAGTCCTTGAATTCACAAATTTTTTTTATAATTTCGATCTCTTTCTTTCTTTCTTTTTTTTTTGACCTTTGATCTTCTCCTCTCTTTTTTTTTCTTTGATCATGCTTTCCTCTCCTTTTTTTTTACTTTTTATTTTCTCTCTCTTTTTTTTAACTTTCTGTTCTCTTTCTTTTTTTGACGATAAAGTAACGAGAAAAAAAATGAAAAACAAACAGTAATAGCATAAGAAACACAGCAATAAGGAGGAAGGAAGAATAGCAATTATGAATATCGTGATAAAAGAAGAATAAGAGAACAAGGAAAAGCTAAAAGATAATAAATAAATGGATAGACAAACCTCAAACTTGAGCCGTACTCTAATACCAAATGATGGAAATCATCAATTTAGCAACCATACACCCCAATAGCTAAAGAGCTATGATACATATGGAATGCAAATTGACACCCTCCATCGAATTGAAACAAGGCGGATCGTTCAAGAATGAAGTAAGGGAAACTATTCTAATTACATATCAATAGAAAATTGATGAAATAACTAGAATAATACTTTGAATTCTCTTAAGATGTCACAAACTTAACAAGTCTGATAAGTCAAAGGAAAAGCAAAGATTTGGTTTGAACGCCACAAGTAGAAAAGTCTGATAAGTTCTAAAGTTCATGCAAGAACTTAAAAACAAAACACTCACCGGTGTTGAGGAATTGTTATACTTCCCAAATTATCTGTCTTACACTGGGAATCAGCCTCATTTATATAGTGTGAGGCTTAGTACAAAGGGAATGAATGCATTAAATAACATTCATATTCCAAATTCATGATTTTTGGTAAACATGGTTGAATGTACTTTTATTCTTAAGATGAGATCTTCAAATTTGTCCTTCTTTCTTCATGATCATATTGACCATTTTAGGCTCTTCTTCCAACCATAGAATCTTGACTGAGTCTTGACTAGCTTGATCCTTCCAAATGTTTTCCAATAAACAAGTTAAAGCTTCTTTCATCCTCTTAGCTTTAGCTCTTGTCATTGGTCCTCTATGAATAGTTAAAGGGTCTTTAATAGAATTATGATCAACTTGTTGGTTCATATCATTTTCTTACTTGAGTAAATCCCTAGCTAAGGTCATTCAGATTAAGGGAGAAAAAGTTCTCTAGGAGAATCCGATTAGAGTGAGACTCGATTGGAAATCATATGGGCCTGACACCACCATGCTCGGTATATGACCTCCAAGATATTAGATAGATGAGGGACTATAGGTACATGATAACTGAGGACAAATAGGTCCAAAATATTATATTCCTCTTTATCATCTAGGGACTGCGATAAAGTGGCCTAATACGTCCGTAATCGATAAGTCAAGTGAATTATTATGAAGATAATAATTCACTGAGTGAGAAGGAGTTCTAATATGTATGACTAAAAGCCAACTCGATATTGGGCCTAGAGGGTCACACACATATGATAGTGTTGGGTCTCGAATTTTGATGATTAAACTAATTGATTTTGTTTTGTTTATCTAACTACGGTTTAAGTCACGTAGGAAGAATCGACGCAGGAAGAATCACGCAGGAAGAATTGACGCAAGAAGAATCACATAGGAAGAATTGACGCAGGGCCTACTCTCGATCAGGATTAGACAATTGACCCAGGAAGAATTGATGTTGCGTCGGAGGAGAATACGTTAAGAGATTAGATGTCGAGCTGGAGGTCCGGTCGATGATCGACAGAAGGCTTCGAACAAAGAAATCAGACATATGGCTAAGAAGAGTGGAGTTATGCCAAGAAGATCAGAGTTACGAGCGTCAACTGCTGATTGGGCAATAGGCTACAAGACAGGATGATGCACTGAAGAAACGGACGAAGCGTCAATGGGCCAATAACATGCCGGGCGACATTTCGATTAAACATTGTAATAATTGTCTAGATTGAAATAGGATTAAGAACTAATTGGATTGTAATTGAGCCAACCCAGTAATGGGCCAATTGGGCCCGTACCTAGACAAGTTTGGGCCGAACTCAAGGCCCAAACAGGGTTACTGAACCCTGTTTAGCGGTGGCATCGCTAGACTGGGATGATGGCACTGCCTAGGGCTCGGTCTCCCAAGTTGTCTGAGTGATGGTACCGTCCAATGTTAGTATACTTGGGCAGTGGTACCACCCAATACACTAACAGGGGCAGAAAGCCTGGGTGGTGGTACCACTAGTACCCTTGAAATCTTGGGTGATTCAAATTTGGACTCCAAATTTGAATCACCTTGAGGTCTTTAAATACCTCTCTCATTCATGGTTGAGGAATACACAACTAGGAACAAATAGGAGGGAAAATTCAGTTGTAAACTTGAGAGAAATCTTCCTCTCAAACTCTAAGTGTTGGCTAAGTTCAAGAGGAGTAAGAGGCATTGTAAGGGTTACCTCCTAAGCTCGTCAAAAGGAGAGAGTGTTATAAATTGGAGCTTGTCTGTGCCTATTGGAAGGAAAATAACTAGTGAAAAGTCGGTGGCCTCAAGTGAAGAGGAATCAAGAGTAAACGTAGGTCATATGACCAAACCACTATAAAATTGATTTGCGTTTACTTTCTCACAATTTATTTTTCAACAAACCTTCTTTACTTGTTCAACTTTCTCACCATCTTCTCTAAATGCTTTCAAGTTAAATATACTTTAATCGAAATCGGCTTGCATTGAAATGTAGTGTTTATCGTACAAAGTTTCTGAAGTTTCTTAATTCACTAAATTTATTGTTCTTAACCGCTGCACTAATTCACAACCTTATTTTGTTGGAATCATGACTTGTTGAGTAATGATTCGAACTTGAATGAGCTTTATCATAGTCATGATTTTGATTTTTCGAAACTATATATTTGAATTTTTATGAAATCATGATCTTGATATCTTGATACTTGAATTTCTTTTTTATGAAATGTGATCTTGATATCTTGATACTTGAGTTTTTAAATGTAATCTTGATGAGAATTCCGTGCATAAATCATGTTCTCATATGATTCTTTTACAAATAAGATGATATAATGAATCATGATTTGATCTTTGATATTGATATGTTTCCTTTATATTAATTATATACTACTTATCATGAATTGAAAATTGATGCTAAGAGAATATTTACAATTCATGATCTTAATCTCTCAAATTTACAACCTGAAGTCTTTTTGAATCAAGAGAAAATCTTCTAAATGAATCATGATCTTTATACTTAATGCCTATAATTCTTTAAGAATTCTTTACGTTACTTTTTTTTTGGTAAGTAAATGTAATTGTATTTAGTTTAAAGTTTGTACAAAGTAGCTTTATCTACACAAGCCGTTTAGGAGAATGTACCCCACCTCAGAAAGGTGGAATGGACTCACTCCACCAAACTCATCTCCAAGAGAAGTTAAATAAAAAAAGTAGCCATGACTACACATGTTGTAGACTATTACGCCTTACGATAGTCAATAAATAGTAAAATACAATAACCAACCATTCCTAAATGACCTGTGAATACATCACATTGTTGAAACATAGAAATACACAATACAGCAATCTCATTCTAGAAAGCATTAACGAATAATAAAATTGAATTTGATAAAGATATCTTTTTCTCTACTTGTTAAATGCTTCATTTACATATCCTGCTCCATACATGATCTTGAGTCGCAAAGTATCTCGAGCAATAGGTGAGTATTGTGTGTGTTGTGGCCCTCAAAGATTCTGTTATACCTCTCCCTCCAAATCCGCTAAATAGCACATCTGAAGGTAATTTTTGCTAGTTGTGTAAGAAGCTCTTTTCTTGAGAAGCTTTGCTGTAGCTTCTCAAGTTCTTGATGCAAGTTTGGCATTGGTAGCCTATGGAGTTCAAATCTCTTCAGAATCTCCTTCCATATCCAATTAGTGTAGTCACAAGCAAAATAAAGATAATCAATATTTTCTTCTTGTTGCATACAAAGAGAGCATCGATTTACAATATATATACTTTTTCGCTTCATATTGTCCATTGTGGGTAGGTTTAGCAAGAAGGGTCTGCCATGTGCATAAGGAATGTCTTTGTGAGCTCAGTCTATCCCATGTCCAACTGCTTGGAATTCACTTGTTGTTCCTTTGTCTGATTTGATTCCATGCAGATGTAGCACTAAATTTTCCATTGTTATGAAGCCAATTAAGCATATCTGAGGAGTTGTTCTTGATTGGAAGAGTTGTAATAGTCGGCCAAAGTGATAGCATATTAGGAAAAATAGGACTAGGAAGACACCAGATGCCGTTAACAATGAACTCAGAAACCTTCCAATCTTTAGAGGCCCCAAGATCTCTTCGGACTCTATCGCTATACAACTAAAATATACTCTTTCCATTCACCCAAGGATCATACCATATATTAATTCTCGTCCCCGAAGAGATTGTATAAGAAATGTGTTTGGTCAGCCAATTTCTTGCCTTCAAAATTCCTTTCCAAGCAGCAGAATGATATGTTTTTGCTAAAACTTCCCAAATTGATTCCTTAGATAGGTACTTAGCAGAAACCCATTATGACCTTAAGGATTTGTTCTGTAAAAGATCCCACAATTTTTGTACTAAACAAGCTTTATTCCAATCTCTCAGATTTTGCAAATAGCCCCCCCTCATCTTTCAGTCTGCAGATGCTATCCCAATTTACCATATGCATTGCCTTACCATCTGTACCATTCCAGAAAAAATTCTTCAATAGCTGTTCAATATCCTAAAGTTGTCCAACAGGTAGAATAAATGCATTAGACCAATAAATAGAGTAAGAAAACAACACAGATCAGATGAGTTCAAGTCATCCTGCTATGGAAAGAAATCTAGTTTTCTAGAAGGAAATTCTATTGTTTATTTTTTACGGGATAGGTCGATAGTGAATTTTGTGAATGCCAGTGGATATGAGTGGGAGATCCAGATAAGGAACTAGTAGACTTGTCTCGCTAACCCCTAGAGTTTGTATAATAAAGTCTTTATCTTCAATGCAAGAACCCATATAGACTTTACTTTTTGCATGATTTAGTTGAAGGCTAGAAACCAAACCAAAATCTTTCAGAATAGTAGCCAAATTCTTCAATGAAATAGTGTCATTGCGAAGAAAGATAATAAGATCATCTGCAAATGTTATATGGGATATATGAATAGAAGTAACATGGGGTATCTTAATGCTTCCATTAGAGACTATCTTTTCTAACATACAGCTGAGTCCTTCCATGACAATTGTAAAAAGATATGGAGAAAGTGAATCTCCTTGTCGGATGCCATTCGTACTCTCAAGGAAGCCAACGGGGGAACCATTGAACAAAACTAAAAATTTTAGAGTTTCCAAGTAGCACTGAATCCAATTAACCTATTGTTGAGGGAAGTTCATACTGAGGAGTATCTTGTAGAGAAATTATCTATTAACTAAATCAAATGCTTTTTGTAAGTCAGCTTTAAAACATATTTTCGTCCCTCTTAACTTGGAGTGCAAATCTTTGACCAAGTCGTTAGCAAGAAGAATATTATGATGTATACTTCTCCCTTTAATGAAAGCAGCTTGAGTAGGACTAATAATCTTATACATAATCATTTGCATTCGATCTGCAAGCAACTTGGAGATAATCTTGTAAATAAAGTTTCATAATGAAATGGGCCTGTAGTACTCTAGTGAATCAGCCCCTGCATTCTTAGGAACCAAAGAAATAAAAGTACAATTTATCACTTTAAGAATACGATTTGAAGAGAAAAAATGCTGACAAGCTTTAATCACATCATTTCCAATGATCGACCATGCAATTTGATAAAATTCAGCTAGAAATCCATCTGGACTAGGTCTTTTGTACTTTGGTGACTTGAAGACAACTCGTACAACTTCTTCATCTGTAATTGGTGCATTAAGAATCGTGATATCATCCGAATCAAACTTTCTAGTAGGCTCTATATGAACATTATTAGGCTGCTCTGTTTGATTGAGTAAAGAATAAAAAAATTGTTCAGTGTGTGCTTTAACTTCATCCAAATTCACAAAGGGCTTCTTACACAATTAGCAAAGCTTATCTTCAGATGTACTATTTGGTGGATTTGGAAGGAGAGGTGTAACAGAATCTTTGAGGGTCGTAGCACACATAATGCTCACCTTTTGCTCGAGATACTCAGTGACTCACGATCATGTATGGAGTAGGATCTGGAAATGAGGCATTTAATAAGTAGAGAAAAAGAGATCTTCCTTAGATTCAATTTTACAATTCTTTAATGCTTCCTTTGTATTGTCTGATTCTCTGCTTCAAAATTGTTATATATTCACCGGTCGTCTAGTAATGGTTGGTTATTGCATTTTGCTATTTGTTGCCTATGGTAGAGTATCATAGTCTACAACATGTGTAGTCATGACTACTTTTCTGTTTAACTACTCTCGGAGATGAGTCTGGTGGAGTGAGGCCATTCCACCTTTCTGAGATGGGGTGCATTCTCCTAGACTGTTCTAAGAGATCTCAGGCTTTAGTCTATGGCTTGTGTAGACAAAGCTAATTTATACAAACTTCATACTTAATCTACTTACATTTACCTACAAAAAAAAGGTTATAAAGGAAATAAAGGACTCTTCCTAAGTAGACGGAAGTATGTGCAACTTAATAGTACCATCCTTCTTCTTATCCTTGGGTTTTGTAATTTCCTCCCGCATAATATCCTTACCTTTTAAGCCTTTATTTCTATTTTTATGCACTTCATCCACAGCTTGCAAATGCTTAAATTTTTAAATACCCAAGATATCCAGGTTGGCAGTGTTTGTTGAAGGTTGTTAAGGCTTGAATATCCTGACTGGTGAGGTTTGTTGGGATTGGTTGAGATACAATATCCTGGTTAGCACGATGAGTGGGACGTGGGATCCCCGTTGCAGTACCTCCTGTCAATGTAGGAAGAGATGAAGTTCCCAACTTCGCCTCTTGTTCTTGGGTACCCTGGGAAATTGTTGTTGTGGAAGGGGCTATAATAGGAAGAATTAAAGTTTCAGATATATCCTTTTGTCCGTGTTGTTGCCCAAGCGAGTCAGAATGCTCTTTCATCGTCATCGATGCTACTGCTTCGGGAGACACACCTTGTTCATCAGTAGTCATAGCAGCATCAACTCCATGATGAGTTGTCTGTCGTTGTCGGTTAACCTGAGTGATCGATTTTTGCATTTGCTGACAAGCTCTATGTGCATGACCAAAGGAGTGACAAATCTTACACCGCTGTGGCTTCCAGGAATATGAAACATGCACCTTACGAGTGGTCCCCTCAAGATCCTTATAATAAACCTCATCAGGAAGATCTTCATCGGAAGAAATCATAACACATGCTCGTGCAAAAGCCAATCTCGTCTGTGATGCTGTTGCTTTGTCAATATACAATGGCTGTCCCAAGGTGCTGCATAACTTAGCAATAAAACGTCGACTCCAAAGATGCAGGGGAAGACCATGAAAGGAAACCCATAAGGGAATCGATCGAGGTCTAACTCCAAACGGATATCAGGGGACCAGCGCCGTAGTATCATCGGATGGCCACGAATGGTCCAAAACCCTTCAAGAACTCGTTGCAAATCCTCTTCAGAATAGAGTTTGCATACAAAAAAAATTCTCCAACATATGAAGATCGAATGCTGATGTTCCCCATCATGTCTTGATAAATGATGATAACGGGAAATAGGATGTCTTGAGACCGACCACATAACCAACAAGCGCCATGGACCATCTCTCAATCAGCTCTTCAGAATCAGCAACCTCATACACAGCAATCTTCTGAGCAGCTTGGATTTCTGGAGTAAAGAAATCCAAGCTAAGATCTGAACTTCCAACCGGAGCCTTGAAGAGGCTTGTCCAAGGCCGAGGATCGCTAGATATGAGAGCAGGAGGCCACGATCTAGAACGTGACCTGCCTCTATGCAGCGTTGTCGATGGAGCACCTCGACGGGAGGAAGATAGCGAAGGAGCTTGAGAGGCAGGGAGCCTCGTCGGAGCTACCTTGCTACCAGCATCACCAACCCCAGGGACCATCGCTTGTCCCCCCTGTAGCATTAGAAGAGGCTGCGAAGCCACAAGAGCAGGGGAGTTCAGAATCTCCCTCCTCTATTCAGTCGCCCTAGGAAAGGGGGCGATGCAGAGATTTGGGAGTAGACCCTGTGCACGAGGCAGCCACCGCCCCTTTCATAGCAGTCGCTGCCCCTCTATGTAGCGCACTGTCTCCGCCGCCCAGCAGTAGCGCCCCTCACCCTAGGGAGAAGCCACCGGCCATAGCCCCAATCAAGCCCTCTCCTCCTCCGTAGCTCTCTCCACCGTTCTGCTCTTCTTCTGAATTCTTTACGTTACTTGCTGAAAAGGAGAGTTATTAAAATGATTCATGGACTTCTTGAATTTATAACTTTTGGTATTTGTATTTTTCATTGATATCCTTGTCAAAATTGATATCCTTGGAGTTATTGAAATTGATCCTTGTCGATTTTTCATTGATATCCTTCATGACATGATTCCTTTGTATTTTTGCATTGAATGCATCATGTGTTGATTGAAAGATTTATGTAAAATTTTTATTGATGAAAATTTGTAATTGATGTAAAAAGTTTATATCAATATTATTCCTCCCTTCTTTTCGATAATGACAAAAGGGGAGTTATCCTGCTAGCTTGTGTATCACAAGAGAAAGTGTCAAACATAGCTAGCTGGAACTTGCAAAAAGGCAAAGCTTGTACTTCTCAAGATGAGAAGAAAGAAATTATTGGTGGATCTTCCCTTGGGCGATTTCACGGTCACTACAGGAAGGCTGCATCGGTGGATCTGCTTCTCCCTTGGGCGATTTCATGGTCGCTGCTCTTCCCCTTGGGTGAACAAGGAGGGCGCCGCTTCTGCAATCCCTAGGGGGCGCTCCCTCCCTCGTCTCTCTCTATTCGCACGAAGGGGAATAGATCTTCTTCTGAACGGAGGAGGAGAGGGCTGATCAGGGTGATTGGGCGACGGCATCGTTGCTTCTTCCCTAGGGCACGCTACCTCCCTCGCCTCTCTCTGCTGCTACACGAAGGGGAACAGAGGGCCTTTTCTGCTCTTCTTCTGAATGGTGGAGGAGAGGGCTTGATTGGGGCTGCGGCCAGTGGCTTCTCCCTAGGGTGAGGGGCGCTGCTGCTGGGCGGCAGAGACAGGGCACTACATAGAGGGGCGGCGACTACTGTGAAAGGGGTGGTGGCTGCCTTGTGCGCATGGTCTACTCCCAAATCTCTGCATCGCCCCCTTTCCTAGGGTGACTAAATAGAAGAGGGAGATTCTGAACTCCCCTGCTCTTGTGGCTTCGCAGCATCTTCTAATGCTGCAGGGGGGACAAGCGATAGTCCCTGGGGCTGGTGATGCTAGTAGCAAGGTAGCTCCGACAAGGCTTCCTGCCTCTCAAGCTCCTTCGCTATCTTCCTCCGGTCGAGGTGCTCCATCGACAACACTGCATAGAGGCATGTCACGTTCTAGATCGCGGCCTCCTGCTCTCATATCTAGCGATCCTCGGCCTTGGACAAGCCTCTTCAAGGCTCCAGTTGGAAGTTCAGATCTTAGCTTTGTTGAATCTCGGATTTTGATGATGAAACTAATTGAGTGTGATTTGTGGTCTAACTGCGTGTTTAGTTACGCAGGTCTACTTTCGATCAGGATTAGACAGTTGACACTGGAGGAATTGACGTTGCGCTGGAGGTGATCACGTCAGGATATTGGATGTCGAGCCGGAGGTTCGGTCGACTATCGGTAGGAGGCTTCGTACGTCGGGCATCGGGCCAAGAAGAGCGTGTTACGCCAACGATATCGGGATTGTGGAGTGTTAGGATCTAAAAGGCACTAAGAGGGGGGGTGAATTAGTGCAGCGGATAAAACGATGGATTTTTCAGCGATTTAAAACAAGCTTCGGAAACTTCGTACGATGAAAACAACGTTTCGTTTGAAATCGATTTTTGTGTTCTAACTTTAAAGCATGCGTACAAAGATAAAAATGAAGAGGAGCAAGTAAAGTAAAGGTTGCAGCAAGGTAAAACATAAATTTAAACACTCACACAATCAAGACGCAGCGATGTATAGTGGTTCGGTCAAAGTGACCTACATCCACTTCCGAAGCCTTCTTCGATGAAGCTTCCTTCTTCCACTATCAAATCCTTTGAAGGGGAAGGATCAAATACCCCTTTTTACAGCCCTTTACAAGATGTTCACACTTGTACAAGATTTTTCAAGAAAAGAAGAAGGTGAACACTTAGCAAGAACAAGACTTTTCAACACTCTACAAAAGCTCAAGACTTAGAAATTTTGCTCAAGGGTACTTACTAGAAATTTGAGAAAGGAAATTGACTATAGATCAAGTGGATTCAAATTGGGCTCCCAAATTTAGAAATCAATTTGGAGTTCAATGCTACAGTCATGATGATTGCCACACTTTGTGTCGATCTGATGCTTGTCGGGCGTCTGCCTTGCTTGAGGTGGTGATTCCGCTGCACATGCGGCCTGCAGTGGTCACTCTGGCGAATGACGATTCCGCGGAAATACCCGTATGCGAGGCGTGCTACGCTCCTAGCGGTGGTGCCACGTAGCCCGGAATGGGCGGTTCGCCGCTTTGCCCCATTCGGACATAAGCGAATGGGACGCATTAAATCTCAACGCTCCGATGAAACTGGTTATTGCTGAATTTAGCGGATTTTTCCTAAATCCTTGCTCTACTCATGTGCAAACTACGAACCTAAAACATAACTCAGCGTGATTTGATCGGACACTCTTCAAGTCAACTTCCGCGAGCTTTACGGCGAGATTCCAGCGACCTTCGATGCTTCCTCGGATTGCTTCGGTGGGCTCGGCATATTCCGGATTGTATGGCGAGCTCAACGAGTCTTCGGCTTGCTTCCGAATCTTCCCGGTGAGTTACGCGAACCTTCGACGATCTTTGAGATGAACTTCCGAAAACTTCGGCAAGTCCCTGATTCGATCTTGGATGGTTCCGGCAACACTTCCGAAAAATCATTCGGACTTCCGATGAACTCTTGAACTCCCGACGGACTTGACCTCGGAAAATCACTTTATGTTTTCTTACCATAAAGTGGGTGGAAGCCGAGCCCCTGGCAACCATTACAGCCGAACGGGTCGAACAGTTCGTATGGAAGAACATCGTGACCCGATTCGGTCTGCCCAACGTTATCATCACTGATAACGAAACCCAGTTCGCCAGCACTCGGTTCTCGGAGTTCTGCGCGACTTATCACATCCAGTTGAGGTTTAGCTCGGTGGCCCACCCCCAGACCAACGGGCTCGCTGAGGTGACCAACCGATCTATCCTGGATGGACTTAGGAAAAGGACTTTGGAAGCCCGATCGAGCTGGGTCGACGAACTCCCAAACATCCTATGGTCTTTATGGACTACCAGCGGCAGGCGAGTCCCCTCTGACTGGCATTCGGCGTGGAAGCGATCCTGCCGAGTTGGTCATTCCGACATTCGGGTGGAGAACTATGAGAATCCACCTCCGCCCGGGGAGTTCGGGCTGGCCTAGACCTGCTAGAAGACGCGGGGCCAGCGCGCGCGTGAAGATCTTTGGCGTACAACGAGTGTAGCCGAGTTATAACAAGAGTGCGCCCTCGACCCTCGGGATGGGAGACTTAGTCTGCGCAGGCGGAAGTAAGCGACCCGCCCACTCGAGGGCAAGCTTGCACCTAAGTGGGAAGGCCCCTACCGAGTAATCAAAGTAGTCGGCCAGGAGCGTTAGGCTCGCGACTATGGCCGGGCAGTTCGAGGACTTGGAACGTCAGAACCTTAAGAAGTATTTTGTTTGAGGACAAAGCGGAAGTAAGACAATATCGGACTCGGGCTATTGGAAAGAAGTCGGAGATTGTATTAAGAAGGCAAATTTGTATTACCAAAGGTTTGGATTACAAAAATGGGCCCCTAGTGGGAAAGAAGTATTACAAAAGCAAGGAAGACCCTCCAAAAGAAGAAAAGAGGTCTTCAAGCGCGGCCGGGAAGAAGGCTGTCGTCGAAGGAACCTCGCCGGGCATGTCGACCCCACGATCCTCGGGGCATGAGATGAAGGATCCTCCTCGACCATCGAGCACGGAGGGCATGCTCGGAGCGGGCAGGGCAACCTTGTACCCATATTCGCGATGCGGCCCGTCCGGTCAGCCGAGGAGGAAGCCCTCCGACTTCTTATGCGCCTCGGCGCCTCCGGTCCCTTTCCGGCCCGGCGCCTTCCGCGCGGCAAGGGCTTCGGCGGCCTTCAGCTCGGCCTCCTCGAGGTCAAGCGGCCAACTCAAGCCTCCTTCATCGAGGCGGTTCTCGGCTTCTCCGTCGGAGCTTCGCGATCCGGCCTCCATCGCCGGCGGCGCCTCGAGCTTCGGCGGTCGGGCGCGCGACTTCGCGCCCATGTCCGCCGCCCGTTGCTCGGCAGCAGCAACCGCCTCGGGTCCCGACCCCGCTCGAGCCTCCTCAAGCTGGCGGCGCAACTCCAAGTTGCGCTCGCCCAGACTGTGCACCAATCGATCGGAGTCGTGCACCCGTTCGATGAGGGCCGTGGTGTAGTGGAGATTCTGCACAAAAAGAAAGAAGGCTGAAAGTAATGAACAGTGCTCAGTTAAGAAGATACACGCAAGACGGTGCTTACCCACAACACCGACTTGGCTGACTTGACGATGAGCGCTTAGAGTGTGTATAGGTCCCGGCGGCGTCGGGATGGAGCGCCCCGGAGGTAGTGGCGAGGCTCTCCCGACCCACACTTTGTCCTCGGGGCAGACCATGCCAGACCACGAGAGGGTCGCTCGGCGGCCCGAAGGACCTCCCCATCACTCGGAAAGAGCGGCTGATCCTTCCCGGCGTGACTCGGCCAGTCCTTCATGGCTGGAGGACGCTGGCCCTTCCCGGTCGTCCCCTGGCTGGGACCAGCACTCTCGGCAGGGGTGGAGGCGCCCGGTCGTTCGGTCGCCCCGGCGGGCGGAGCCACAGGCGTCTCCAGGTCCACCACGTCCTTGGCCTTGGCCCTCTTCTTTGGGCGCCCCTCCTCAATGGTGCGCGGGAAGCCACTCCCCGCCGCAGACCGTCGGAGGCGCGGAGGCGGTCCTCTCGGAGCACCGAGTCATGAAAGGACCTCAGGTTCACCATCCTGCGAGAGAACAAGGATGTGTTAGAAGCTAGAATCGGCGGCAAGCCTAAAGAGGCGAGACAACAACGGCCTACCCGTGAGCGCGGACTTAGTCCGGCCTCCACGAGCCACATCTCCGTCATGTTGCCGATGGCTTGCGAGGAAGGGAGGTTTACCCTCAACCGCTCGAGAGGAGCGCGCTCGGCACTGAAGTTTGAGGCGGTGTTATCGATGGTTCTAGGCGACCACGAACCCCAAAAATCCTTTTGGCGCTGGACAAAAAGCGCCTCTTCCACCCTTTGTTATTGGTGGGCGCGCTAACGGAACCCTGGTCGTGCGGCCGAAGTATCCCCGACCCCTTGAAGGCGAGCGAGAGAGGAAGAGGTTGCGGGTCGGGCGATGTTAGCGTAATGGCATTCCCCGGAAAGCCACCAAATACCGCCGGGAGTTTGGAGTTATCTGTGGCGAGATCCGCCACGAGAGATATACAAGACACTATGGTTGAATGCGAGGGGGAGCAGGCCGGCCTCTAGGGCATCGGCGGTCAGGGCAAAGCCCTTGGGAACCGGGTCAAAAGCCCGCTGTCCCGCTTCAGCGGCCAGGAGGTTGTATTCCTCCGGGATGCCGTAGCGCCGGCGGAGGATCCCCACCATGCGCTCGTCCAGGGTGGAGTCTTGGTCGTGCGGCCACATTATGGCCTCTAACGCACGCGCCGCTTCCGCATCTGAGGAAGGGCTGGAAAGAAGAGATGAAGGGAGAGCGGCGACGCGGGTTGTAAATGGGGAGGAGGAGGAAGAAGCGGAGGAAGAGGAAGTGGAAGGAAGACCCATCGCGCACTAACCTATAATGGAAGAAATCGGTGGAAGAAGTTAAAAGGCACCAGGAGCCAAGGAGAAAACTCGAAGGAAGGCGACGGCAGGACAGAGAGGAAAACTCGATAAAGTGATAGAGTGTCGCGGGCTCGCTATTTATAGAAAGGGGGCCTCGACCTTTCGCCTCCGAGGCGGCGACATGACACGCCACACCGCCCAATAGCATCACATCGGGCGATCGAAGTGCGGCGTCATATTAATGAAGAGGTGGCGTGTCCACCGCCCGGGTAAAGACTTACCCGCATGCCGCGGCTCCTCGATTCGGCAACCGCACTATCGCGATCCGTTTTTGAAGCGGCACGGCGGCGGTTCGGTTTTCAGTCTTGGCGGCTCGACCATCGGTATTCGGGCCTTGGCGGCTCGGCCCCATATCGAGCAGCGGTTGGCGATATCGATCTTCTAGGTCTTGGCGGCTCGACCACGTGTACAGGCCTTGAGTGGCGGCTCGGCCCCATATCGACGGCGGTTGGCAATATCGATCTTCTAGGTCTTGGCGGCGGCTCGACCACGCGGTATTCAGGCCTTGGCGGCTCGGCCCCATATCCCGAGCAGCGGTTGGCGATTTCGGCCTTCGAGCCTTGAGTGGCGTGACATGGCGATGGCGCTCCGAGAGTGTGTATAGGTCGGCGGCGTCGGGATGGGCGCCCGGAGGTAGCTGGCGAGGCTCTCCCCGACCCACACTTTGTCCCCTCGGGGCAGACCATGCCACCGGGCCACGAGAGGGTCGCTCGGCGGCCGAAGGACCTCCCCATCACTCGGGAAAGGCGGTTGATCCTTCCCGGCGTGACTCCACGAGTCCTTCATGGCTGGAGGGCGCTGGCCCTTCCGGCGTCTGGGACCAGCACTCTCGGCAGGGGTGGAGGCGCCCGGTCGTTCGGTCGCCCCGACGGGCGGAGCCACAGGCGTCTCCAGGTCCACCACGTCCTTGGCCTTGGCCCTCTTCTTGGGGTGCCCTCCTCAATGGTGCGCGGGGAGCCACTCCCCGCCCGCTTGGAGACCGCCGGGAGCGCGAGGCGGTCCTCTCGGAGCACCAGTCATGAAAGGACCTCAGGTTCACCATCCCTGCAGAAAACAAGGATGTGTTAGAAGCTAGAATACGGCAGCAAGCCTAAAAGAGGCGAGACAACAACGGCCTACCCCGTGAGCACGGACTTAGTCCGGCCTCCACGAGCCACATCTCCGACATGTTGCGGATGGCTTGCGAGGAAGGGAGGATTACCCTCAACCGCTCGAGATGAGCGCGCTCGGCATTGAGCTTCGGGGCAGTGTTATCGATGGTTCTAGACGACCACCGAACCCCAAAACCCCAGTCCTTTTGGCACTGGACAAAAAAGAAGCGCCTCTTCCACCCTTTGTTATTGGTGGGGGCGCCGCTAACCCGGAACCCTGGTCGTGCGGCCAGGAAGTATCCCCCCGACCCCTTGAAGAGGCGGAAGCAGGAGAGGAAGAGGTTGCGGGTCGGGGCGATGTTGGCGTAATGGCATTCCCCCAGGAAAGCCACCAAATACCGCCAGGAGTTTGGAGTTATCTGTGAAGGCGAGATCCGCCACAGAGATATACAAGATACGATGACTGAATGCAGGGGAAGGCGCAGGCCGGCCTCTAGGGCATCGGTGGTCAGGGCAAAGCCCTTGGGAACTGGGTCAAAAGCCCGCTGTCCCGCTTCAGCGGCCAGGAGGTTGTATTCCTCAGGGATGCGTAGCGCCGAATCCCACCATGCGCTCGTCAAGGTGGAGTCTTGGTCGTGCGGCCACATTATGGCCTCTAACGCACGCCGCTTCCGCATCCGAGGAAGGGCTGGAAGGAGAGATGAAGGGAGAGCGGCGGCGGGTTGTAGCGATGGGGAGGAGGAGGAAGAAGCGGAGGAAGAGGAAGTGGAAGGAAGACCCATCGCGCACTAACCTATAATGGAAGAAATCGGTGGAAGAAGTTAAAAGGCACCGGAGCCAAGGAGAAAACTCGAAGGAAGGCAGCGGCAGGACAAGAGGAAAACTCGATAAAGTGATAGAGTGTCGCGGGCTCGCTATTTATAGAAAGGGGGCCTCGACCTTTCGCCTCGAGGCGGCGACGCTGACACCGCCACACCGCCCAATAGCATCACATCAGGCGATCGAAGTGCGGCGTCATATTAATGAAGAGGTGGCGTGTCCACCGCCCGGTAAGAGACTTACCCGCATGCGGCTCCTCGATTCCGGCAACCGCACTATCGCGAGCCATTTTTGAGCGGCAGCGGCGGTTCGGTTTCAGTCTTGGCGGCGCTCGACCATCGGTATTCTGGGCCTTGGCGGCTCGGCCCCATATCGAGCAGCGGTTCGGTGATATCGATCTTCTAGGTCTTGGCGGCGCTCGACCTGTATTCGGGCCTTGGCGGCTCGGCCCCATATCCCGAACGGCGGTTCGGCAATATCGGTCTTCCAGGTCTTGAGCGGCGGCTCGACCACTGGAATTCTGGGCCTTGAGCGGCGGCTCGGCCCCATATCCCGGCAGCGGTTGGCGATTTTGATCTTCGAGCCTTGAGTGACTTGGCGACTTGGCGATGGCGCTTACGAGTGTGTATAGGTCGGCGGCGTCGGGATGGGCGCCCCGGAGGTAGCGGCGAGGCTCTCCCGACCCACACTTTGTCCCCTCGGGACAGACCATGCCGGGCCACGAGAGGGTCGCTCGGCGGCTCGAAGGACCTCCCCATCACTCGGGAAAGGCGGTTGATCCTTCCCGGCGTGACTCGGCATAGGTCCTTCATGGCTGGAGGCGCTGGCCTTCCCGGTCGTCCCGGCTGGGACCAGCACTCTCGGCGAGTGGGCGCCGTCGTTCGATCGCCCGACGGGCGGAGCCTGAGCGTCTCCAGTCCACCACGTCCTTGGCCTTGGCCTCTTCTTGGGCGCCCCTCCTCAATGGTGCGCGAGGCCACTCCCCGCCCGCAGACGCCGAGAGCGCGGAGCGGTCCTCTCGGAGCACCCGAGTCATGAAAGGACCTCAGGTTCACCATCCCTGCAGAGAACAAGGATGTATTAGAAGCTAGAATACGGCAGCAAGCCTAAAATAGGCGAGACAACAACGGCCTACCCCGTGAGCACGGACTTAGTCCGGCCTTCACGAGCCACATCTCCGACATGTTGCGGATGGCTTGCGAGGAAGGGAGGATTACCCTCAACCGCTCGAGATGAGTGCGCTCCTCGGCACTGAGTTTCGGGGCAGTGTTATCGATGGTTCTAGACGACCATCGAACCCCAAAACCCCAGTCCTTTTGGCCTGGACAAAAAGCGCCTCTTCCACCCTTTGTTATTGGTGGGGCGCGCTAACCGGAACCACAGTCGTGCGGCGAAGTATCCCAAACCCCTTGAAGGCGGAGCGAGAGGAAGAGGTTGCGGTCGGGCGATGTTGGCGTAATGGCATTCCCGGAAAGCCACCAAATACCGCCCGGGGAGTTTGGAGTTATCTGTGAAGGCGAGATCCGCCACGAGAGATATACAAGACACTATGGTTGAATGCAGGGGAGACGGGCGGCCTCTAGGGCATCGGTCGAGGCAAAGCCCTTGGGAAGCCGGGTCGAAAGCCGCTGTCCCGCTTCGAGGCCGGGAGGTTGTATTCCTCGGGATGCCGTAAGCGCCGCGGAGAATCCCACCATGCGCTCGTCAAGGTGGAGTCTTGGTCGTGCGGCCACATTATGGCCTCTAACGCATGCGCCGCTTCCGCATCGAGGAAGGGCTGGAAGGAGAGATGAAGGGAGAGCGGCGGTTGTATGGCCCGATGGGGAGGAGGAGGAAGAAGCGGAGGAAGAGGAAGTGGAAGGAAGACCCGCGCACTAACCTATAATGGAAGAAATCGGTGGAAGAAGTTAAAAGGCACACGGGCCAAGGAGAAAACTCGAAGGAAGGCAGCGGCGGGACAAGAGAGGAAAACTCCGATAAAGTGATAGAGTGTCGCGGGCTCGCTATTTATAGAAAGGGGCCTCGACCTTTCGCCTCCCGAGGCGGCGACGCGACACCGCCACACCGCCCAATAGCATCACATCAGGCGATCGAGCGCGGCGTCATATTAATGAAGAGGTGGCGTGTCCACGCCCGGGTAAAGACTTACCCGCCGCGCGGCTCGATTCCAGCAACGCACTATCGCGAGCCGTTTTGGCGGCGCGGCGGTTCGGTTTCCAGTCTTGGCGGCGGCTCGACCCGCGTATTCGGGCCTTGGCGGCTCGGCCCGTATCGAGCAGCGGTTGGCGATATCGATCTTCTAGGTCTTGGCGGCGGCTCGACCATGGTATTCTCGGGCCTTGGCGGCGGCTCGGCCCCATATCCCGAACAGCGGTTGGCAATATCGATCTTCGAGTCTTGGCGGCGGCTCGACCATATCGGCCCGGCTCGGCCCCATATCGGCGAGCGGTTGGCGATCTTGAGCCTTGGCGGCGGCTCGGCCCCATATCGAGCGGCGGTTGGCGATTTGATCTTCGAGCCTTGGCGGCTCGGCCCTATATCCCGCGGTTGGTTATCACTGGTCTTGAGGCCTCGGCGGCTCGGCCCACATCCCGAGCGGTTCGGTCATCATGGTTTTCAGTGCGTGCGTGACCTCGACCCCTTATACCAAACGAGCGGGTCGATAACGAGAGTTGGGCGTCGCGCCCTTAACCGAGCAGCGGTTGGTACATGATAGTACCTCAACCATTGGTTTCACGGGCCTAGGCGGGTCTTCACCCCCGATTACGGACGTCGGATTGGCGGCGAAATCGGGCGTCTCCTCGACCCCTTTATCGAGCGGCGGTTCGGTTATTCTTTTCGGTCTTGGCGGCGGCTCGACCACGGTCGGGCCTCGGCGGCGGCTCGACCCATATCGAGCAGCGGTTGGCGATTTGATCTTACGAGCCTTGGCGGCTCGGCCCTATATCGAGCGGCGGTTCCGGTTATCAGTCTTGAGGCCTCGGCGGCTCGGCCCCACATCCCGAACGGCCGTTCGGTCATCATGGTTTTCCAAGTCGTGTGCGTGGCCTCGACCCCTTATACCAAGCGGCGGTTGTAACAGGGAGTTGGACGTCGCCTGCCCTTAACCCCGAACGGCGGTTCGGTACATGGTCCTGAGTACCTCAACCATTGATTTTATGGGCCTAGCGCGGGTCTTCACCCCTGATTACCGGACATCGGATTGGCGACGGGGAATCGGGCGTCTCCTCGACCCCCTTTATCCCGAACGGCGGTTCGGTTATTATTTTCAGTCTTGGCGGTGGCTCGACCAGTCTTACGGGCCTCGACGGCTCGGCCCCATATCCCGAACGGCGGTTCGGTCATCATGGTTTTTCAGGTCGTGTGCGTGACCTCGACCCCTTATACCAAACGACGTGGGACGGCCCCCATTGGTTTCTGGGTCTAGCGCGGGTCTTCACCCGATTACGGACGTCGGATTGGCGACGAGATTGGCGTCTCCTCGGCCCCCTTTATCCCGAGCGGTTCGGTCACGTGGTCTTGGCGGCGGCTCGACCATGGTCTCCTCGGCCTTGGCGGCGGCTCGGCCCTATATCGGGACGATGGTTCGGTGACTATAGTTCTCAGGTCTCGAGGCTCCTCGACCCCCTTTATCCCGAGCGGTTCGGTTACATGATCTCGAGCTTCCTCGATCGCCGGTTTCGGGTCTTGGCGGCGGCTCGACCCCTTATTCTGCCGAGATTCCACCAATTATGTCACGGCGGCAGAACCTCGCCAAGATCTCGATCGGCAACCAGGTTTTGAGCACCACCCCCAACCCTCAAAGACCGTCCGCGAGTGGCTTTTGAGGGTATGTTAAGTATTAAAAATGGCGTGACATCGGTCTTGGTCGTACTCGGATAGCGTCATTGCCTCCTGCGCTCCATTAATTCCACGATTTGATCACCCGGCGTCGCCTCTCCTCGGCATCGCCCCAACTACCCACTAAGTTGACCACGGCACCCCACTGCGAGTCGGGCCCGTCGCCACCCGCGACGTGGGAGGCACGCCACCCGCAGACAGCCGGAAGCATGCCCTCCGTCCGACCTATTTAAGCCGAACAGGTAAGACGGCCAGAGGGGAGACGGGAGGGATCCCAAGAACACTCCAAGAGGTGAGTAGACTCGAACACCCCCGCAATTCTCTGCGGGAACTCGGACGGGCGGGCGATCTTAGGCGTCGGAGGGTGCAGCGAACATCCGACCCGCCCTGCTGCAGGTCTCGTTCCCGACGTCCGGAGCGCGCAGCCGCCTTTCGGAGCGGTCGACAGGCGGGAACAGGAGCCATCGACGGGCCCGAACCGTACCGAGACGACCCCCCGGTTTCCGGATTCCGCGCCGTGCGCCCCGGGGTCACGGTAAAAAGTTGTTTCCCCTAACAATCATCAAAATCTTTCTTCTTAAATTCGAAAATTTCATTAAAAACCACATGAATAGATTCTTCTATAAGTAAGGTTCTTTTGTTGAAAACACGAAAAGCCTTAGAAACTGAAGAATAACCAAGAAATATGCCTTCATTGGATTTTGCATCGAATTTTCCTAAGGCATCCTTTTCATTTAAAATAAAGCATTTACAACCAAAAACTTTAAAATAAGAAACATTGGGTTTTTTACCATTCCATAATTCATATGGAGTTTTAGATAGGGATGGTCTCACTAGAACTCTATTTATAACATAACAAGCCGTATTCACGGCTTCGACCTAAAAATATTTTAGTAAATTATATTCATTTAACATGGTTCTAGCCATTTCTTGCAAACTTCTATTTTTCCTTTCCACTACTCCATTTTGTTGTGGATTTCTTGGAGTAGAGAAGTTGTGATTGTATCCGTTTATTTCACAAAAATTTTGGAAGTCATGATTTTGAAATTCACCTCCATGATCACTTCGAATTGATGAAATCATAAAGCCTTTTTCATTTTGAGTGAGTTTACAAAATTTAGAGAAACATTTGAAACAATCACTTTTATGAGCCAAGAAATAGGTCCAAGTGTATCTACTATAGTCATCCACAATTACAAAGGCATATTTGCTACCTCCTAGGCTTGTTATGTCAATTGGTCCAAATAAGTCCAAATGGATCAATTGCAATGGTCTAGTGGTGCTAATTTGATTTTTTGATTTGAAACTTGTCTTTATTTGTTTTCCTAGTTGACATGCATCACATACCTTATCCTTAACAAATTTCATGTTTGGGATACCTCTTACTAAATCTCTAGATGAAATCTTAGAGATTAGTTTCATGCTTACATGGCCTAGTCTCCTATGCCAAAGCCAAGCATCATCATTCAAAACCGAAAAGCACATTTCATTACTTAACTTATCAATATTTATGGTATAGACATTGTTTTGTTTTAAAGCAATCATGGATATGTTGTTGTTGGGTTTTTCAATAATGCAAACATTAGATTCAAATCTAACAACATAACCTTTATCACATAGTTGACTAATACTTAAAAGATTATGTTTTAAACCATCAACTAGTAACACATCATCAATTGAAAAACTTGATTTGTTACCTATGGTTCCCTTGCCAATGATTTTACCCTTGTTGTTGTCTCTGAAGGTGACATATCCTTCTTCTTTGCTAATGAGCATAGAGAAATGAGATGGATCTCGGTCATGTGCCTTGAGCATCCACTATCAAGATACCATTTCTTGCTCTAGCTTGTGAGTTTGTCTACAAAGAGGATGGTTTTAGGTACCCATTTGATTTTGGGTGCCTTACAAAATGATCTACTTACTTTGTAATTTATCATTGAATTGTTTATGGTTCCTTTAGGAACCCATATCAATTTTGTGGATTAATTTTCTTGAATGGACATTTGTAGGCAACATGTCCCATTTGCCACAAAATTACATTTCAAATGAGATGATACATGCAATGTAGGCCCTTTAACTTGAAGGTGGTGGGATTTTGGTGAGAACCTCTCACAAATCCGATACCACTTTTATTTCCTACGTGACCTTTGTTGGCAAGAATCATGTCTAAGCTCTTGCTACCGACCTTAAACTTGTTTAGGGTCTCTTTGAGTAGCAAGTTCTCCCTCTTTGTTGCATCTAAGTCTTCACACTTAGAGCATGGGGGTAGAAAAGGGTTTTGAAGACTATTGAACTTACTTTGTAATAAAGCATGCTCTTTCTTAAGCAAATTGAACTTCTTACTAATAGTTCTACATTCATCAAATAACTCATGAAAAGCCATAGAAAGTTCATCGAAAGATAATTCTTCACTAAGTAACTCACTAACCTCTTCTCCAAATGCCATTAGTGCGAAGTTTGCCTCCTCTTTGTTGCTAGCTTCTTCAACCTCGAGTCACTTGAATCATCCACGTGGCCTTCAAGGCTTTTTCTTCTTGAATTGCTTCTTCTTGGCTTGAGGGCATTCATTCTTGAAGTGTCGGCTTCTTGCATTCGTAGCAAATGACTTGGTCCTTTTTGTGTTCAAACTTTCTTTTTGTGTCATTTTAAATTTGTTCTTTCTTATAAATTTCTTAAACTTTAGTTAGAAGTGCAATGTCATTGTCACTGTCCTCATCACTTGATGTTCCTTTCAAGTGGTCTTCTTGTGTTCTGAGTGCCATATCCTTCTGTTCTTTGGAAGGGGTTCTCAAGCTCTTCATGAGCATGGCACGTCATCTCGTAAGTCATTAGAGATCAATAAGTTCTTCAAGCGGAAATACTTTAAGATCCTTGGCCTCTTGAATGGCGTGACCTTTGGATCCCAACACTTTGGAAGGGATCTTAAAATTTTAGTTACCAATTCAAAATTAGAAAAACCTTTACCAAGAGCTTTAAGTCCATTGATGACATCCGTAAAGCGGGTGTACATGTCTCAATGGACTCATTTGGTTTCATCGAAAAAGTTCATAGAATGCACAAGAATGTTGATTTTGGACTCTTTCACTCGGCTAGTGCCTTCATGAGTGATTTCAAGAGTGCGCCAAATATCAAATGCCGATTCACAAATAGAAACCGATTAAACTCATTCTTATCAAGCGCACAAAATAAGGCATTCATAGCCTTTGCATTGAGAGCAAAAATCTTCCTCTCGACTCATTCCATTCACTCATCGGAAGAGAAGATTTTGCAAAGCCATTTTCAACAATGTTCCAAAGTTGAAGTCCATGGAAATGAGAAAAATCCTCATCTGAGTCTTCAATCGTATAATCCGACCCATTAAACATAGGCGGACGAGTAATGGAGAGACCCTCTTGCATCTTGGAGTAGGCCATCTCTCTTGGGTTTTAAACCAATATGAGAGCAAACCTTGCTCTGATACCAATTGTTAGGATCTAAAAGGCACTAAGAGGGGGGGGGGGTGAATTAGTGCAGCGGATAAAACGATGGATTTTTCAGCGATTTAAAGCAAGCTTCGGAAACTTCGTACGATGAAAACAACGTTTCGTTTGAAACCGATTTTTGTGTTCTAACTTTGAAGCATGCGTACAAAGATAAAAATGAAGAGGAGCAAGTAAAATAAAGGTTGCAGCAAGGTAAAGCAAAAAATTAAACACTCACACAATCAAGACGTAGCGATGTATAATGGTTCGGTCAAAGTGACCTACATCCACTTCCGAAGCCTTCTCCGATGAGGCTTCCTTCTTCCACTATCAAATCCTTTGAAGGAAGGATCAAATACCCCTTTACAGCCCTTTACAAGATGTTCACACTTGTACAAGATTTCTCAAGAAAGAAGAAAGGTGAACACTTAGCAAGAACAAAACTTTTCAACACTCTACAAAAGCTCAAGACTTAAGAAATTTGCTCAAAGGGTGCCCTTTCAGTGAGAAAGGGGTATTTATAGATCCAAAGTGGATTCAAAATTGGGCTCCAAATTTGAAATCAATTTGGAGTTCAATGCTACAGTCAGCGAGGCGGTGCCACCGCTTTGTGATGGCGGTGCCACACGCTGTGTCGATCTGTTGGCGTGCGAGCGGTGCCACCGCCCGAGCGGCGGTGCTACGCTCAATCTGATGGCCCAGGCGGTGCACCGCCCGGCAGCGGTTCCACGCTTGTCTGCGTCTGAGGCGGTGCTACCGCCCGGCGAGTTCCACCGCAGCGGCGATGTCTGAGTGCTACCGCTCGGCCGGCGGTGCCACGCCTGGCGGTTCAATCGCCTCACCCATTCGGACAAAGCCGAATGGGCCTTGTTTAAGTCCCAACTTGGCTCGATAGAGGCCGGTTGGCCCCTAGGCAGGATTTTTCTTAAATCCTTGCCCTACTCATGTGCAAACTCTGAACCTAAAACATAACTCAGCGTGATTTGATCGCGCGCTTCAAGTCAACTTCCGGCGAGCTTTACGGTGAGATTACCGGACCATCCGATGCTTCCTCGGATTGCTTCGATGGGCTCAGTACTCGGATTGTATGGCGAGCTCAGCGAGTCTTGACTTGCTTCGAATCTTCCGGTGAGTTCCGCGAACCTTGGCGATCTTTGAGATGAACTTGAAAACCCGGCAAGTCCACGATTTGATCTTGGATGGTTCGGCAACACTTTCGAAAAATCTCTCGGACTTCCGATGAACTCTTGAACCCCCGACGGACTTGACCTCGGTAAATCACTTTATGTTTTCTTCCCATCGTAGTTATTCCTGCACACTTATCTCAACAAAGTAGATTAGAACCAATTGACTTCATCATCAAAATCCGAGATTCAACAACTTTCTCACCTGTAGCCATGCTAAAATCCATTCAAATTCTATTGGCTATTGCAGCACACTATAATTATGAGATCTGACAAATGGACATCAAAACCACATTCCTCAATGGTAACCTTGATGAGGAGGTGCATATGATATAAGGGATTCGTCGATAATTAAGGATGCTTAGGTCTATTTATGGATTGAAGCAAGCTTGTTGGAACATAAGATTTGATGGATCTTATGACTTCTTTAAGAATGAAGATGAACCTTGTGTATAAGTGGGAGCACTATCACCTTTTTGGTATTATATGTGGATGATATCCTGATCATTAGGAATGATGTAGGAATGCTCTCCACTAAAGACTTTATCTAGACACTTCTCCATAAAAGACTCGGAGAAGCATCATATTGGGATACGGATCTATAGAGATAGATCCGATGCTTTTTGTCAGTACATAGACACCATTGTCAAAAGGTTTGGCATGGAAAATTCCAAGAGATGTCTCATGAGACATGGAATATCACTTTCTAGGAGTATGTCCTGAAGAAAGAAGGCACACATGCGTCATGGTGATGATAGCCAATAAAATCTATCATGTATGTTATGCTATGTACCGAGGCACATGATGCTCAATCACGAGCAAATGAATCCAGGAGATGCGGCTTGAGAGGACCTTTGGGCAGTATATGGTGAGTACTCAAGGTTGACTAAGGATCTTTTGGTGTCAATGATCTCAAGTCTTATTCACTGGGGTGGGGCTCGAAGCTTAATTGATCGATGTCAATGATAGACCTAATTACAGTAGGTTCTTTAAGAGCTAGAAACTGTCTAGAGAACCGATAGAACGGCGAGAGATCTACGAGAAGAATCTAATCACATCTATGACCTCGAAGAATGAGGTGAGATTCTTTATAGAATCATAGAGATTCCATCATGAATTTCTATGATATATCATGAATTCCGAAAAGGAGTTCTATCACAAGTGAAATATTTGTTCTAGGTTGTAATGAGATATCAAATGTCTTTTCCATGAAATCTAATGGACTGGCAGCCATAGTGATTGGTGGTCAAAGATAATCATAGGTGTCTAGGTAACTTGTGTAATCTTCGTATCTCTGATTCACTTGATTATCTCAACTATGATTTTATTGCCTTAGTGCATATTTAATGTTTTGAGGCATTCATATGAAATTTCATCTGGTACAGAGAGGAAAGTTTGGACTTGCAGTAGTGACCAAATGGGCTATGAGTATCAGGTTGCTCATGGACCAGCAAGGTGTATCTTCATTTTACGATGTTGGTCTCGCTACTCTCGAGATAAATGAGTGGAGACGATTGATGCTCTATGATGGAATCTTTGGATGGTTATTGATACCTCACTTGATTCCATAGTCCAGATGAAGATACAAGGATCCTTACTAGATAAGCTTGCTTATGTATTGAGTACACTTGGGTATTAGAGAGACATTTGCTTCTTTATCACACATATCCATTTATGGCCAGATTATTAAATTAGAGTAAGTCACAAAAATTGGTATCATGAGAGCTCTGTTTTACTAGATGACTCCTTGCATGTGATCTTGGGAAACAAGAGAATTCATGTATCTGGCTTGAGGACATCCAGAGGAGGTTTATGATGATATCTAGACCTGACGAGTATAGATTATGGGATAAATTTAGGGACGATTAAAGTATAACATATAGTATTTACTCAGTGTCAGTGGATTCGATTAAGAATGATTTCGAATTATTCTATGATCCTGACAAGAAATTGAAAATATGATAATACTAGGTGTTACACATGGTGAGGTATTCACGAGTAAAGTTCTGAGATATCTGGATGACACAGTATGGTGTATGGAATCCTCTATTGATAATCAGAGGTCTAATAAGATCTTATTCATATCGCTAATCTTGAAAAGAGATCAATAAGTATTTCAATAATGCCATTAGGATTGATTTGCTCTATAAATATTGAATGAGAGTTTATACTAGAGGATTATTTCAGCCTAACTCTTTGAGGAGTGTTCCTTGCCTCATACTGAGGAGGTGCTTGAGATCTTCATTCCTTCGGATATACATTAATCTTGAGTTCTAGGATGTCTATGAGAGGATGTAATATTGACTCGAGGAATATGCATCTCCTGTAATTCATGATCGACATTTAAGTGATCATTACCATTGGAATGTTCAAAAAAATTGGAGAGATCGATCCTTTTAGGCATATCAGGATTAATGTGACTTTTCTCTCACTAAAACTGAATAGATGCCTCTAGATTGAGTCGAGAGCATAAAAATGTACTGATATAATAGATCTATTGTGGATCTCATCATGTGAAGCTAATAATCAGATATGGTATCATCTGAATGTCTTTGTATTTTGTACCTATCATATCTGAAGAACAGCCTTGACATCTGATTTGTTGTGATGAATTTCATGGGCTCATTATAATTCGATCTCTGCTGCCAGAGCTACCTCTATCTATTATGACTGGCAGTAAATACTCATCCAAATGTAATTGTGTGAATATCACGGGATTGCTAGAGACATGGATCTTTGTCCCGATCTGACTATCTCTTACAATAGTGTCTTGTGTCTGCTGTTCCACATCTCGTGACCTTTATCTAGAAGAAAGAACACCTCTAGATTGATCTTTGAGGGGGATCAACCCTTGGAACGCTATAGGGGTTCCACCCTCCAAGTAGCCTAGTGGCTGCAATTCTTGATTGATCTTTCTTATTCCAAAGAGGTGGAGGCTACAAGCTTATATAGAGCTCCAAACCCTAACCCTAGGGGCTGCTTCCTAAGTGAACTACCCAATTTGCCCTTAACCATAGCGGGCCGGCACAGTAACAAGGGCGCCCAAAGACCCAAATATAAACCCTAGCCTCTCTTCTTTATAGGATAGAGGCGGCTAGGTGGGGTTTATTACATTCTCACAGGGTTTTTATTAGCTGCTACATGGTTGAGTATGACCTAACCCTGCTAGGGTCCTATCAAGCCCGCCCTCTTCAAATCAGCCTTGTCCTCAGGTGAGGTTCCATGAACTCGAGGCAGGACTTGACTCCTCATATGATTCCCATGTGGTATCTTCGGTGGTAAATTAGTCCAATGCACTAGTACTTGATGAGGGGCGTCGGCGGCGCATCACGACTCTCTGATCGAGGATGGCTTGTGGTTGGGCTTGAATATTTTCATCATCAGTGGTGTTGGGTAGTTGGATCTGGGGTGTCTCGTGTTCTCCCAACTTGGGCTTCAAGCATGACACGTGGAAGACATGGTGAATTTTGGCATCTTTAGGTAATTTAAGTTTGTACGCCATAGCTCCAATACGCTCTATGATCTGATAGGGCCTATAAAAACGTGGAGATAGCTTCATGGAGGCTCGTGTGTTGATGGATAGTTGCTTGTATGGTTGTAGGCGAAAATAAACCCAGTCTCCTACTAAAAATTCTCTTTCACTTCTTCGTGTGTCAGCTTGCTGCTTCATTCTAGCTTGAGCGGATAGAGAGATTATCCTTTAGCTGTAGGAGTTTGTCCTGTCAATTAAATCTTGAGTCGACTGATCTACCTTAGTGAGCCAATTACATACTTTGGAATCACGAGCCGACCATATAATGCTTCATATGACATTTTATAGATGAATGATATGTAGTATTATACCACCATTCGGCCCAGGAGCCATTTGCGTCCACTCCTTTGGTCGATCACTAGCGAAACACCGAAGGTATGTCTCTAAACATCTGTTCACCATACATTTGGCCGTAAGTTTGTGGATGATATGCAGTGCTCATCTTGAGTTTGGTGCCACATGGCTGAAATAACTCGGTCCAAAATTTATTAGTGAAGACCCTGTCTCAATCACTTACGATGGACCTTGGCATCCCATGTAATTTAATAATATTTTCTGTAAAAATCTGAGCAATACTATGTAGAGATTTAGCACACAGCAAAAAGCAGATTTTGTAAGTCAATCAACCACCACGAGGATCGTGCTTTTACATTTGGAAGGTGGCAGCCCTTTGATGAAGTCTATGGAGATGTCAGTCCACATCGAGTCAGGTATGGGTAGTGGTTGTAGTTTCCCTGGACTCACCACTGTTTCACCTTTTTGCTATTGACATACATCACATTGTGCTACGTATTTAGAAATAATTTTTTTCATCCTTTTCCAATAAAAGTTTTGATTCACTCTTTTGTAGGCTCTTAGAAATTCGGAGCGCCCTACTGAAGGTGTGGAGTGTATTTCGTGCAAAATGACTTTGATGCAAGGAGAGTTTGGTATAAGCACAATACGACCTTTATAGCGTAGATCCCTCGAATCCCAAGTATAGTGAGCTGTTGCGCTTGGATCCTTCTCCAATTTTTTGATGATGTTATTGGTTTCTGGATCTTTCTTCCATTCCTCCCTAATGCCCTCGAGGAAGCCGGTGGTAGGAAGAGAGATAGCTAAAAATTCATCTTGCTGAGGTAGCCATGGGAGTGCATCTGCAACAACGTTTTCTTTCCCCTTTTTCTAAATAATTTCATAATCAAATCCTAGAAGTTTGGTTACCCATTTTTGCTGCTCCAGGGATGATATCTTCTGCTCCAAAAAGTACTTAAGGCTTCTATGGTCGGTTTTAATCTAAAATCATCGACCAATCGTAGGAGTCTCCACTTTGTTCTGCGTGCACAATGGCGAGCATCTCCTTATCATAGATAGACATTTTTGATGGGAGGAGACAACGCCTTGCTAGTGTATGCAGTGGTCGACCATCTTGCATGAGAACAGCTCAATTCCAACTCGGATGCATCGGCCTCAATGATGAAGGGTCGGTGAAATGCAGTAGTGCTAACAGTGTTGTCGTCATGGCTGTCTTAAGTCTATCGAAGGTAGCGGAGGCTTTGTTCGACCATAGGAAGGCATCTTTTTTTAGTAGAGAAGTGAGGGGGGCACTAATCTTCCCATAGTCCTTCACAAATTTTCGGTAGTAGCCCGTTAGTCCAAAGGAACCCCAGCAATTTCACATTTGTAGGTTTCGGCCAGCCTTACATTGCTTCGATTTTTGTTGGGTCTACGGCCACTCCTTCTGATATTATATGCCCAAGGTACTCTACTTTTTGCTGGAGAAAGCTGCACTTTGATAACTTAACAAAAAGAGTATTCTCCAGCACAAATTTACGAAGAAAGCTCTGAAAAATATCGTTCATGAGACTTTGGAAGGTTGAAGGAGCATTAGTGAGTCCAAAGGGCATTACCAAGAATTCATAATGGCCGTTATGAGTGCGGAAAGTAGTTTTTGGGATGTCGCCTTCACATACCCGAATTTGGTGGTAACCGGATCGAAGGTCCAACTTCCTGAAGACTCGAGCTCGTTCCAATTCATCACGAAGTTCATCCACCACTGGTGTGGGGTACGTATCCTTGTCGGTGATGGCATTAAGAGCTCGGTAGTCGATGCACATCCGCCAATTTCCATCTTTCTTGCGCACAAGTAACACCGGTGAGGAGTAGGGGCTGCAGCTTGGACGAATCACCCCTGTTTCGAGCATTTCCTTCACAATTTTCTCAATTTCATCTTTCTAGAGGTGAGGATAGCGGTAAGGCCGAGTGTTTGCTGGTGGTTTGCCCGGAAGGATTGGAATTCGGTGGTCATGTTGCCGAGTAGGAGGAAGACCGCGCGGTTCAGCAAAAACATCATCAAATTCAACAAGCAGTTGGGTGATATTTTGATTTTTAATTTCTGTTTTCTCCCTCTCTGGTTGCTGCTGGAGATGCATAAGAAAGCCACCATTTATCTTGTGTAAAACTTTCTCCATTCGTTGGGTTGAAACGGTGGTTACGTTGCTTCCGCGCTTCCCGCGTAGGGTGACCTGTTTGCCTTTGCAATAGAATTTCATAATCAATTTAGAAAAGTTCCAAGAGACATCACCTAGTGTCGTCAGCCATTCTATGCCCAACACAGCCTCATAATCATCAATTGGTAGGAGGAAGAAGTCGGCAACAATTTCTTGGTCCTGTAGTAATAGTTTCACCTGCGGGCATCTTTGGTCGCATTTTAGGATTCGACCGTCGGCGACCTTTACGTCGAACTTGCTGCAACCTTCGATATGGAGCGCCATCCGAGCAGCAACCTTACTGTTTAGAAAGTTATTAGTGCTGCCTGTATCGATGAGAACGGTGATCGGTTGTTGTTTGAGCAGGCCTCCAACTTTCATCGTTTGCGGATTTGAGTAGCCGGCTAGCGCATGTACCATAAAGTCGACCGATTATGGCTCTTCTTCCACATCTTCATCCTCATGTTCAAGACTCTCTTCTAGCTGTTCACTGATCTCTTCTTCCACTGGTTCAATCACAAGAAGTCTTCCCTTTTTACAGCGATGCTCGCGGCTCCACGGCTCGTCACAATGCCAACATAACCCCTTAGCGGTCGGTCTCGAAGCTCTTCTCTTGTCAACCTTTTTGGTGCAGGAGCTCGGCTGATAGTAGGCGAGGCTGAGGGCTTCAATATTTCTGGTCGGGGAGCGACCCTAGTCCTCCGGGCTTCATGGTTCAATCGCTCCTCCTGAAGTCGTGCGAAAGAGATGGCTGCCATAAGCGTGTACAGTTGTCACGCTTTAACTTCTCCCCGAATCTCCGGCTTCAAGCCCTCAATAAATGTCCCCAATAACTATTTTTTAGACCAATCACGAGTTTGATTAGATAACCTTTCAAACCTGGTTTGATACTCCTGGATGGTGGAGGTTTGTCGGATCTTTGCTAGTTGTCCGTCGATGTTCTCATGTCGGTTGGTCAGAAGCGGATCAACGATCCTTCTTTGAATTGTCACCATGAGAGGACTCCATGAGTATGTTCAAACCAATCAAACCATTGTATGGCATCTCCTTCAAGATGTATAGCTGCAATTTCTACCATAGATGCATCTGCGGTTTTGTGGTACCGAAAATATCGCTCCGCGCGAGATCCAACCAATCGGGTCTCCTTCTTCCCATCTAGGGAAGTCCACCCTCATGCATGGATAGTGAGGATCGGTCATAGAGCCTCCCCTCTCTTGGAGGTCATCTCTTCGATTAGAGCTCTCCCCTTGATGTGATTTCTTTGGGCTCGGTGGTCGACCCAAACTAAGTTCGGCAAAGAGAGTCTGAATCTTCTCCTCCATTCGTGTCTCGAAGGCTTCGAATTTAGCATCAATTGCCTCCTCGGATGCCATAGCATATGTCTCCAAATCTGTAATATTAAGATCTCTTTTTTGCTATCGGGTTAAAGGCATGTATTGGTTGAGAGAAGTGGTGGCTGAAAGGGTTGGTAGATTGGTGGATGTAGGCTGCGGTTTAGGCTTGTTTTGTGGCTATTTTGGGTGCTGTTTGGGGCTGCGATTTGATGGAGTTTTGGGCTGAGATGGTAGTGGATGAAGGTTAGGGAAGAAAGTTTTAGATCTGTGGTAGCTCGCAGCAAAGATTTGACAAAAATCAGTAGAAATTGCTGCCTATGTGCGCTGTCTCGTAAGAGCAGAATTGTCATCGAAGAAATAGCGATTTTTCGATGAAATTTCAACGAAAACTCAGGGAGTTTGAGGAGGGTTTGATGGTAGAATCTTAGTTTAGATAGCAACAAGGATAACAAATTGGATCAAGAAATTTCGGTAGCAAAGCAGTAAAGAAATCGGTGCAAGTTGCGATAGCAGAATTCTCGTCAAAAAATTTCAGCAGTTTGTGACGAGAGATTGCAGCAACACACGAATTTTTTTTTTGTGATGAATTCCACAATAGATCAATCACGGATAAGAGCCAAGATGATCTATGAGGTGCACAAAAAATTTCGTTCAAAAAGGATAACAATTAGATCGGTTAAAGGCAGCAACACGCGGCTAAAATTTTCTGCAGTAATCCTTCGTTCGCAAAGTTGGTAACTTTTGCGACGCAAAGAATTCGTAGCAAGGGATCGATAGAAAAACTTCTTTTTGATATTTTAGATGAAAAATTACAGCAGCAAAAGGTATTGGTGGTAGAAAAATATCAGATCTCTGATGCAATTAGAGGTGGCGACAGTAGATCAATTTGATCTACGTCAGGAGATGACGGTGGAGATGATGACATCAAGAGCAATTGTGGGAATTGCTTGGCTGATGGTGGGTGACAGAGATGACAGCAAAAGCAGCAAGATCACTGCTCTGATACCAGATGATAGAACCCTATAGGAATTCTATCGAGATTGATCTTTGAGGGGGATCAACCCTTGGAACACTATAGGGGTTCCACCCTCCAAGTAGCCTAGTGGCTGCAATTCTTGATTGATCTTTCTTATTCCAAAGAGGTGGAGGCTACAAGCTTATATAGGGCTCCAAACCCTAACCCTAGGGGCTGCTTCCTAAGTGAACTACCCAATTTGCCCTCAACCTTAGCGGGCCGGCCCAGTAACAAGGGGGGCGGCGACTAAGAAGCCCAAAGACCCAAATATAAACCCTAGCCTCTCTTCTTTATAGGATAGAGGCAGCTAGGTGGGGTTTATTACATTCTCACAGGGTTTTTATTAGCTACTACATGGTTGAGTAGGACCTAACCCTGTTAGGGTCCTATCACTTCTTCTCCGATTCATTCCATTTGTTCATCGGAAGAGAAGATTTTTGAAAGTCATTTTCAATAATATTCTAAAGTTTAAAATCCATTGAAATAATAAAAATTTTCATACAAGTCTTCCAATAGGTGTAATCCATCCCATTAAACATAGGCATACGTGCAATTGAATGACCCTCTTGTATGCCAAAATACGCTACATCTCTTGGGTTTTAAACTAAATGTGAGTGACTCGGCTCTGATACTAATTGTTAGGATCTGAGCAGTACTAAGAGGGGGTAGGAGGAGGGTTAATTAGTGCAGCAGATAAAAATCATAATTTTGAAAGTGATTTTGAAAAAAGTTATCCATAGAGAAATTTTGGTCCGACGAAAAAGATTTTGGCAAAGTAATTCGAGTGAATGCAATAGAAAGTAGAGAGGGAGAGATCGAGAGATTACAGCTAAGTAAAGTTTGAAATGTAGCAAGTTAAAACTCACATATCAAGAGAAGTACATAGCGATGTATAGTGGTTCAATCAAATGACCTACGTCCACTTCCGAAACCTCCTCCGACGAGGTTCCCAACTTCCACTATCAATTCTTCTTGAAGGGGAAGGACCAAGCGAAGTACACAGTGATGTATAGTGGTTCGGTCAAATGATCTATGTCTACTTCCGAAACCTCCTCCGATGAGGTTCCCAACTTCCACTATCAATTCTTTTTGAAGGGGAAGGACCAAGCACCCATCTTATAAACTTTTACAAGTGGTTCATATTCTTACAGAACTTTGACAAAGTAAAACTTGGGAGGTGAACACTCAAGCTATCGAATGCAATTTTACTATAGCTTTAACTTAGTTTTTATCACTTCTCAATGTATGTACTTAGTCACCTGAGAAGTAAGGGGTATTTATAGACTCAATTGGCTTCAAAATTGGAGTCAAAAAGAGTCATCCCAGATTTTTGGGTATTGGTAGTACCATCGCTAGTTAGCCCTGCTCTATCAATATACTAGATGGTACCACCACCCAATCTAGTAGTACTACCACTTGTAGGGCCCTCGGGCTTTGTGGAGGGGTGGTACCATGCTTTTGTCGGTGGTACCAAATCACATCAGCTACCACGTGAGTATCCACCGCGACCACTGAACCTATTCCCGAGGTGGTGCCATCACCTAGTCTGGTGATGCCATTGCCAAACATGGTCCACCACTGTTGAATGGGTCCTGAATCTGACCCAATTCAGTCCAATTAAGGCCCAATTGGCCCCTACTATGGTTAATCAGGATTATCAACTAATCCTAATCCTAATTACATGCTAACTATGAAATTAAAATATATTTCTAAGCAAATTCTAATCCGGCAACATCGAGTTTTCTTTTGGCGAGCTTCCAACGAACTTCCGACGGGCTTCCGACACACCCTCGGACTCCCAACAGGCACCTAGACTCTATGACGAGTTTGACAAATCTTTTGGTAAGCTTCTGAACCTTCTTAGTGAGTTTCGCGAACCTTCGATGATCTTTTCAGTGAACTTCCGAAACCTTCGGCACGTCCTCGATTCATTCTCGGCTAGTTCTGGCAGCACTTCCGACGATACTTCGGACTTCCGGCAAACTCTTGAACTCTCAATATACTTGACTCCAGTAATTTGCTTTATGTTTTTATTGCTATCATAGTTAAATCTGTACACTTATCTCAAGAATATGGATTAGATCAAATAACCTATCAATTAACTTCATCATCAAAATGTGAGATTCAACATATCTAGCCAAAGGAAAACATAAATATAATAGGTTCAAAATTTACACACACAAAATATCTATATATCATCATCCATATTTGCACTGGCATGGACTTGTACGTTCTCGCTTCCCTATCCAATTATTTGGGTAAAGTACTAGTATTCTTACATACAAAACATGATCTATAATGAGTAATCATTCAATAAATATAAGCTTTTATAATTTTATTCAGATGAGCATATATCATGTCATATATGTCATATTTTAAAATAATATTTATAAGATAATTAATAATAAATATCTTATTCCATGACATGCTTTTATAGTTTTATTTAGGTAAGCATGCATCATGTCACGTATATCATATTTTAAAATCATCTTTATAAGATAATTAATAATAAACACATTATCTTATGACTTTTTTAGTAAATATAACCTTACAACATAACATGTGTAAAATAAGGGTGTAAAATTCTATATCAAAATAATTCGAAATACCTATATGCATATATAAGAAATATAGCAAATTCATGAACTTATATACCTCATATCATAACATATATGTGTACTCCTATACCACATGTTATCATAATATATATGTTTGTACTCCAATATCATACATCATGATATATATATACTTTCATACCGTATATTATAATATATATATATATACATATATTACATGTTGTAACATTTGTGCATACTACATATCATCATATACGCATGCATATAAGATATTTTTATCATAATTCATATATTTTTATGCTTATAAAATACATATATCCATATTTAGCTTGTGATGAGCTCATAATAATCATATCATTTGAAACATGCTTTCCAAAATATATTATTCATATGATAATTTATATGACTATATTTTATAGTGAATTAAACTTATAATTGTTGAGAAATCTAGGGGGCGACATCTCAAGTGGAGTGGAAGAACAGAAAACAAAAATTCTTGATTTTCACGAAATGTTCTGTCGTTGTGCGAAGATTGATACACCAAAAATAAATCTGTGAATTTGAAAATTACATGTGTAAAAGAAATGATAGTACCTAGGGAGATCGTATATCCCTGAGATTTCTACAGATCCATGGGGGAGGATGAAGGAGGTCAAGCGTCCTCCTCTCTAGTAGTATCCACACGGTAGAGACTACAACGATGCTCCTCTCTAGGGAGAGAAGAAGAGAAGGTGGCTACTAAGAAGACTCCAGCCTATGGACCTTTAGTTTCTTCCTATTTATATAGGCCCCCTGTAAACCCTAATGGATCTTACCCTATTGGTATTGGATCTTCATCCAATTACTCAAGCCTCTTAGATTAGTGGGTCTCTACTAAATAATCTAGCTCTTATTGGATCTCATCCATGGGATCCAATAATATATGGGCTTATTGGATATCCAATAAGATAGGGGCTTCGGCGGATATCTCATATCCGAACCTCTACTCGTCGCAACACCTAATATATGTGTGTGACCCTCTAGGCCCAATATCGAGCTGACCGTGAGTCATACCTGTCAGAACTCTTTCTGACTTAGTGAATTATTATCTCTATAATAATTCACTCGACTCATCGACTACAGACATACTAGGCCACTACACTGTAGTCCCCAAACGATACAAGGGAATCCAATCCTTTGGACTTATCTATCCTAAGTTACCATGTACTTATAGTCCCTCATCTATCTAATATCCCAGAGATCGTATATCGGGCATGGTGCTGTCAGGCCCATACAATTTCCAATCGAGCCTCGCTCTAATCAGATTCTCTTGAAGAACTCTTTCTTTCTCCATCCGAATAACTCTGGTTAGGGATTTGCCCAAGTAAAAACACACGAGATATTCCTCTCATGATACAGAGAGTGGATAATCCTATATTGACACTCAATTACCCTCGTAAAGTTGGCTGCAACTTCCAATAATTGGTTGTATTAGACCTGAAACTTCCAAACCTATAAGTCTGCTATCAAAGAGTGAAGTACTCATATAAGACATCATTGGTGTCTCAAGTCTAAGACTAGATACACTACTGGAACTACAGAATCATTGTCTGATGTGAGATATCAATAATCATTCAGCATTCCGTAAGCGAATCAATCAGTGAACTTATTCTCCAATGAGCACCTGTACTATACCCTTAGTGTCTGCACACGAGTAGCTATCAGATCAGCCACCTCCATTATATGGACAGGTATATAACATACCAATATGTTCGGTTATCTCAATGTCCCTCTCGAGTAACCTATGACCGGGATTATTTAGGGTCTATGTTTAAAGGTAAATCAGTCTCATTATCGTGATCTCATCACGATCCGATTTCTATTGCATAGATCCAAGGATATCACAATATACATCTAGATAATATGAGAAAATATCAATAATCATAAGCAAAAAGATTAACGCAGTGTGTTACAGGTGTTATCACTCATATGATTGGCTTGTAGGGCACCTATAACTAGCATTACTTACCTGATTGAAATTAAAAATGAAGATGCCAAGGAAAGATTATGTTCCTTAATCATTAAGTGTACTAAGGAGTAATATACCTATCAAATTGGGAGCATAGGGTCATGAGATACGTTAATTAAAAACCTTACCTCTTGAATCGTCGATTTATAATAATTTATTATAATAATCCATAAAAAAAAATTTGATATTTTTTTATAAAATAAACTATATTTAACTTGAAAATTTATCTAGATTCCACTACTAAATTTTCTAATAATTCACTCTATATTCAAATGAACTAGTTAACATCAAATAAACTATTATATAATTCTGCAAAGAAATTTTCCTTCACTATTCTAGCTAACCAAATGATATTGAATTATCATAAATTTTTATAAAAAATAAAAAATATATAAAACTAAATACACACCAAAATTCAGCTTCAAAAAGAATCATTTGAAAGCTAAACTATCCTCATAATTCTACTATTAACACTTATTTTGTTTTGTTGAAACCAAGTTAGGACTATCTAAATTTATATACCTTTTATCTTGGTATATAGATGTGGTATTTACTCAATTCCAAATCTTATAAAACTTTAAGAAAACCTTTTAAAACATATTGAAGGGCTACAACCTAATCATATACCCAAGAGGATTAATTCAGCTTGAACATAACCCCCTTTTTTTTAAAAAAAAAGAGATTTTAAGTAACTTAAATTGGAATAATAATAACTCTATGCATCAATTTCAAATTAAAGTTATACTAGAGGTTATAAAATCATAAGAGAATCATACAAAATATATCTAAAAATCATAAATAAATTTAAAGTTTAGGTTACCTAAAAGTAGTTAGAAAAATTTGCCTATAATAGGGTTAAGATCTATTTTAGCCCCTATAAAAGGCCATGGACATCTTAGGCCCTTATAGTTTAAGAGCTTTATTGTGAGTCAGCATAGTTTATTGTGAGTCAACATGGTTTATGGCCATGGACCTCTTAAGTACTTAAATTATGTGTAATTATATTAATAATTTATTATGAGTCAACATGCTATATAAGTAGACTCTAACGTCTATTACTTCAGATTTGATGGAAGGGGCGTATGTGCTATATTTTTTAAAATATAGGAATTATTTTAGATACAAGTAAACTATAAGAGCTTAAGAGTTCCATGACCAAAACCACATGAGCTAAACTGAACTTTAACCTTGAATTACGTATGTCATTATATTAATGGTATATTATAAGTCAACATGTAACGTAAGCAGACTCTAACTTCTGTTAACTCAGACTTGATGGGAGAGGTTTATATAAATATGAATATTATTTTAGACTTGAGTAAATCAAAAAGGTTTACGAGGTCTATAACCAAAATCACAGGGGCTAAAATAGACCTTAACCCCTTATAATATGTAAAACTAAAACCCTAGGTATAGCAAGGGAAAAGTTGAGTTTTTATTATCTCAATCTTCCTTCAAGTTAAGGTTTTATGGCATTCTTAAGAGAAGTTAAGAGAATTGCTAAAGAAGAAGAGATGTTTGATGTAGAAATAAAGATAATAATTATATAAAATAAAATTGATGTTCTTAAGGAGTTATGGTTGAGAGAGTGATTTCCTTTATTAATCGTTATCATTTTTTTTTTTTTTTTTATTTTTAATTTCTAATTTTAATTTTATATATTAATCTTATATTTTTTATTTTATTTGATTTTGATGATATTTTTTTTTGAAATTCAATCTTACAATCTTAGATATATATATTCTGTTGTTTGTCTAACCTTTCCCTTCATATTTGATTTCTAAATTTTTCTTTTGGTAATTTTTTTGATCTATCTTCATTTGAAAAGTATGTTTTAAAGTTTTATCTAATGATATACTCATTTTTTGTTTATGAAATAAAAATAAGCCCATTAATTCGTCAACAAATAATATATTTATATCTTTAGCTTCTTTTATAGTAGTATAAATCATATCAAATTTTAGAGATAAACTTCGTAAAACTTTTTTTACTACTTTTTGATCTTTTAGTTTTTCATCAAAAGACCACATATGTTTCATGACTTTTGAGAAAAAAAATCAATAATAGATTCAAAATTTTTCATCGAGTTTCAAATTCACATAGAATCATATGAAAATTTGAAGTTTTTACCTTGCATATACTTCCAAACATGCTTTTTAATATTTTTTAGGCTTTTGTTGATATTGATATCAACATGATTCGAGAAAATAAAGACTCATCTATTGCTTGTTGTAGTATGCAAATAGTTTTATATTTTTCTGTATATTCTTATTCATTTGACCTTTTTAATCTTTAATAATATTGGAATCCTATGGATTATACTTAATAAAATTATTTTTTTAATCAAATTTCACAATCCTTATGAAATAAATAGAGTTCTGATTTTAATGGCCCATAAGTTAATTAGAAATACTTATTCAAATGCCCACCATATTCTTTTTTTTTTTTCCTTTTGGATTTTCTAGCCTCCTTTTCTTCTTCAATCAATATACTCTTGGTAATCTTCTTCAAAGTTGGCTCTAATGCCACACATATTAACTTTTTATAGAACTTCAAAAGGAAAGAAAAAAAAAAGATAATTGAAGAAATCAGATGTACTTCTAATCTGTGTTACCTTAGACTCATCCAATAATACATATTTATATTAGCTAAAAAGATAAATATAATTTTTTTAAACAAGAAGAAAAATCAATTATAGTCCAACAAATCTTCTAATCCTTATCCACGTATAAAATAAATTAATTACTTATCTATTTATGATAATCTCATCTTTATCCTTTATTACATCTAATCGTAATTGCTTCAATTAATTTTATCATTAAGAAGGCAAAAGTGCCCAAGAAGATGACGTGTATGAAATGAATCAAATTTTTAGGTCATATATTTAAGATTCAGCATTGAACTATTTAAGTCTATCAAGTTGGAAATTTGGATGATTTGAAGTGCTCAAATTATGTTGGATCTAAATATTTGGATTGAGATTAGATAGCCCATATGTGTGTGTATATATATATGTGTGTGTGTGTATATATATATATATATATATATATATATATATATTTATATGTATATGTGTCTATATATATATATATATATATATGTGTGTGTATATATATATATATATATATATATATATATATATATATATATATATATATATATATATATATATATATATATATATATATATGTATATATATACATATATATATATATATATATATATATATATATATATATATATATATATATATATATATATATATATATATATAGTATATATATATAGTATATACAGATATATATACATAGTAAATATATATATAGTATATATATATATATATATATATATATATATAGTATATATATATAGTATATATATATATAGTATATATATATGTATATATATATACATATATATATATACATATATATATATATATATATATATATATATATATACATATACATATATATATATATGTTTATATATATATGTATATGTATATATGTATACATGTGTGTATATGTATATATATAAACATATATATATATGTATATATATATATGTATATATATATATGTGTATATATGTATATATATATATGTATATATATGTATGTATATATATATATATATGTATGTAAATATATATATGTACATATATATATGTATATATATATATGTATATATGTATATACATATATATGTATATATATATTGTTGAATCTCGGATTTTGATGATGAAACTAATTGAGTGTGATTTGTGGTATAACTGCGTTTTGAGTTACGCAGGTCTACTGTGTCGAGTTAGATAGTGTGGAGGAATTTGACGTTGAGGTAGTCACGTCGGGATATTGGATGTCAGTGAGTTGGTCGACTATCTATCGAAGCAGAAGGCAAATACGTGAGGCATCAGACGAGAGTGGTGCATATGGATATCGGGGTTGTGGTCAATGGCAGTTGGGCAGCAAGCACGTTAGAGAGAGGCGATGTCTTGAAGAGATCGGATGAGCCGCCGGAGGCCTAGCGATTATGCTGAACAGCTGAATGTCAATTCGTTATAATAAGCGTCTAGATCGAAGTAGAGTGTTTGTTGTTTGTGTGCAGGAGTAACTACGATAAGGATGAAGACGTAAAGCGAAACAAAGGGTCGAAGTCAAGTGCGATGGATCGTTGGGAGTTCGAGTGTTCGATGGAAGTCCGAAGATTCGTTGGAAGTGCTACCGGAACTGACCGAGAATGAGTAGGAAGATTGCCGAAGGGTTTTCGAAAGTTCGCCAAGAGGTTCGTCGGAAGTTCGCGGAGCTTGCCAAAGAAGCTCGGGGGAACTCGCCAAAATCATCGTGGAGTCCGAGAGCTTACCGGGAGTCCGTAGGATGGTTTCCGAGGGATCGTCGGAAGACCGCCAGAAGTTCGCCGGAAGCTCGACGGAAGAAGACTTGACTTGCGGACTTTGAAATAGCTTAGGAATATTTTTAATTTCGTAGTTAGCATATTAATTTAGGTTAGAATTAGGTGTTAATCCTTTAACCCGAAGTAGGGGCCATTGGGCCTTAGTTTGGGCCAAAGTTTTTGGCCCAAACAAAACCAGCAGCATGCATGCATGCTACGTGCATCTTTGCTATGGCAGCTCTGTACGGTAGCACGATTCTTATGTGCGAGCGGTAGCACCGCCTCTGATGTCGATCGACCTTTATGCGGTGAGGCACTGCTCGCGGTGTGTATCACTTGCGACAAAAAATTCAAATTTGGAGCCTAAATTTGAATCACTTTAAGGCCTATAAATATCCCTCACATTCTTGGATGAAGGGTGTCTAGAACTGAAAAATAGAAGGGGGAAAACTCTCTTGAAAGTGTTCAAAATCTTCCCTCTTAGTTTGAAGTGTGTTCTAGTCCAAGAGATGATGAAAGGCTTTGTAAGGGTTATCTCCTAAACCCATCAAAAGGAGAGGAGTTATAAGGGAGTTCATCCTCGCCCATTGGAAGGAGGATAGCTAGTGGAGAAGCCGGTGGCCTCAAGCAAGAGGAATCGGGAGTGGACATAGGTCAGATGACCGAACCACTATAAAAATCTGGTTTGCATTTACGTTCTTGCTATTTACTTTACTGCAAACTCTTTCCACTTGTTGTCTTATGTATGCAACTTCATCTTCATCTTATTACGTACGCTTTAAAGTTAAAACGTAATCTTTCCGGGTTCAAACGAAACGTTGCTTTCATCGTACGAAGTTTCCAAAGCTTGATTTAAATCGTCAAAAAAAATCTATCATTTTATCCGCTGCACTAATTCACCCGCCCTCTTAGTGCCGCTCGATCCCTAACATATATATCCATATATATGTATATATATACATATATACATATCTACATATATATATGTATACATATATATATATATATATGTATATATATATATATATATATATATATATATATATATATATATATATATATATATATACATATATGTATACATATATGTATACATATATGTATACATATATATATATATATATATATATATATATATATATATATATATGTATATATATATATATATATATATATATATATATATATATATATATATATATATATATATATATATATATATATATATATATGTATATATATATATATATATATATATATATGTATATATGTATATATCTAAATATATACACATGTATATGTATGTATGTATATATATACATATATATGTATATATATATCTATATGTATACATGTATATATAAATGTATATATATACATATATGTATGTATACATATATGTATACATACATATATGTATATATACATATGTATATATATGTATGTATGTATGTATGTATATATATATACATATATGTATGTATACATACATATATGTATATATATATATATATATATATATATATATATATATACATATATATATATACATATATGTATATATATGTATATATATATATATATGTATGTATGTAAACATATATATATATGTATATAAATGTATGTATACATATATATATATATATATATATATATATATATATATATATATATATATATACATATGTATATATACATATATGTATATATATACATATTTATATGTATATATATTTATATATATATATGTACATATATATATACATATATATATATATATACATATATATTTATATACACACATATATATATACATACATATACATATATACACACATATATATATATATACATACATATACATATATACATACATATATATATATACTCCATTTCTTTGGACAGATCTCAATATCTATCCAGTCAAGGACTTACTTTCCATATGAATATAAAGATTACAAAATCTTTATATTTTCGATCAACCACAATATTTGTATTGTGCCATCAAATTTTCTAGTTGATGGTTGTTAAAATTAAGTGGAAAGATGCAATCATGTTGAAGCGTTTAGGCCCTGCTGACTGTGCAACACGGGTGAACTTGAACTTGCTGAAAATGATATATATCAGATAATGTTAAAATATTGACAAGAGAAACCAGGTAAGATAAAACTATGGGTTTAAATCTTTTGTTCGGTTTCCAAAATTAAAGAATTAATCTAAAGTAGTTGTATTTGCTTTTGATCAAAATCAGATTTTATTTCTTTATAACGATCAATAACACATGATTTAGTCTTACATTAGATGGACTTAATACGTTAACAAGTAAGTTACTTCATCGGGTGATATTAAAGCTGATCTAATTAGATATTTCATTAGGTCTAAATAAGAAAAAGTCATTCGTGAATAGAATTAGAGCTATCATTTGATTAGATTGCAGGATATATTATGTCAGGATTTGATTGAGTTATCTTGATCATCAAGAACCATAAAACCATTCGATGAAGGAGTTATTTGTTTTAACCTGATCATTTGGTTTAATAATTTAGACTCGATAAATTATTAGATCAATTATAGATTGTGATGTAATCACTCAGTATATTGGTTTTTTGACTGTTTGGAAGCCCCTGCACGTTGTGTCCCACAGAAAATGTGAATCACATGATATATCATATGCTTATGGGCAGCTTCAACCTACTTAGCCATCATTCATTTGACAAACTTGATGCTAGTGCACAGTCTAGGAATGGAGAAGTGATGAGATGCATCTCACATTTTCAACGTGGGATCATTCATTGAATCTGGGCAAGACAGGAAGCACAGGACTGACAACAGTGTTTTGGCTTGCTTCTGCACGGTAAAAAGGTAGTAGAACGAATGAGGTGAGTGTTTTCCTGTGCTGCCTGTATGAGGATATGGAGTTTCATGTTCTTTCTTGCCAGCAAAATGACCGTCCATTTAACCTTTCCGCCGTTGATGATGTTGACAACACCAGAATTCCAATGGGTCATAGTCATCGAACATGTCCTTAGCACACAGATACAAATGAAAGCTTGATCATGTGAACTGTGCTGCAACTGTGGGCTATGATGGCGGTAAGCTATCGATCAACATCTAACCTCGTTTATTCGAAGAGAAGAGAGAAATTTGTGGATTCTTAGATGATGCAGATGAGTAGAACCTGAAGAAGAAGATGATGTAAAGCTTTCCTGCAGAAGAAAGAAATTTGTACTTAATTTGGCTATTCTAATTTTGTACTCAATTTGGCATTTTTCTTAGCTTTATATCTTGTATAACATCTCATATGGATTTAAACTAAAAGCTAGTAAGTCCCAAAGTCAATTAGAATCGCAGAGATGATCTAATTTGGCTCAGAGCCTAAGCTAGAGAAAGAAAGGATTTTTTAATGTAACTGGAGTCGTGAAAAAGAAAATGACGGATGAAGGATTTAGAAAGTTCAGCTATACTCTCCAAAAAGCTTTCACTCTAGCAATAAAAGGATGTCAAGTGTGTCTACGGTTCAATCCTTTTGATACTTTAAGTCAAGAGTGTTTCCTGAAATAAAATATAAGAAGAATAATAAGAGAGAAAAGAACTCACATTATTATCGAAAGAGTTTCTTTTTTAATTTATAATCAGAGGTCTTTAACTGCCCACAATTATAAAAATATTCTATCAATCTTGATTGGAGAATAATTTCTATTGTAATTGATACTAATATTACATCATTTTTCGCTGGATCGCTACCTATTGGATGAATAATTTCGCCCTTATCATAAGGGGAACATCCGATTGGACTGAAAGAGTAACACAATCACAATTATCAATTGACAGGGCAAATAAAATAAGAAAAAGAAGGAAACTCCTAACAGGACTTCAAATACATAATAGTTCATTAGTTAGTACTGCTTTTTCATCCATTCAATAGAATTCAGTACATTAATCTAGAAAGATAAAGAGTACAGTTTTTGTTCTCCATCGATTCACCAACCGAATACTTTCTCCTAAATCAAACAACTCCATCCCCAGTCTACATATGCTAGCTAAGAACTCCGTTACTAAGATAACTGGACATAACATTTGCTGCAATCACTGATCAGAAAAGGAAGATTAGCTTTACAAAATAAAGAAGATATATATAGATTTATTAGACGTCATCTCTCGAGGAATCCTGTCAATCGTAGAATGGTGTTCCTGACACGCCTCAGATCTCGGCCTTTGAGCGTCCTCCCATTACCCACGCACACCGAGAACGCCATCTTATCGGCCATCCTGGAAGCCACGATGAGGTGCGGCGGAATCATCTCACCACCCCCACCGTCGTCGTCGTCGTCCTCGGCCCGACTGCTATCGTAAACGAAGACAGGCTTCCAAGAACGACTCTCCCGGTCCTCCGGCTTTTTCTCACCTCGGATTTCCTTTCGCCGTGGCTCGGCGTCGTCGTCGTTGTTCGGCCACAGGACGTCCGCCTCCCGGAGCTCCTCCATCGTCTCTTCGGCAAGCAGATTTGGGAAGAAGAAGAAGCATGTAGATATATATATATATATAGAGAGAGAGAGAGAGAGAGAGAGAGAGAGAGAGAGAGAGAGAGAGGGCGCGGCGGGAGGGGGGGGAAGCATTCGGGCAGGTGTTTGTCGTGAGCCTTCTAGGAGAAATGGTGAGGACAGATGATGACATCCCGTGTAAGGAATGGATTTGGAGAGAGGAGGTCTCCACCATGGCGATGCCACGTGGATTCAGCTCTTGGTTTTGTAGATTACTTCCATGAGAGGATTAAGGGGAATTGGTTCTAGGGAAACTTCTCTGCAATGGGTTTCTTTGCGGTGGGGACTTCTGCTGCACGGTTGTTTGAGGGAAACCTTTGGGCTATTTTGTGATGATGTCATTTTGTCGTGTCTATTTGATCTAAAATGACGATGCAGAGTATTGGTAAATTATGTTCATCCGAGAAATTTAAGGATTAGTAATATTGATCTTGATTGTCGATTTGATATGGTGCACTGACTCGATTTAATCTGTTTCTCTGATTATTAATGCTCAAATCCGTAAAACTTCGTGCTCACAAATGCAAAATTGTAAGAATTGCACATTAGACAAAATAGACAAAAGTAAATTAAGAAAAATGACATTTAAAAGTATTAATTAAACATTGATATAATAAATACAAAGGGGTGCGACGTGCTTCGATGTCATGATATATATTTTGATCGAATTACCACTTATTCCTAAAGTTTAAGTAGTCCTCATATATTTATAAAATTTCACATTACCTTTTATGTGGAAGTAAGATCAGACTTAATATATGCGATTGAGAGGATGCAATTGATAAGAATATTAATTAAAAATCTAACTAAATAAAGAAAACATATATATATATAAATCATGATAAATTTTAAAACAATGATAAATATTTTTATTAAATTATCATGGATAATTTATCTAAAAAATCCCTCAGGCTTTCACCAAAAGCGCCGTTAACGCACTTGATTGTGAAGCAAGCACCATTAATTCGCCTGCCGTTAGTGCACCTGATTGTGAAGCAAGCGCCGTTAATCCGCTGTTTAATGGCTTAAGTGTCTTTCTCAATCAAAGCCCAATTTCCCGAAGCGGCTCTTCTTTTTCCTCCGGTCCCGTCACACCATCGCCGCCTCCGCCACCGCCACGGCTCGTCCACCATCCATGCCGAAGCGGGGAGTCCTGCTCCTGTTGAAGCCTCTCGACGTCTACCCGCCGATACCAGCCGCCCACCACCTCCCCAATCTACCCCGTTCATCCTCTTATCCCTCCCTTCCCTTTTCTGCCCTCAACCCTAAGGTGCTACTCTCATTTCTCCTTTCTTCTCTGTTCTTTTCCCGTTGTTCTTGATGCTATTTACACATATTTCTTATGCCCAATGGCGAATTGGTTGATTGTCACTAAGTGATCCAAACTTCGCTGTTTGTGAATCGGTATCACCAGTTGTTGATCGACATTTTGGGGCTTTTAGTGGTTTAGCTTTTATGGTTTGGATCTTGGCTGAGTGGTGAAAGAAAGGAGTAGATTAATTGGATGGTTGAAGTCTAATTGTGTGTTAGGGAGAACTGATGAAGATGACAGTGGAATAAGATCACCTCCTCGAGGTAAAATGATGATCATTGATTGGTTTGGTTTGCATCCTGGGTAGATTTAGGGTATACTATCTTCAAAATCTTTGTCTTGTAGAGTAAAATGGGGAGAATGATCTCGAACCCTAAAATGTTAAACGCACAAGATTGATCTGAGTCCCACATGAGCTTATCATCTACTTTGTTGCGCCTTATTTTGGCTAGGAAACAATTTGACGCTTTCTTCGTTGTCCTCCATGTAAAAATTGCAGGTATTTTCAGCTTCATTTTGGAGGGACTCTGTCAGTAATAACCATTGTAATTTGTGCATAAGATATTTACATGCCCTGTTCAGTAAGAAAGATGATTCATGATGAGTGTTTGTGTTGTCTTATACACGTAATGCATGCAAGATTTTCTACAACCTTGAAAAATGTAATTGAATTAATCAAAGATGGTCCTTTTCATGGTACATTATGGTGGGCATACAAGTCAAAGGACAAAAAAGTCATATTTTTCAGCTGCCAATTATCCTTCTCAAGAAAGAGGTTGAATTGCTTGGTTTTATATTGTCTTGTTCAGATTGGAAACCAGTATGACATGCACTACCTTCTCTTGTGGCAAAAGTGTTGTTGTTGTCTTTTTTTTTTTTCTTTTTTTTTTTTTGTAGATGTTGTTTTGCATTTCTTGATTTCCAGTTTATTCTTCCTGTGACATCCTTCCTCTTGGGTGCCTTGCAGATTGTGAGTTTTTTTAATGACAGACTAAAGGTGCATAAGGATACGATCAACCTATGTCAGGATGTTTTGCGATGCAAATTTGTTGATTGGGAACCAGTGATATGTAATAATCTGTGTCATCCAATTCATCAAGTGGATCTTGTGATCACAATTGGTGGGGATGGCACTCTTTTACAAGCTAGCCATTTTTTGGATGACTCTATTCCGGTCCTAGGTGTCAATTCAGACCCTACTCAAATTAAAGAGGTCAGTTATTTGGTGAATAAAGTTAGGTTCGGCAACTTCACAGCATGACTTCACAATTTTTACTTGTTTCTTGATTTTTCTCCTGCCCATTAGCTTTTACACTGCTAATCCTTCACTATAGCAGTTTCCTCTCTCAATTTTAGGTTAATGAGTTAAGCAATGAGTTTGATGCAGCAAGAAGTACAGGTTATCTTTGTGCTGCTACTGCTCAAAACTTTGAGCAGGTAATGTTCCAAATACCTAAAAATTTCTGTTTGGTGATTCAGTTTTAAACTCTATAGTGATTTCTTTTTTGCTAATTGTTTCTTCTGACATATGATGACTGGGAATTGTTGGAACCTCATTTTCATTTCTGTTACCTCTTTAAGTTGTAATCATTCTTCTTTACAGGTACTAGATAATATCCTCGAGAGTTATATACAACCTTCAGAAATTTCAAGACTATCTATTACAGTAAACAGACATCCATTTCCAACATTTGCTTTAAACGATATACTAATTGCACATCCTTGTCCAGCAATGGTATCTCGTTTCTCATTTAGGTATATTATTCTTCCAAGTAAGCTGAATCTTTATTCTGAGACTGTCTACTGAACACAAAGATGCTTTGTTCTCTATTCAGAATCAATGGCAACAATGGAACAAGCTCGAGCTTAATTAACACCCGATCAAGTGGTCTTAGGGTCTCCACTGCTGCAGGATCCACAGCTGCCATTCTTTCGGGTGGTGGTTTGTGTATGCCTATATCAAGTCGAGACCTTCAGTATATGGTGAGAGAGCCCATTTCACCTGGACCTGCAGAAGCTCCACTGATGCATGGGTTTGTTAAACCTGATCAATCAATTTTTGTTGAGTGGTATTCTCAAGAAGGTGTTGTGTACATCGATGGTTGTCATGTAACTCAATCTCTTAAGTTTGGAGACAAAATCAAGATATCTGCAAAAGCACCAGTTTTGAAACTTTATTTGCCTCAAGATTTGGTGAGGGACCATAATCCAAAATCTTACCGGATGAGTCGGCTGTAATTTTGTTCATTGGATCTCTTTGGTGTGAACCAAAAAAAAAAAAAGAAAAATCAACTGTTTGTGTTCTATAAAGTGGACAGGGGTTTTGACAAAATGTAGGAGTTATTTTGATTGCTAGCTGAGTTGAGAGACTCCATTAGTCATTTGTCTTCTTTTGCCTTCATCTTTTGATAGAATTAACTTTGATACATGCATAATACATTACCTAACATTTGGATTGGATAGAGTTTTTGAGGTAAACCATATATGGATAATTAGTTGATACTTGTTTATATAATGCTTGGCTCGATTGATTCAATTAAGCATCTATTTCTAAATAAAAAATGAACTTAATAAAAGCAAATTATTAGAAAATTCCAATTGGTTTGATTGCTAGCCAACTTTATTTTTCATTTTGATTTCTTAAATTTTAGATTGTTTAAATTAGACTCAAAGTTATAGTTGGGACTTCACATCAGGTTGGAGATAAAATTGATGTTATATAAAGAATAGACTAGTGAAAATTTAGATTTTTAGCTTTTTTTAATCAATCTAATTATCATCATCATCAATTTTGAAAGTAGGGCATGATTATAAACTTGAATCAGGCAGGACAAGTCTTGCAGATAAATAAAGAAATTAAAATTTATACAATGCTTTAAAAAATTAATTAATGATAAATAATAATATAAACGATTTACATGCAACCCACAATACGGCTCTGCCCCTCTTATGAGTCATCATATCCCCGTCTCTTTTCATCGAGTGAAAGAATCCTCCTATTACTTCTACCAATCTGCTTTAAGTGATGGTGGCGATGATCTCAACTCTTGTCTCATCTTACTCTATGTCCCTCGCCACTATCATTGTGATCGCTCTCCTCAAAACCTTATGTGCTGGTTTCACCATATTCTCGACTATCATCGCCAAACCCTTGTTTAGAGTCACCTCCCTTTATTTGAAGCACTACCTCTGTATCCATTGCTTGTAAGCACAAGAACCATAATATGCTACTATTATATGACAAACTTTAATGTCAAAATCTGAATTTAAATATTTTATTTGATTTGTAGTCACACCATCGATAAATATAAAATCTATAATGATGTTGATTTACAAGAAAAACTAGAATCACCTTCTCCTATCTTCTTATTCTTCACAGGACTACTATGAACGATGAATTTAGGAACAAAAGGGATATGAGAGAAGATTTGTAATATTTTATTGATTGGTTCACATGAGTAAAGGGAGATAAGGAAAGATTAAAATCTTTTGATCATATCACGTACTCACATATCCGCGTATCCAATTATTTTTACATTGTATATATAGTCTCTAGGAGGTCTTATCTATCCATAGGCGAGAGTAAAGGGTCTAGGATAAGTAATTAGGAGAGTTCCTCTCATTAAGGAATCCTATCATAATTGGATTTTCTTTTTGTTCGTTAATAATCGTAATCAGAATCCAATCATATTCATAATATATTTTACTTAATTAGATAAGATCACATAATATAATATTCTCCCACTTGACCCATTAATTGGTAAGATACAAAAGGATTCAAAATTAAAAAATAAATAAAATAAAATTTATTTTAAAATAATTTTACTTAATTAGATTCTAAATTTTGAAAATCATTTATACATATATGAATTAAAAAATAGACCAATATATCTAATAAATATAATAATATTATATTAAGTTTGATTAGTAATGCAGTCATAATGGTTCTATGTTATCAATATCATATTTTTCTTCTATGTATCAGAACATTATTAGTCCTTCCTAATGTAGTCCAAAATAATCAATGTAATTTATAAGAGAATTATATTGTCATATTTAATCATAATATGTACATATATAAATGTAAACATGATAATAAAAAAAAAATAAAACAAAACAAGAATGTCAATTATAATCTTCACTTAAATATACATCATCATATCTTTTATAGGTTACTCATAAATCTAATCATAAAAACATATTATTTGAAACACTTTAAGCTGTAAGTCCTAGTGAATGAATCAACAATCAATATAGTGGAACTCAAGTTATTAACTGAAGTTAGTTATTTCTAGACTCTTTTTCTCTAAACATCAAGTGCTTTATACTATAATGTATAGAGTTGTAATAGTACTCATCATTCTTAAAGAAGAAAACTATTATGATATATCATAAAGTACCTTCACTGACTTGGTAATTAAGTCTAACCATACCAAATTCTAAGATAAAATTTTGTAATCATAAAGTTTGATTAGTAGACTCAAAGTATGTCACAAAATCAGATTCTATTATTAATAATATAATAATATATTACTTTATATTTCTTTATAAATTATCCATCTAATTGATAGAGATATAAATAGAACTTCTAGTTATTGAAGCAACTTACAAAATCAACACCTAAAACATACCATTATTTCTAGCCGATCTAATTTTATATATGTGAGCATATAATCCTTTATCCATTCTAGATGTCTTATTATTTTTATTATAATTTTTTAGTATTTTCATTCCTCACTAAACTTTAATATCAACCTAGTATTACAATTGCAAAATTGATCAACAATATTTTTCTTAAATATAAAAGAAGCAATGATATTAAGAAACTATATACACCATTATCTGGAGACTTGTTCAAGGTAATAAATGAATTTCTTAAATTTATATATCAAATTTTATATTTCTTTTATTTTTTTTTATTTTCTTTACAAATTATTTAGGTTAACACTATAAATCTAAATCCCCAATCAGAAAACTTATTTTCGCATTCTTTTGATATAACTTAAAATTATAATGAATCACTAATGTCATGATAATTCTTAATGAATTCATTTAAAAAACTAGAGAAGATGTATTATTATGATCGATGCATTCTTTATGAGTAAAATCTTTGACCATAAGTATGATTATTATATCATTCGATATTATCATTTGAATGATGTTTATATGAGAAACTCTTTTATATATATTAGATAATTTAATGAGTTCTCAAGCACCATTCTGATAATTGATTTTAACTCTTCTTTTATTTCATCATATTATCTTATAGAATTACTATTTTTAATAACATGTGAATTGATTCCTATATCATAATCTGATTTTTGTATATATGCCATATAATAATCAGAAGTGACATATCTCCTTTTTTTTAGATATTTTTAAAACTATCGATTGTGGATATTTTTCAAGATCATTAGCTATGATATCAATATTATGTGAGAGTTCACTAATACTATTTTATTATTTTATTATATCAAATCATTTAGTGATTTGAGTAATAACAATCTTTTGAATGATAAAAGGAGTATCAACTTATATTTTCTCAATGTCAATATTAAAATTTGAGATTATCACTTTCACTGATTCCCTATTTTCTAGGAATCTTTTGTTACTAGACTCAACTATTCTCGTACTATAATTAAGATAATAAAATATATATATCCCTTTAAAATATATTAAAATATTAAAAAATAATTCTAAATATGTAAATATCTAAAGTTGGGTTTATTATTAATTTATAACTCAAAAGAAGTTGATAGAATTGACTTACTAGAAATCCTATTCAAGATATTCATAATCATTTTTAAAGCTTCTCCTTATATTGATTCGAGTATAGAAGAATAACCTATCATACGCCGAACTATATCTATAAGTACCATACTTTTCTAGTATATGTATGTATATATATATATATGTATAAATGTATATATGCACATATATATATATATGTGCATGGAAATCATTTTCATCGCAATCCATATATATTTATATTTTCAAAACACATACATTTACTTTTAGCTCATAATAAGCTAATATCAATCATATTAGTCGAAATATGAAATCCTACATCAATATAATTCAAAACATACTTTTCAAAATACTTTTAAAACATGAAATTTTATCTTAAATTAATTGAAACATACTTTCCACATTGTAAAAATGAAATTCTATATTAAAATAATTGGAACATGCTTTCTAAAATACATTATACATATAAAAATATATATTATTTTGCAATGATTACACTTGTATTTACAAAATACATACATTTAGCTCAGATGAGTCCATAATGATCATATCATTCAAAATATATTTTTCAAGATAAATTATGTATACAATAATATATGACCATCATTTTATAGTGATTGAGTTTATACTTATAAAATATATACATTTATGTTTAGCTCGTGATGAACTCATAATAATTATATCATTCGAAATATACTCTTCAAAATAAACCATATATATAATAATATACTATCACTATTTATAGTGATTGAATTTATACTTCTTTGATTTAATTTAAAAATTAAAAACATTAGTGAAAGATCAAATTTCTTTAGAATAAGTGTGATAGGGAATGATAAACCTTTTGTTCTCTTTCTTTTCTTTTATTTTTTTTCCTCCTATCTCTCTTATTATTTCCCCCTTTTCTTTCTTTTATTAGAATATGTGACTCTATTTAATTAGGTAAGATGTATTATATATATGATTGGATTTTGATTATTATTATTGGCTAATAGAAATGAAGTCCAATTAAGGTAGGATGCATTAGGAGACACTCTTGATGGGAGAAACTCTCTTAATTAATTATCCTAGACTTTTTGCTCTCACATATAAATAGAAAAGATCACTTAGGGATATATTAAGAGAACATAATAGCATAAGAGTACGTGACATAGTGAAAAGATATTATAGTTCTTCTCTCCATCTTCCTTTAGTCACGTGAATTAGTCAATAAGAGATTATAGATATTCTCTCATATTCTTGTATTCCTAAATCTATCAATTATAGTGGTCCTGTGAAAGAATAGGAAGAAAGGAGAAGTTGAGTCTAGTTCTTCTTGTAGATTGACATCTCAGATCCGACGATGGTGTGCTTGTAGATCAGATAAAGTTTATTTTTCTAAATAGCAACGAAAGGTACATATTATAATATTATTTAGATTAATTGTTGTTTGGTTTTAGATTCTGGTATGAAATTTTTTTCGTATAACAGATAGCATGAGTATAGATTTTATGCTAATAGTTGGCATTAGAGCCATAGCCTTTGAAATCAAATACTTTTGGATCTATTTGTTAATATTTTTCACTTGCAAAAAGATATTGATCGATTTTTGTTCATGATGCATGAATGATTCGTCGAGTATTATCGATTTTTTTTCTATCTGATTTGTTCTACCACTTATTATGAATAATGAATGATTTCTTATGGTTTTGATCGATGGATTTATTATTGGCGTTGTTGAGGCAATGATCACTGTTGGTTGCCTGTTCAGTTGTCGACAACGGCTAAGCAGCATCACTGTGTACAGAGATAGCAACAGCTACAGTAGCAACCATACATAATGGCTGTGAACGGGCAGCGATCGCTACGGTTGATTTGCTTGCGAGAGATGAGTGCACCACGTAACACACGCATCACAGCAACAATAGCAGCCACTAACAGTCGCTAGGTGGCTAACGGCAGGCCACGGTGGTTGCATATCATGACACTCGCATGTAGTTGATGGCCGTGCAAGTGGTGGTCATGTGCAGATAGCAACCACGCATGGATGTCGGTGGCACCATGTATGAAAGCAGCGGTCACACTATGTGTGAAAGCGATGGCCGCACTGTGTGTGAAGGTGGCGGTTGCACCTCGTGTGAAGTCGACGACTGCATTGGAGGTTGCCCTCACGCGTAATGGTAGTGCATGCTTGTAGAGAACAATTGCGGAAGGGCGGTGGTTGTAGATGGGAGTAGCTGCATTATGCATCGATTGCCCCCGTGGGCAGAGGCGACGAGAGATTAGGGTTGTTCTCATAAAAGGATATTTTTTGCCCTTTAAAAATAAAAGAAATATGGAGTTTACCCTTTTATTTATATTCCATAAATGTCCTTCATAATTAGAAATTTCCCAGCATGCCCTTTTGACAATTCTCCTTTATGAATATCGCAATTCTAGTTTATGTCCTATCAATAAAATTATAATTTTACTCTTGGATTAATTTTTATTGACTGACTTAATTGGGTTGATGTTTAGTCCAATCTAGGCTTACCTAGTTAAATAAGATTGATTATTATAATGGTTCTTTTATAGTTTTCTCATATGAATTATTGATTGCATATTGTAAATAAAATTCAATTATTGTTTTTAGATATTTATTTGATTATTCACATATATATATATTTAAAATTATAAAATAATAGTTATCTTTCACATAAAGGCTCTTCATGATTTATGTGTTTTTATGATTATAGTTATCATATGAGTTTTCTTTATGTTGATCAATATTCAATAATTATTATGGTTATTATTCTATTATTAAATTGCTTTAGTATGAATCATAATAAAAAAAATTGATGAATATTATTTATAATTTATCTCCTTAAGTTTTATATGATCGGTAGTTGCAAAAGTAGCTTGAGATGATAGGCTTATAAAATATGTGTTACAATAAAGACATTCTCATTTATAGGATATTTTAGACTATATTTTATATTTTTATATTGATTCTACAGTCACCAAAGTGATCTGGACCAATAATTTATAAAATATATTATGGAATTGGTCCTAAATCATATTTAAAAATAATATTCATAATGGTACATATAATTATGAGATTTAGATAATCCCAAAGGAGAATTTATTTTAAATAATTATATGATAAGGTAGGATGATATTATTTTGTATATCTTTGCAGTTTAATATTGTATGCCCAAAGATAGTAGCACTATTCCATAAGAATGATATCAATCCTCTATAAATTATTATGTATGTGAATACTTGATATATTAATATTAAAGATAAAATATTAATGATATTAATAGTTTAATATTTATTAAAAAAACTCAAAGTATTAATGTTATATTATTACAATGATACTTCTTTCATTGTATTTTTATAAATGTCCATATATTTTCTGGAATAAATGACTTGAGCATATGCAAATTATATTGAGTAAGCGAGACCCTTAATTAGATTAATTGAAGGGAATACAGACTTAATTACTAAAAGTTCTATCAAATAAATAATTGATGTGATTGATCGAGAAAAGTTTGAAAGATTTAATTTTATGATACTTAGACTTTAGTATAGTTTACAATTAGCGCATGAGAATATTTAAGGATCAATTTAAATTTTCTAATAAATCATTAACTGACACTTTAATGAAAAAATTGACTAAAAATATATTATTTGAGGAATTCAAGATTATATCCCTCAATATAACTGACAAAGTTGTAAGCTCAAGACTCATAATATTTTAAGCACTACTTAAAGAGTGAATAATAATAAAAGAAGATGCAATGTAAGTCACTTTAGTTTATAATTACTACATAAACTCATAAAAGAATATATTCATAATAAAATATTATTTATGTAGTAAGAAAAGTTATGTGAAGAACTATAAGATTTGATTTGAAATTAAAATGTATAAGTATAACCTTTATATGGTTCAAATCAAATATTACATAAATTATTTTTCTAACACTTCATGAATTTATTTGATACTTCAACATATGTTACCAATAATAGAGATTCATTTTAATAAAAAAACTAAAAGAGAATGAAATATTCATTATTGTAAGGAATCATATTAAAGTAAAGGCAATAGTAATTTGTATTTATCATATACGTCTAAAGATGATTCATTTGATGTATTTTGAGGATCCATACTATATTCTTACAATTCTGGGAATTTAAATTCTTTACCTAAAATGGTTAGAATATTATTTTTCTTTTGATGGTTGTAAACTTAGTGTAATTCAATAAAAGTTAACCTTTGAATTATGTATAATAGTCTATACAGAATTAATATGAATCTTAAGTTTACAACGATCCTATAATTAAATATTAAAATAAAATATAGTTTCATAAACTTCTTAGGAATATACTTATATCTACGTATTACTTTATATTTTCATCTCATTAAAGAGAAGTATTTTATCACCATATAGACAACATATTGAGATATGATTATATATATATATATATATATCTAATTCATGTAAAGTCTCAAGTCGTTGATACTTTTGAAGTGTACATAAATGAGGTTGAGAAACAATTAGATAAAAAAGTTAAAATTATCATATTTGACAAGGGTGATGAATTTTATGGTTTTTATGATAAACCTAATTATAATTCTAGTTTTTTTACTAGATTCTTAGAAAAGTAATGTATATGTTATCAATATGATTTACCAAATATGTCACAGCAAAAAATGATTACTAAAAGGTATAATCGTACTCTTATAAATATGATTAGGAATATGATATATTATTCTTTTGTACCCAAATCAATGTGAGAAAAGCTCTAAGGACAACTATAATATCGTGAATGGAGTTCCTAGTAAGTAAATTATATGATTTCTTTTGAGTTATGAATTAATAGAAAACCTAACTTAAGATATTTACATATTTGGGATTATTCTATAGAGATAAGGATCTTCAACTCACATAAAAGAAAATTAAATTTAATAACTATTTTTAAATATTTTATTATTTATTTAGATTAGTACAAAGGGGTATATATCTTATTGCCCTAATCATAGTACGATGATAGTTAAATTTGGTAATGTAATATTCTTATAAAATAGCGAATCAATAGGAGTTAAAATCTCGAAATTTAATTTTGATATAGAGGAGATACATGTTGATACTCCTTTATTATTTGAAAGATTATTATTACTCAAATCATTAAATGATTTGATAAAGGTGAACAATAAAATAATATTACTAAACTCCCACATTATATTAATGTCATTATTAATGGTCTTATAGAACAACCATAATTGACAACCTTCGAAATATCTCAAAGAAAAATGAATCATGTCATTTATGATTATTATGTGATATATCTATAAGAATTATATTTTAATATATGAATCAAAATAGATCTCTCGTTATTTTCATAAATCATGAAAAGTAATAATCCTGAAAAGTAATGATGTAATAAAAGAAGAGTTGAAATCAATAACTAAATAGTATTTGATGAATTATCTAATAATTATAAAAGATTTTGTTATATAAATATAACTCAAAGGATAATATTGAATGATATAATAGTCAAATTTGTGGTTAAAGGTTTTACTCATTAAAAATATATCAACTGAGAAATTAGTTTTTAAATAAACTCGTTAAGATATTAGTGACTCATTATGAGTTTGAGTTATATTATAATGAAATGAAAATAAGTTTTTTTTAATTAAGGATCTAGCTTTATATGGGTTACTCTAAATGATTTGCTGAGAAAATAAAAAAATATAAAATTTGGTATACAAATTCAAGAACCCATTTATGATCTTAAACAAGCTTCAAGATAATGATATATAAAGGTTCTTGATATTATTATTTTTTTCAGATTTAAGAAAAATACTATTAATTAGTATTAGTTATATATATGGATAATATTTTACATTGTTAATAGTGATCTTAGTTTATTATATTAAACCGAGAAACTTGTCACCAAGAGTTTTAATATAGTTAATATGAATAAGACATTTTATATTATTAGCATTGATATATTTAAGGATAGATCTCAATGATTGTTAAGATTGTCTCAAAAAAGATATATTGACCGTCTTATAAATATTTAATATATAATTTAATTTAACAAATCATAAAACTAAAATTTTAGTCAAAAGTAAGTATTTTAAAATAACTTGAAAAGAATCAAATAAAGAGAATTTTTTTATATATGCATAGTTGGAAGTCTATGCTTAAATCTATGTTTGAACATATATCAGTTTTTGTAATTAAAATACTAGATAGATATTGGAGTTACCTAGAAGTAAAAAACATTAAAGGACTGCAAAGAAAAGTAATAAGATACTTGGAAGGGACAAAGGATTATATGCTCACATATATGAAATTACATTAATTTGAAATGATGATATTTTTCATATGTTGATTTTATAAATTATCTCGATTACAAGAAGTCCACCTTATGGTTAATATCTATATCAATCAAAGAGAAAATTTATTATTATATTATTAATAATAGAAGTTGATTTTATGATATGTTTTGACGCCATTGATCAAACTTTATAACTATAAAATTTTATCTTAAGACTTGGTGTGGTCAGACTCAATTGCTATGTCGCTAAAGATATTTTATGATATCATAGTAGTTTTGTTCTCTAAGAATGGTAAATATTATTATATCTCTATGCATTATGATATAGAGTACTTGATGGTTAGAGAAGAAGAGTTCAGAAATATCTAATGTTAATTAATTACTTAAGTTTCATTGTATTGATTACTGATCTATTTACTTAGGACTTATAGCCTAAAGCATTTTGAAAGAATATATTCTTATGATTGAGTTTATGAGCAACCAATAAAGGATATGATAATGCATGCTTGAGAGGACACTATAATTGACCTTCTTACTTACATACTTAAAGTTATTTGTTTCTGCTATCCTGTTCATAATTATGTATGTACATATTATGGTTGAATGTGATAACAGGATTATCTTAACAAGACAAATTGCATGGGTCATTTTGGATTATATTAGAAAAAGCTAATAGTGTTGTGGTACATAATAAAATGAAATATGACATTGATGATATATAACTGCTATGACTCATATTGCTAATGAGATTTAATGTAGTATTATTATATTTATTAGATTTATTGGTCTATTTTTTAAAATTTGTATGCTTATAAATAGTTTTCAAAATTTCAGAATATGAATCTAATTATATAAAATTATTTTAAATAATTTTTATTTATTTATTATTTTAAATCTTTTTGTATTTTATCAATTAATTGACCAAGTGGGAGAATGTTAGATTATGTGATTATATTTAATTAAATAAAATATATTATAGATATGATTGGATTTTGATTATTGTTATTGGCTAATAGAAAGTAAATCCAATTAAGATAGGATTTATTAAAAGATGATGGGAGGAACTCTTTTAATTATTTATCCTAGACCTTTTCCTAGAAACACGAGAACATAACAATATAAGAGTATGTGAAATAATGAAGGGATATTATAGTTCTTTTCTCTTCCTTTAGTCAAGTCAATGAAAGATTATAGATCTTCTCTTATGTTATTGTGTTTCTGAATCTATCAATTATCTAGTTCTTCTTAGACATTAATATCTCATATCCATGCTTTAAGATCGGATAAAATATAATTTTTTATAATATCATTTAGAGTTATTATTGTTTGATTTTAGATTATATCATGAATATTTTTTAATATAACAGATACAAATTGTTTGCTAACATCTGCTCCCTTCTTCCCTTTCTCCTTCATCTCCCTTTCTTCCTTTTCCCCGATAGCTGCACAACCCTTTCTTCCATCTCCTTCCTCCTCTATTTTCTCCCTCCTTCCTCTTTCTCTCTCTCTCCCTTGCCCTTCAGTCGCAGCTCCTCGTGCGGAAGGTAGAGGAGCATAGTCGCCTACTCTTCCTTCTTCCCCTTCTCTTCTTCTCTTTCCCTTCTCCTCCACTGACGCACCTCGTCGCAGTGGTAGGCAGAGGAGCGCAGCCCCCTGCTCTTCATTTTTTTCTCTATTCTTCCCTTCTTCCTCTCCTTCCCTTCTGCACCGACGCACCTCCTCGCAGCGAAAGGCAGAGGAGCGCAGCCCCCTTCTCTTCCTTTTTTCCCCTCCTCTTCTTCTCTTCTTCCTCTCCTTCCCTTCTCTTTCTCTTCTCCTCCACACGTCCTCGCAGCGGAAGGCAGAGGAGTGCAGCCCTCTTCTTTTCCTTTTTTTTTCCGTTCTCTTCTTCTCTTATTCCTCTCCTTCCCTTCTCCTCCTCTTCTCCCCCACAGCGTAGCCCCCTCTCCTCTTCTCTCGTTCTTCCCCTCTTCTTCTTCCTCTCCTCTTCTTCTCGTCTCTTCTTCCCATTTCCTTCTTACTTTCTTTCCCTTCTACTCCACCGACTCACTGCCTCTCTTTTCCTCGTGCGGAAGAGAGAGGTGCGTGAGAGGCAGTGGGATCGGCAATTTCATCCCTATATTTATATATTTACAAATAGATCCTAAGAAACATTTAAGTGTAGATTTTAATCCTTTAAAATTCACATATCTAATTCAAAAAATATCCAACATTAATATATTTTTACGGCATCAATCGACATCATATATAATTAAATATTTTAAAATATATAATATTCAAGATCTTTTTATCTCAATTATTGATCGTCACAAATAAATATTCTTACTATATTTTAAATACTAAGATAACTTAACCTCGTATTAAAGTCTGTTAGTACATTTTGGCTTCTTACGTTACTCAATGTAAACATTGGAACTTATGCATGCGCAACCAACATTACATTAAGAATTATATTTTTAAAAAGCATACACTTTAATCTTAAAAGTCGAAAACATAAGTATACCATTTATCACATTCATAAACTATAAACATCACAAATCATATCATTAAATGAGGATAACGTTATAATTTATTTGTGTTATTATGACATGCTAATTGTAATTCAATATGTGTGAGACTCTAACACTATAATTCTCCCCTCCTAATAAAGATTTCATCCTCGAAATTTCTTACCTAAATAGTTTTGGATACCTAAATAGTTTTGGATATTTCTTGCATATCTCATCTTCCCTTTCCCGAGTTGTTTCCCCTATTGATTGATTCCTCTATAGTATTTTGTCTAAAGTGATCTTGTTATTACGAAGTTTTTTCTCTTTTCTATTAAGAATCTATATAGCCCATTCTTAAATTTTCATCCAATTCTATTAATTATTCTTCCAAAATATGAGAAGGATTTAAAATATATTTCCTTAACATTGATACATGAAATATATTATGCACCTTTGCTAATGCCAGTTGTAAGGTTAGTCGGTAGGCCACATCTCCAATTTTATTCATAATTTTATATGATCCTATATATATTAAGGATTTAATTTACCTTTCTTTCTAAATCTCATGACTAAATTCATTGGTCCTATACATTTAGCCTTCACCTTGTCCTTTGCACTATATATATATACATATATATGTATATATAAACATATATATGAATTTATGTATATATATACATATATATGTATATATATACATATATATGTATATATATATATATATATGTGTATATATATATATATATTTATGTATGTATGTATATATATAGTAAAGGGCAAATGATGAAGGCTCAACTTTATGATTATCTCTCAAAATTTGATTTTAGAGCTCTCAAAGTTTTTATAAGATAAGTTAGGGAGCACCTTTCATGTAATTATAATTATTTATATGAATCCAATCACACAAGTTTAATAATAGGAATGATGGAGAAAGTTAATTTTGATAAAATTGAAAAATAACATGGTGATGTTGTGTTACATCGCTTGCATCCCTCGTTTCTAAATTTTCGTATAAGAATTTAATTATAATGTTAGTATTCATTTTAAATTCTATAGAAGAGCTTAAATATAAACATGAGAACTTATTTATAAAATCTGAGAATCTATTTATAAAAATCTAAGGACTTAATCGTAAAAAAAAATATAAGGACTAAATTATAAAATATACAAAATAACAAATTCCACCGCCTAAGGCTCTCTACCTTCATTCTTAAGAAACTTGAGAAGGTAGCTTACGTTAGAGAAGAAAGAGAGAAAGAAGAAGAAAAAAAGAGAAGAAGAGGAGAAAATTGGGGTTTAGGGTCTTTTTACGCAAATCTTCACTTTGGGATAAAAAATTCTCAAAGACAAGTGTTCTAATCATTTTCTGCTGTAATTCTAATCTTTGCTTTTACTTTAAATATAAAATTTTGAATAGTTCTAGCCATGCAAATGATATCTCTTTTGTTAGATATATCGATTAGAATTTGAAAAATTTTTAAGATTCTGACCTTTTTGTATTTTTCTAGTCATAACTTTCTTTATTTAGGAAAACCTTGTTCAACCAAAAATAGACACATAGCTCTTTCTTTTAATACTAAGTTTGATAGATTTAGAGTTAATTTACCTACCCAAACATATAATTGAATAGACCCTATAAATTTTATAAAATAGAGATTATAAGTTCTGACCTTTTATTACTGATTTGCTTATAACTCTTTATTGAAAATTTTGATTTATGTAAAACCTAATTAATTAGAATTCAGACTTATAGATCTTTTTTTTAATACCTTTACTGAAAGATATAAGATCCAAATGACTACCTAGATTTTTATTTCAATTGACCCTATGGATTCTACAAAATAGGGACTATAATTTCTGACCTTTTAATACTAAACTACTTATAACTCCTTATTGAGAACTTTGATTTAAGCAAAGTATATTTTTTTAGAAAGTAGACACATAGATCTTTCTATAGATACCTATATTGAAAAATTTGGAGCAAAAATACTTATGTAATCATCTCTTGAATTTGACTATATAGTTTTTGCAAAAATAAAGATTTTATTCCCTGACCCTTGGTTACCAAATCATTTGTAACTCTTTGTTAGAGGCTTCAATTTATATAAAACTTATTTTATCTAAAAGTAGATTAATTTAGATTTTCAATAATACCTTTCTTAAGCAATTTAGAGCAAAATTGGTTAACCAAATAATTTATAAATTATGCTTCTCAATTTCTAATAAAATCGAGCTTTTGTCGGTCCTACTTGTTCTTGTTTCATTCTTTTGAAAATTGATTTTAGCTAAAATCCTTATTTTGATTAAGTTTTATATTATTGCTTTAAATTATTATACACTCTTACTTTTATTTTTTTTAAAAAATTTGAATGTATTTGTGAAATAATATGTTTGCATCGTATTAACTCAGAAAGGCACATGTACGTTTCATTGTTCTGTATGTACTTCCGAGATGTATTAATTTTATTATTCATAATGTCCTTTTATATCCTAGTATTTTATAATATAATGTAAACCTTTGCTAGAAACGGTAAAGAGAGTTGTGCTTAGAGCTCGTGATGCTTTGCCGGCCTCCTATGACTTCACTCAAACGTGGATGGATGAAGCTTCCAGACGTGGAAGACTTATGTTTGGTGGTCATCCAGAAATAGATGAATCATATTATATATATGATCTGACTGCACCTTCTGTGTTTTTGGTATGATATCCAAGCTTTGGTTATGTGCTTTTATATGTGATTTGGATGAGAATGAAATGAATGCAATGCTTAAATATGACATTTGAGTTTCTCTTTCTTATTTGTTGTATTGATATCCTTCGAAATATTTTATATGCTATTGATATATTTTAAAATATTTTATTTATGATTAATATGCTTTGAAACATTTTGTATGTCACTGATATACTCTGAAATGTCCTATACGCCATCAATATACTTCGAAATGTCCTATGTGTCATTGATATGCTCTGAAATGTCCTATACGCCATCGATATACTCTGAAATATCCTATGCGACATTGATATACTCTGAAATATTTCATATGCTCTTGATATACTCTGAAACATTTTATACGTCATTGATATGCTTCGAAATATTTCATATGCCATTGATATGCTCCGAAATATTTTATACACCACTGATATCCCCCGAAATGCTTCTTACGTCATTGATATGCTCTAGTTACTCTTTGTTTCCATTTGTTATGAACCGAATATGTTTTAAATAAAATGACATTTGTGATTCTGTATGTAATGAAATGATATCCATGAATTATTGTATCCTGTCTTGCATTTTGATATTAATCTTGCTTGAAGCTTCTCCTCTTGCCATGGATATGTTTCTCACTTGCTAAGTTTTGTAACTCACTCTGTTGCTATATAATCTTTTTTCAAGTTAGCTTGTCACTCATTGAAATGTCAAAATTGGGCTAAAGTAGTGGAAAGCTATTTAGATTGTGGGTAAGTCTTGTAACTCACTCTGTTGTATAAGTGTATTTTATATATAATATGTTAGGGATCGAGTGGCACTAAGAGGGGGAGGGGGGGAGAGTGAATTAGTGCAGCGGTAAAGAACGATAAATTTTTACGATTTAAAACAACTTCCATAACTTCGTACGATAGAAATCACGTTTTTGACTAAAATTGATTTCGATTAAAGTGTAACGGAAAGTGCTTAAAGTAGGGAGTATTTAGAGAGGAAAAAGGTAGTGATGAGTAAGTTGAGCAGTGAAGAAAAGACGGTTTGCCGAAACGTAAACCGTTTTTATAGTGGTTCAGTCATCCGACCTACATTAACTCCCGATTCCTCTTCGCTTGAGGCCACTGACTTTCCACTAGCTGCCTTCCTTCCAACGGGTAAAGACAAACTCCCTTTTACAAACTCTGTTTATAAAGCTTCCCTCAATAACTCTCTTAAGAATACTTCTAAACTTTTTGAGGAGGGATTTCTACTTCAAATGATAGAGTTTTCCCTTAGTTTTATTGCACCCTTCTTGCTCTCTTAGTAAGAACATCTGGGGTATTTATAGACCCTAAGATGATTCAAATTTGGAGCCCAAATTTGAATTACCTCGGACTTCATCATTCTGATGGTACCACCGCCTAACACTAGCGATACCACCGCCCGTCTGACACTGACACTATTAGTGTACTGAGCGGTGCCACTACCCAGCTCGACAGTGCCACCGCTTGGGCTCTTGGGTCCTGGGCGGTGCCACCGCCAAACACTTCCAACTTCAATGGTTGGGCCTTAAACTCGGCCCAAACCAGTCTGTTATCGAGCCCAATTGGCCCCTACTTGGGTTATAGGATTAACACCTAATCCTAACCCAAATTAACATGCTAACTATGAAATTAAAGATATTTCCTAAGCTATTACAAAGTTCGACAAGTCAAGACTTCTTCTGGCGAGCTTCCGACAAACTTCTGGCGGTCTTCCGATGAACCCTCGGAAACCATTCTGTGGACTCCCGACAAGCTCCTGAACTTCACGATGATCTTAGCGAGTTCCAACGAGCTTCTTTGGCAAGCTTCGATCTTTCTTGGCAAGCTCCGCAAACTTTCGACGAACCTTCCGGTGAACTTCCGAAAACCCTTTGGCAAGCTCCCTACTTGTTCTCGACTAATTCCAGCAGCACTCCCAATGAATTTTCGGACTTCCGTTGAACTCTCGAACTCCCAATGATCCATCACACTTTTCTTCCAGTACTTTGTTTCTCTTTACATCTTTATCATTATCGTAATTAATCCTGCACACACACAAACAAAAATTCTACTTCGATTTAGATAGTTATTATAACGTGAATTGACATTTAGTTGCCCAGCATGTCATTGGTCAGTGCTTCATTCGATTCTTTGGTGCATTGTCCTCTCTTGCGTTTTATTGTCTAATCGACGGTTGACCTCCGTAACCCCAATATCCTTGGCACGATATGCTCTTCTTGGCTCGATGCTCGACGTACGAAGCCTTCTACCGATTGTCGACCGAACCTCCATCTCGACATCCAATATCCTGACGTGATCACTCAGCGCAACGCAATTCCTCCAGCGTCAACTGTCTAATCCTGATCGATAGTAGACCTACATAACTCAAAATGTGGTTAAATAATAAAACACAATCAATTAGTTTCATCATCAAAATCTGAGATTCAACAATCCCAAAGTAATTATGTCTTTTCTAAGTCATGAAAGATATGAAATCAAAGGTCAAAAAAATCAAGAGGGACATGATTCATTTGATAAATCCTTTTAGTAATGATTCATCATAAAGCAAATTTCTCTTACCTCAAGGCAAAGAAAAATCATGTCAAAAATTTCAAAAAGTATTTCAAGCCAACAAGATCACATTTGAAGGATAAAATATATCACAATCATAAATGTTGATAAGTGAATCATTTGAGTGCAAAATCACTTGATTCATGCATAGGAATTCCAAGTATCAAATATCAAGATATCAAGACTTGGATTATGGTAAAGCTCATTCAAGTTCGAATCATCAAAATCATTAACATAGTTTATGAGATTCATAAATGATATGGATTTGAATTATTTTTCTCTTTGGTAAATGATAAAAAGAAGCAATCATAGAGGAAAGTATTTTGATTCGCAAAAATATCTCAAGTCAAGAATTTAAAGTCATGATTTCAATAGATCAAAAGAGGAGTCATAAAATCATTCAAATTCATTTTGTCAACTCGAAACTCATAATCAGATTATCAAAATCATTCTCGAGATTCAAGAGACTTATATAAACATAGTATACATAGATTCATTATTTGTCTTTTTATACCAAATCAAAATAAGTATTCAAAAATGAAAGGCAAGCTTCATTATATATATCATCAAGACAAAAATATAACACATTATTTTAAGACATGAGATTCAATTTATCATGATAATGTATTTCATTTTAAGTTGTTTATTTTATATAAGTGTACTCATGTTTCAAAAGATGAGTATCAAATTTTAAAACCAAACATGAGTTTGTCATCAAGATATAACAACTTTAAATTCTCATGATGTCATAAAGTTATTAAGCATGACAACAAACTTTTAATATTTTCATTTTATCATTATCAATGATGATTTCATAAGGTATATTCAAATATTTATATGAAAGTTATCATTGTATAAATTCAAAATACAAGTTTGTTATTAAACCTATTAAGATCAAAAGCATTACACATAAAGCACATGATAGTACATTTTCTCTCTTTTTTTTATGTGTTTCAATTTAAGTGATTTGATCCTTTATATGAGCATGCTTATGTTTCTTTTTTTTGTAAATAATGTGCATCATGTTTAAAACCAAAAGATGATACAAAATTATCAAGATACACATACATTTAACATGTTCATGTATATCGTTATCAATCTTGATTTATTAGAACATCATCAAAATCATTCTAATATTCTTTCTTTCATTGTTGTTTATTATAACAAGATGTTTTCCTTCTTACATAATTCTAGCTTAGTGTCACAAATCAGGAATCAAACTCAAATTTTTGCTAAAACCATATATCAGTTTATAAATAAAAAAATTCATCATGAAAACCATCAAGCAACATCAAAACCACTTTTTCTTTCTTTTGGAACATTTATGGTTATGTCTTTTAGTTTTACAATTGGTTTTATAAATGCATGCATCATCTAAAAATTTCATCATAAAAATGTTTAAGAGCCATTAATAGAGATTTTCAAATCATAAGTATGATACTATAAAATTATCATCAAAATATTTTCAAGAATAACATACATAGATGTGTAGTTGATGTACAATCATTATTACAAATCATTTAATCATCATTCATAATGTTACATATACTATTCAAAAATTTTACTTTTCAAAAATACTAGAAAGAAAAGTATGATATAATTTTTTAAAAAATAATTATTTATTTCCTATAACTAAGTTTAGCATTCATGGAAAGTTCAAGTAATTTCATAAAGTAAAAGCAAAAGCATTATGGTGAGATACTTACCTCGTTGACGAAGCTCATCAAAGCCCAATTTGTCTCTTCTTTACTTGATTCTTCTTAGTGAGCCTTCTTCTTCTTCATTGGTGGCTTCTTCTTTCGTTCAAGTTCATTTTCAATTTTGGATTTTTATTTAATGAACTTATTAAAATGCATTATTATGTATTCAATGTCCTCATCACTTGAGTCATCACTCAAGTGGTATTCAATTGTCCGGAGTTTCAAATCCTTTTTGTCCTTTAAAAGGTGGTTTAAGTGTTCATCAAGTTCCAAAAGACTTATTTCATACGTTATTAATAAGCCAATGAGTTTTTCTATCGGAAGGTCATTTAGATTTTTAACTTCTTGTATTGCGGTTACTTTAGGATCCCACCTTTTTGGAAGGAATCTTAAGATTATACGAGTTCAAAATCCAAAAAAGATTTACTAAGAGCTCTTAGACAATTGACGACATCCGTGAAACGGGTATACATGTCACCTATAGTCTCGCTTGGTTTCATTCAAAGCTCAAAATCATGCAATAAGAGGTTTACTTTCGAGTCTTTGACTTTACTAGTTCCCTCGTGTGTGATTTCAAATGTTCGCTAAATTTCAAAAGCCGTTTCATACGTAGAAATCCGATTGAACTTATTTTTGTCTAAAGCACAAAATAAGGCATTCATAGCCTTTGCATTTAAAGAAAAATATTTCTTCTCCAAATCTAACCATTCGTTCGTCGGTTTAGAGGGAAGTTGAAAATGGTTTTCAATAACATTCCATAAATCCAAATCCATTGAAAGCAAGAAAATTCTCATTCGAGTTTTCTAATAAGTGTAGTCCAAACCGTTAAACAACGGAGGACGAACAATCGAAAAACCCTCTTGAAAGCCATGAAGAGCTATTTCTCACGAGTGTAAATCCGAATGAGAAATAACAAGGCTCTGATACCAATTGTTAGGGATCAAGTGCACTAAGAGGGGGGGGTGAATTAGTGTAACGGTAAAGAACGATAAATTTCTACGATTTAAAATAACTTCCGAAACTTCATACGATAGAAATCAATTTTTTAACTAAAACCAATTTCAATTAAAGCATAATGGAAAGTGCTTAAAGTAAGGAATATTTAGAGAGGAAGAAGGCAGTGATGAGTAAGTTGAGCAGCGAAGAAAAGACGATTTGCAGAAAGGTAAATGCAAGAACATAAACGCAAACCATTTTTATTGTAGTTCGGTCATCCGACCTACATCCACTCCTGATTCCTCTTCACTTGAGGCCACCGGCTTTCAACTAGCTACCTTCCTTCCAATGAACGAAGACAAACTCCCTTTTACAAACTCTGTTTATAAAGCTTCCCTTAACACATCTCTTAAGAATATTTCTAAACTTTTGGAGGAGGGATTTCTACTTCAGATGACAGAGTTTTCCCTTAGTTTTCTTGCACTCTTCTTGCTCTCTTAACAAGAACATCTAGGGTATTTATAGACCTCAAGAGGATTCAAATTTAGAGCCCAAATTTGAATTATCTTGGACTTCATCATTCTGGCGGTAATTAAAGATTCTGTTAATCGGGCAGATTCATCGCTAACTGACATCGACACTATCAGATCGGGCGTACCACCGCCAGCCCACTTATGCCACCACTGGCTCTCGTGTCGGGCAATACATCGTCAGCCTGTACAAGTACACCACCGGCCTCGTCCCATGCCACCACTGCATAATTCCCAGTTTTCACCACTGGGCCTTAAACTCACTCAAACTAGTCCGTTATCGTGCTCCATTTGGTCTATTTGCCAGGATTAACACCTAATCCTAACCCAAATTAATATGCTAACTATAAAATTAAAGATATTTCCTAAGCTATTACAAAGTCTGACAAGTCAAGACTTCTTCCGGTGAGCTTCTAGCAAACTTCTGGCGGTCTTCCGACGAACCCTCGGAAACCATTCTACGGACTCCCGGCAAGCTCCTGGATTTCACGATGATCTTGGCGAGTTCCAACGAGCTTCTTTGGTAAGCTTCGATCTTTCTTGACAAGCTTCGCAAACTTTCGATGAACCTTTCGTGAACTTCCAAAAATCCTTCGGCAAGCTCCCTACTCATTCTCTACCAGTTCTAGCAGCACTCCCAATGAATTTTCAGACTTCCGTCGAACTCTCGAATTCCCAACAATCCATCACACTTGTCTTCTAGCACTTTGTTTCACTTTACGTCTTCATTGTTATCGTAGTTAATCTTGCACAGACACAAACAAAAACTCTACTTCGATCTAGACAGTTATTATAACGCGAATTGACATTCAGTTGCTCGGTATATCATTGGTCGGTGCTTCATCCGATTCTTCGGCACATCGTCCTTTCTTGCGTTTTATTGCCCAATCGGTGATTGACCTTTGCAACCCCGATATCCTTAATGCAACATGCTCTTCGTGGCCCAATGCCCAACGTACGAAGTCTTCTGCCAATTGTCGATCGAACCTCCGGCTCGACATCCAATATCCTGACGTGATCACCCGGCGTAATGTCAATTCCTCTAACGTCAACTATCTAATCTTGATCGATAGTAGACCTGTGTAACTCAAAACATAGTTAGACAATAAAACATAATCAATTAGTTTCATCATCAAAATCCGAGATTCAACATAATGAAATGTTATCGATAGATTTAAAATGATATGTCATGTAAAAGTTTTTAAAAAGACCTCTTATGTTTTGAATTTTGGAATATTAAGTTTAATTTATATAATGATATGAACTTATGATAAATGTTGGTGTTATGATTGAATAGATTCCTACACTTATGGATTTATAATGTGGTTATTGTTTAGTTAAGTTGGCTTGGGTTTTTAAAAATGTTTGAGTGATGTGATGTATGATTATAAACTACACAGGTTTTATAGATATGAATTTTGATATTTGAATGTTTCTCAGTGTCCTCAAATGTTAGTTTGCATCTTGGATTTTGATTATGATGAATTATTATATTATAGATTTAAGATAGGGTTATACCTCCTGAATGTAAAAATTCAAGTGGCGTGACAAAAGTGGTATCAGAGCATGATTTAAGGATCATAGAGATATTGATATGTTTGATATACAAAATATATTGAGGTTTAGTAAATTATGTGGAGATCGATGAAAATTTTCTTTGATGTCTTTTAGGAATCTAGGATGACGAGGACATCTGATTCTCTTGCTTCATCTTCTTATAAGTAATTGAATAGGATGAAAGGGTTGATCAAGGATATCAATTAGAATGGATTAGGAATTGAATAATATAAGGAGCTTAGTCATTCTTGTTTAGTAAATCTAATCCATTAGTGACAGAATAATGGATGATGCTAATAGAGAAGATATTTGATATACTAAATTGCCCTAAATGTTCAAAAGATTTCTTTTGTCACCTTTATGTTTAAAAGAGAGAGTAAGTATTTGGAAAACCATAAAAAGAATTTTTGGAGATTAAGAGCAAGAATAGCAAGAACAAGTTTACCAATAAAAATAAGAGAAAAAATGAATCAAAAAGTGGTAACAAGAGGATCAAGATATCTGGATTTGAAAATAGAAGTCACCATAAAAGACTTAATCATGTATAAAATGCAGGTTAAATCATGAAACAAGTCAGTATTTTGGGTGACTAGAGCCTGTTTTATTTGTGAGAAGTTAGGTTATAAAATAAAAGACTGCCCATTAAAGAAGAAGAAAGAACCACTGCCTCCCAAATCATCAGTCCATGCTAGAGTACATGCTATCCCTGAATATGATTTTAGAGCTTCTAAATTAGTGGTCGAAGGTATTATTCATGTTTATGATAGAATGCCAAATTTTGTTTAACCATGGTTCCAATCTCTATTTTGTTTCATAATATTTTTGTTATCACTTGGGCATTTAACCTAGACTACTGGATTATATGCTATATGCAACTATGGTTGTTAGAGATTCTTTGACAATAAACTTGATCTAATCATCTTACTTGATTTCTATTAGAGAACACAAACTTCTTACTGTTTTGGTTCTCATAGAGATTTAGAGTTTTTATATTATATTTAGCATAGATTGGCTATCTTTTTATCATACCAATATATATTATTATGCAAAAATGATCACTTTTTAAATACTAGATCACTCTATCTTCTACTTTGAGGGTATTAGGTATAATTTAACTCATTGTTTGATATCGACACTTCAAACTTATTATCGTATGCAAAAGGCCTATTTCTGTTATCTTGTATATGTAAAGGAGCAAATCAGATCAAGAAACTAATTTAGATAAAAATTCTTGTAGTTAGAGAGTTCCCTAATGTATTCCAATATGGCTTGCTTGGATTACCTCTAAATAGGGATGGTGAATTTGATATTGATTTGGTCCCTAAGGCAACTCCCAATATCTAAGCCTCCCTATAGAATGACACCATTTGAGTTAGTAGAATTGAAGAAGTAATTATAAGAATTGTTAGATAAGAGTTTCATTCGACCCAGCGTCTTACCATAGGGTGCTCCGGTACTGTTAGTTAAGAAGGATGGAACGTTGAGGCTTTGTATTAATTATAGACAACTGAATTAGGTGACCATCAAAATCACGTATCCTCTACCCAGAATTGATAATTTATTTGATTAATTACAGGGTGCATAAGTATTCTCTAAGATTGATCTGAGATCAGGTTACTATCAGTTGAACATCAAGAAGGAGGGTGTTTTAAAAACAACCTTTAGAACTCAATATGGTTACTATGAATTTTTAATAATACCTTTTGGTTTGACTAATGCCCTTGTAGCTTTTATAAAACTGATGAATATGATATTTCAGCCACTCTTAGATGATTATGTAATTGTATTTATTGATGACATATTAGTATATTCAAGGAGTAATTAGGAGCATGAGGAACCACCTAAGAAATATATTATTCATACTAAGAGAAAAGAAGTTGTATATAAAGTTCAATAAATATAATTTTTGGTTGAAAGAAATTGCTTTCCTAAGCCATGTGATTTGAGAGAAAGGAGAAGTGGACAAGAGAGGAAGAGAGAAAGAAGAAGGAAAAAAAAAAGAAGAGGAGAAAATTGGGGCTTAGGGTCTTTCTGCGTAAATCTTCTCTTTGGGATAAAAAAATCTCAAAGACAAGTGTTCTAATCCTTTTCTACTATAATTCTAATCTTTGCTTTTACCTTGAATATGAAAATTTTGAATAGTTCTAGCCTTGTAGCTGATATCTCTCTTGTTAGATATATCGATTGGAATCTAAAAATTTTTAAGATTCTGACCTTTCTGCGTTGAAATCCAAAAATAGACTCATAGTTCTTTCTTTTGATACTAGGTTTGATAGATTTAGAGTTAATTTGTCTATCCAAATATATAATTGAATCGACCCTATAAATTCTATAAAATAGAGATTATAAGTTCTGATCTTTTATTATTGATTTACTTGTAACTCTCTATTAAAAACTCTAATTTATACAAAACTTAATTCATTAGAACTCAAACTTATAGATCTTTCTTTTGATACCTAGATTAAAAGATATGGATTCCAAATGACTACCCAAATTTCTATTTCAATTGACCTTATGGATTTTATAAAATAGGGACCATAATTTCTAACCTTCCGATACTAAACTACTTATAACTCTAAGTTGAGAACTGATTTAAGCAAAACATATTTTGTTAGAAAGTAGACACACGAATCTTTCTGTGAATATCTAGATTGAAATATTTAGAGTACAAATACTTATCCAATCACCTATTGAATTCGATCCTATATTTTCTATAAAATAGAGATTTTATTCCCTGACCCTTGGTTACCAAATCATTTGAAACTCTTTGTTAGAAAGTTTAATTTATATAAAACTTATTTTATCTAAAAGTAGATTGATTTAGTTTTTCTAATAACATGTTCTTGAGTAATTTAGAGCAAAATTGGTTATTCAAATAATTCATGAAATGTGCCTTTTAATTTCTGCCAAAATTGAGATTTTATTGGTTCTACTTGTTCTTGTTTCATCCTTTTGGAAATTGATTTTAGTTAAAATCTTTTCTTCGATTGATCTTTATATTATTGCTTCGAATCCTTGTATGCTCTTGTTTTTATTTTTTTTAAAATTTAAATGTATTTGTGAGAGAATATGTTTGCGTCGTATTAACTCATAAAGGCACATGTATATTTCATTATTCCGCATGTGCTTCTGAGATGTGCCAATTTTATTGTTCACAATAACCTTTTGTACTTTGGTGTTTTATGAGATAATGTGACCTTTGCCAGAAATAGTAAAGGAGTTATGCTTAAAGCTCGCGATGCTATACCGACTCCTTATGACTTCACTCAGTCATGGGTGGATGGAGCTCCCAGATGTAGAAGACTTATGTTTGGTAGTCATCCAAAAATAGATGAATCATACTATGTATGTGATCCTAATATACACTGTGTTTTTTATATGATATCCAAAGATTTAGTTATGTACTTCTATATGTGCTTTGGAAAAGAATGAAATGAATGCAATACTCAAATATGACATTTGAGTTTTTGTTTCTTATTTGTTATATTGATATGCTCCGAAATATTTCATATGCTATTGATATATTTCGAAATATTTTATTTGTGATTGATATGCTTCAAAACATTCCATATTCCATTGATATGCTCTGAAATATCCTATGTGCCATTGATATACTCCGAAATATCCTATATGCCATCGATATATTCTGAAATATCATATGTACCATTGATATGCTCAAAAATATTTCATATGCCCTTGATATGCTCCAAAACATTTTATACGTCATTGATATGCTTCGAAATGTTTCATATGTCATTGATATGCTCCGAAATATTTCATACGTCATTGATATGCCCCGAAATGCTTCTTACGTTATTGATATGCTCTAGTTACTATTTGTTTCCATTTGTTATGAACCAAATATATTTTAAATGAAATGATATTTATAATTCTATATCTAATGAAATGATATCCATGAATTATTGTATCCTGCCTTGCATTTTGATACTAATCTTGCTTGAAGCTTCTCCTCTTTCCATGGATATGTTTGCCATGGATATGCTTGCTGTTGCTATATAACAATTTTTCATGATAGCTTGCCTTTCACTGAATTGTCAGAATTTGACTAAGGCAGTAGAAAGCTATTCAGATTGTAAGCAAGTCTTTGTGGGTTATTGTGTTATTGTTGTATAAATGTATTTTGTATGTAATGAAATGTTGTTGAACGGATTTGAATTGATATATCATGTAAAAAATTTAAAAAAGACCTTTTACGTTTGAAATTTTGGAATGCTAAGTTTAATTTGTATAACGATATAAACGTATGATAAATGTTGATGTTATAATTGAATAGATTCCCACACTTGTAGATTATGATGTGGTTATTGTTTAGTTAAGTTAGCTTGGATTTTTATAAATATTTAAGTGATGTGATGTATGATTATAAACTATATAGGTTTTATGGATGTGAATTTTAATGTATGAATGTTTCTTAGTATCCTCAAATGTTAGTTTAGATCCTGGATTTTGATTGTGATGAATTATCATGTTATGGATTTAAGATAGTGTTACAACTCCTGAATGTGATAATTCGGGGGCATGACACATTGATGACATAATAGATCTTGAGGATCATTAAAATATTTGAGTTGATAGATATTTGATAATTTGTCTTATTGTTTAGATCTTAACTAATTTAATTATTATTTTTTTGATCATCGAATTAATGAATCGGCTTACCATGAGCCGAGGCCATTTAGTAAATTTGTCATCGACAGAAAACCCCAACTTACTTCATTGTATACATGAGTCATTCTTTGCTATCTTTGTTTCCCTCTTTTCCTCTTGTGTTACTGTTGCTACTCTCTTTTGCTCATCTCTTTTGCTTTTCTTCTTCATGACATATGATTGATGGGGATGCTAGGGAGAGTGGCGCTCGATGTCCTCCTCCTTATAGATGTAGCGGTACACATGGTTGTCAATGCTCTTATGTGTGCAGACCTCATGGGCCAGTTAGTATTTAGCATAATCAACCTTACGACAATAGTTTGATAGGAGGATCATGGTAGCACCAATGTGGAAGAGGCAGTTGGAAAGGAGCATCGAGCACTGGTTGCCAATGTAGAAGTTGGGGGGTGATTAGTAGAGACAACAAACATATTAGCGTGATGATGCACCTGGAGCAGGTCCCACGCTAGGTTGATGGAGATCAACCCCGTGCTACAACCCATCCTAAAGAGGTTGAAGCAAAAGACGTTGCTCTTTTGCTTGTACTTGTTGATGATTGTCACCGAGAGGGATGACATCAGGGAGAAGAGGCTGCAATTGATGATGAAGATGTTGATATCACTGGGCTTGAGGCCCATCTTCTTCATTAGATTGTCTCTGGTATGTGGTGGTTCACTGATGAGAGGTGAGTCTTTGTGTCGAGACTAGAGAGCTAGATGCTATGAGAAAAAGAAAAAAATGAGATAAAAAAAAGTTAGAGAGGAAAATTTTAGGGATGAAAGAAGACATATAACTAAAATTTTTGTTTTTTGTTAGATAAAACTCTATATTTTTCTTTTTACACTTTTTTCCAATGACAAAACTCATATATTTATAGGACCATAGATGAGAATTACAAGGCTCAATTATTAAGGCTTCATTCATATATTTTTATTATATATAACATATCTAATTTACTAGTGGTTCATTATCTTCATAACCTTCTTTTTCATGATGATCTTTACATTAGTATAACATCTCCGTTCCTACTAAATTCTAAAGGTTATAATTATTTTTTCTCATGTGAACATAAGAGAGATTTCAATTTTTTTTAGTTAAGTTTAATTCTTTTAACATCCCCTTAAAACTTAATTCATTTTTATCACACATTTTCATCTTGAAAAATAACTTTGAATTGAAGGGCTTGGTGAAAATATCCATAACTTATTATTGGATTTGATAATGAAACTTTCTTCTCCTTTAACATCAATATGCTCATTTCATTCCTAATAGACTAGGTTTTTAGCTAATGCAATCGTTGACATATTATTAACATTTATCTTTGTAGCTTTATCTTATGAATAATTGACTTTATTCAAGAGCCTCCCTAACCATATAATATGTCATACACATGATGTTGCCACAATATATTCCACTTGACATGTAGATAATATCACAATGTATCAATAAGTGAAAGTAGTGTTGCCTATATAAAAAAATAAAGCTAGTTGTACTTTTTTAACCTTATGGAGTTCTGCTCCAATTACTATCGGAATAGCTAACATATCAAAAATCATTATAAAATGAATATAGTAGATCATAAAATATAGTATATTTGATGTAGTGTAAAATTCTTTTAGCGGACTTATGTGTCTCGACTTTGATTCTTCTATAAATTAACCTACTAATTCGGTTCCATATAGAATATTCGATCTCATGCAAGTTAGGTATCTTAAGCTTCCTACTAAGCTTTTGAAATAGGTTAGATCAATTATATCATCATCAAATTATCTTGAATGTTTGATATCATATTCAACCAATGTGTCAGCTGATTTATAATCTTTCTTCTTGAATCTTTTAAGAATCTTCTTTGCATATCTTTCTTATGAAATAAAGATACATTCTTTATTTTATTTCACTTCAATACTAAAGAAATAAGATATGAGCCAAATGTTGGTCATTTCAAATTCTTGAACTATTGTTTATTTGAGTTCTTAAAACATAAGTGAGTTGTTTCTTGTAAAGACATGATCATCAACATATAAGTAAAAAAAGTAGGATATCGATAGTTTTGTTCATCTTCTTATTAATAACACTTTCATAAGGATATTGTTCATAATTATCTTGCTTGAAATAGACATCAATTCTAGCATTCCTAACCCTAGGTACTTACTTTAACCTATATAAAGTTTTTTTTAAACTTAAAAACTTTCTTTTCATACCCCTTTTTTTATATAACTCAATAGTTGTTCTATGTATACTTTTTCTTTAAAAAAAATTATTCAAAAATATAAATTTAATATTTATTTGATAAATTGATCAATTATTTTGTGCCACAATGAATAAAATCAATATAATAGTTCCATTTAGATAACAGGGACAAATAACTCATCATAGTCGATGTTAGATTTTTGCTTGTAATTCTTTGCCACCAATCTAGCTTTATACTTCTCAACTCGATCTTGTGTATTTTCTTGATTTTGTAAACCTATTCAAATTTTGTCCTTGAGGTAATGTTGCTAGCTCCCAAGTTTTGTTTTTCATGATGAAGTCTCTTCATCCATATTATCCTTCTACCTTTTATCTTTCATGACATCTTCATATTGAAGTGGTTTACTATCTACAATGAAACAAACAAGATGCAATTCATCTGTTATCTCATATAAACATCTCTTAGACATCTTATTCTTTGAGGTATTAGATTTTGTTCATCTTTATGTAACTCTTTAATTCTTTTTATCTTAATTTCATACACCTTCTTCATTGAACTCCACGTCCCTACTTATAACAATCTTTAAATTGTTAGAATTAAATAATTTGTAGGCCTTGGATTTACCATCATACCCAATAAAGATGAATTTGAAATTCTTATCTTCCAGCTTAATTCTTCTTTTATCAAGTACATGTTCATAACCAATGCACCAAATATCTTGATATGTAAAACTTTCGATTTTCTTTTAGTCTATGCCTCTAGTGGAGTTTTGTTCTCTAAGCTTGATATAGAGCATCAATTTAGGATGTAGATGACACAAGCTATTGTTTTGGCTCAAAATTTTTTGGACATATCTTTGGTCTTGATCATACTTCTCACCATATTAAGAATATGGTGCTATGAGCTAATATCGAATGTCATACTCATCATAAAAATCTTCAAATGCTTTCAAGGTGAATTCACCACCTCAATCGAAGTAGATGGTTTTAATATAGAAGTCACTTTCATTCTCCACAGAAGTATTAAACTTTTCAAACATGCTAAAGACTTCTCTTTTTTTCTTTCAAGAAATAAACCCAAGTTTTTTTATATAATCATTAATAAAAGTTAAAATATAGTGATGCTTATCAAAAGATGTCGAAGCAATAGAGCCATAAACTATGACATAAATAAGTTGAAGTGAACTTTTTGCTCAATAAGTTGGAGCAAAACTTCTTTTTTGTTTGGCTAAGACACACCCTTCATATATTTGACTTGGGTGTTGCATATAGAGAAAATTATTTATCATCTTTTTTGTTGATAGCATCTTGAGATCTTTGAAGTTCAAGAAGTCCTTCACATAAGTCTTTAAATATTATATTACATCATGGTTAATGGTTAAGATAAATAGTCTTTTTTTTTGACATATCCACTTGAGTAATTAAACAATTTGTGTTGCTTTTAATAAAGAGTTGTTTGTCGTTCATATTAATATCAAACTAAGAATATTATTATTTATATCTAACACATAATAAATATTTAAAAAATTGATGACTTTCATCTATGCATCAATATGTTACCTTTGCCTTTCATAAATATTTTTGAGAAGTTATTAAAGTAGACTTGTCCATTCATAATTTCATCTAACTCTATAAATAGATTTTTGTAACCACACATATGATTGCTAGCTCTAGTGTCCAAGGACGACTTGTATTGTATGACGATATACTTTTTTTATATGTTAGAAATGAAAAAAAATCTTTCTTCTTCTTTTCAATATAGTATTTTCTTTAACTTGATTATTTTAGTGGTAATATCATTTGAAAGCATAATAATTATATATTTTGCAACAATGGCATTGAAATTTGGAACAATTATGCCCTTGGCCTCTTGTATCTTCTCTTTCTTCTTCTTGTTTTGGACTTTGATTTTTTTTATTATTTCTTCCTTTCTCTTGGGCATGTCCTATACCATGACCATGGCTTCTTTCATGTTCCATGGCTAAGATCACTTGATCTTTTATTTCTTTCTTTCAAAGTGTATTTACAGAATTAGTTTTATTACATCTTGTTTCTTTATATTGACTAAATATTCATGTGCTTGTAAATAATCTATTAGCTTATCAATAGCTATTTAGTTTAAATCTTTGATTCTTGGATAGAGTTCATAATGAAGTTAGAACTTTTCATACAGTAATCGGAGTACTTTTTTTTGACCATATATACATTTTCCAGATTCTCATAAATTTTTTTAATTGACGGACATTGGTAAAAACTCTTGTAAAATAATTTGAAATAGTATCAGATTCATTCATTTGTAATCTTTTAAATTTAGCTATAAGTGATTGAATTCAAAATTTTCTCACCTTTTCAACTCTTTAAGAAAAAGTTTTAAAGAATCACCCGAGTATCTTTGAAGGTGTTGGCGATGGTAACTTTTTAAAAATTGCCTTTGTCTAACCCTTTGGTAGACGAGGAAGTGCACCTTTTTATCTTTTTTTCTTCATGTTTTTCAAAAAATCTCTTTGGCTCACCGTAAGGATAATACTATTTTGAGACCCTAGTCTCTCTCTATCATCTCTCAAATGTCTAATGATCCAAATAAGACCTTCATCTAGATGCTCTGATTTTTGTAGTTGTCTTTTGTAAAGCAAAGCACTTGAAGTTGTATGCTATTAACCATTTTGAATTGTAATACACTTTGATGGGAAAAGAAAAGTTAAGATAAAAAGAGAGTTAGAGAGGAAGAATCGGATGAAACAAGAGGCAAAATTAAATTTTTTATTTTTTTAGATAAGCCTCTATACTTTTTTTTCTTTTTTTTTCTCAAGACTTTATTCATATACTTTTATTATTATATATAATCTATCTAATTTGTGAGTGGTTATTAATTTTGTAACCTCTTTTGTGGTGATCTTTATTATGGTGTAACCTCTTCATTCACCTTTTTTATGGTGTCTTTTCCTATGTGATAACGAGAGAAGTTTCAATTATTTCTTTTAATCAATTTTATTCTCTTGACAAGATGTGTATTTGGAGTTCTACTGAGTGGCCTCGGTCTGTGAAAACTGACTTGAAGTAAATATAATTGATGAGATGGTACGAGAGAGCCACCAAGATAAAAAAAAATGCTGTGATGATTAGGAGTAAAAGAAGAATAATGAGACAAAAAAAAACTGTGTTGAAGCAAGATTTTGTGGGAATTAAGTAAAAAAATATGATTATTTATCTATGACATTTTATAAATAATAAAAAACTTAAAACAAAAAATATAAATTGAAAAATGAATTGTAAATGGTACTCACTTTATTTCTATTAACCTGATGAACAGCCACATCGTTCATCTCGCCATCGAAGAAAACTCTTCTCCGCCGATATGGGCCCGGAGGATGTTCGCTCGTCGGCCTTCTCGGCGAAGCCCTCCGTTGCTCCCTCGTCCAGCTTCGCGCCAGCGACGCCCTTTCCCCCCTCCTTCCCCGCCGACAAGAAATCAGTGCGTTTCTTTTTCCCCTTCGATCTTGATCCTTTGATGCAATAGCTTTAGGGTTTCGATCGTGGATCAACGTCTCACCTTTTCAACTCTTTAAGAAAGGTTTTAACGAATCACCCGAGTATCTTTGAAGGTGTTGGCGATGGTAACTTTTTAAAAATTGCCTTTGTCTAACCCTTTGGTAGACGAGGAAGTGCACCTTTGAGCTGGTATTTTCGTGTGCTGCTGTGGCTTATTGGCAAGTACTGCCCTTGTGTTGCTCTCTCTTAGATGCTCGCGAACAGCAAGAACCTTCTTAAGGTGGTCATATCTCCACGTCGATTTAGGTCAAGCAAGATTCTTCTCGTGACGAAACATTTAGTTCCTTTATTTTTTTTGAGAGATCATGCATTTTCTCTTCAAACCAAGTGTATTCCTTGATCTTTGTTGATCACTTAATATATCACCAAGAAATGCTTGTTGGAAGCACCTTATCTTGCATGGTATCTCATGTGGTCAATTCATAGGATGTGAAATACTTTTCTCCGTAGGCATCATCTTATGATTCATGCTCTGATTCATCATGCTTTTTTCTCAGTTGACATCATCTTTTTTTTCAATAGACATCATGTGCTGATCATAAATATACCGTGCCCATAACTTTGCTTCAATATATTTTAAATATATTATGTTTCAATTGCAAAAATTATGTAAGTTAATTCTATACAATATTGTATTAATTTTTTCCTTAAAAACCTCTATACCTTGAAGGGTAAAGCCATACACTAGACCCTTCCTATAGGTCCTGCACTTGTAGCAATCTCGTGCAATTTTGTGTAAAGCATTTGCCAAATGAATAACAAATACTATATTAAGACAATCTATCAAGGAATTGAAGTTAGTTTTTTGTGAAACTTGGAGCATCTACCATGAAGAAACTCAGGTAGCAGTTGCACAAGATTTCTAAAGTTCTCGAGCAATTACTTGAAGCGAACACTTTATTCTAGGTTGTTGGACAACCACCGTCTTCTCTTCCCCTCCATCCTCTGCATTCCTTCTACAAATACAGATCTGGCTTTTGACCATTGTCATTTGTGAATGATGTTTGACAATTAACAAGGTTGAAGAGCAATGGTGTCTAAGAAGTGCTAATGTTTTGTGTTCCTTCATATGAAGTAGTTGAAATGGCAGTGTAACAGAGGCAGAAAGATAAAAATGCATCTTTACAAGATCCCAACAAGCGAAAACTTATTTCAACAGATGTTACAAAAGTGGGGTATGAGTTTAAGAATAAAAATTACATGGTCAACATGCAAGGATGAACGAGAAATAATGTCTACATAGGGGTTCATTGAGCTTAAGGTGGTTGATTTACTACCTGTAGGTGACATGTCCATTTCTGTGACTGATTATATATCAATGATCTGTTTACTTTATCTTAGCCGAAATGGGTGGAATATTATTCTTTCTTGATGATATGATTGAAGTGTTAGGCCTCAAATTTATTACATAGTTAAGGGCCCAATAATATGAATGGTTGAACTGTTAAGTTTCTTTTTGTTATACCTTCCACATCATTGTTCCATGTTCTTAGTTTTTTTTCTTTGAAGTATTAGTTAAGTTTTCTAATCTTGGTTTTATTTTTTACTAAGCTTCTCCATGGAAACTACTCTATTCTCTGTGCTGTAAATTTTATCGCCTGGTGTTAGAGAGTAAATAGGGTGAATTCTCAAAAAAAAATCCGTCTTTTGGGTTTTCACAGGAAGTGCCCTGCATTTTTAAAATTTTCAGACAGTGTTCCTTTTTTGCCTAGTACTCGGAATACCCCAGTCACCTTTCCTTTTCATTTTCTTTTTATAATGAATCGGTCCATAGGGTGAACTAAACCAATTATAATATTTTCAACAATACCACAAAAACCATAATGCAATACAAAAACAGTGTAATAGTGTTTTGAACAATACTAAGGAAAACTATAACACTACCAAAAATCACTGTGTTATAATGTTTTTATACTGTGTTATAGTGTTTTCCTAGTATTGTTGAAACTTGAAAATACTAACGATTGCAGTGTAACAATATTGTAAACATGTTTTTTACAAAATTTATATAAAACACTATGTTACAGTGTTATAGTGCTTTTGTATTGTGTTGCAGTGTTTTCTGCTGTGTTACAGTTTTCCTGCTATTGCTGAAAACACTATAACACCAGTGTTGTCAAAGGCGCTATGTGTTAAAAAGCACCGATGATCTAAAATGCTTGAGTGCTCGCTTGAGTGAAGGAAGGTGCTTGCCAATATAAAAATCTAAAAATATAATTAAGGAGAAAGACGATAATTAAAATAAAAATTAGACAGAATATAGATTTTATATCACTTCATAATCAAAATATCACCACTAAAACATTGGTAATTCATTTAACATTTATAAAGCATTAAAGTATTAAATTGACCAAATATAATAACAAAAATAACAAAACAAAAGAAAATTAACATCAAAAGTCCAATAATTTTGACAAGAATTTTAACAATGATAATTTAAAATCCTAGCAGTGACAAATTCAATAATTAATATATTTCAATGGCAGATGGGCTTATTAGGGGGAGAAGGAAATAGGAAAAGTTGAGGACATTGGTTGGAGGGGAAAGCTAGTTGCTAGCATGGAAAGAGGTTGGGGAAGAAGCAAATAAAGAAAGAAGAAGAGGAGGGCGGGGAGGAGAGTGGGGAGGGTGTATCGTCGAGCATCGGTGATGTTGAGAGCCATCGGGAGAGTGAGAGATGGAGAGAGATGAGGGGGTGTCGATGAAAGAGAGAGAGCCAATCGAGAGGGGAGGTGATTCTGTTAGGGTGAAGCAGAGAGCGGGGGAAGGGGGCTATACAGTGGTTTAAAAAGGCGCTCGGGCACTCGCCTAAGCGCTTGGGCGAGGCGAGGTGAGGCCCGAGCGCCTCGATTGGCTTCCAGGCAACGCGCTTCAAAGAGGCGCCGCCTGGGCGCTTGCCCGAGCCCAGGCGTCGAGCGCTTCAGGTGAGCGCTTGGGTTAAACCGGGCAATCGAACCAGATTTTTACATCTGGTTCAGTCTAATGTGATTTAGTTGGTTCGATTGAACCAACTAAATCATCGATAAATCGATTTCCCCAACCCTAAACCTCGCGATTAGCCTCTTCGTCTGCCGCCGCTCTTGCTGCGTTGCTTGCGCCGCCTGCCTGTGCCTCGCTCGCGCTCTGCTTCCGCCTCGCTGCTCGCGCCTTATAATAATATATTATTTTATTTTTAATACTATTAATTTTTATTTATTTGAAATTATTGTTAGGTTTCAGGATAAATGACAAGTGTTCAGAGCAACTCAATTGATTCTATGATGACATTAAAAAAAGATCTTGCATGGAAGTATAATTATTTAAAGGATCCGAAAGATCCTAATGCAGTGACCTATATGTTTTGCGACAAGACAACTAAAGGTGGTATTTTTCGTGCAAAACAACATCTAGTAGAAAATTTCAAGAATACAACAGCTTGCAAAATGTGTCCACCTGAGGTTAAAGAAGAGTTGCTGAGTTATATGAATGAAAAGAAGATAACAAAGAATGAATCTTACGGGAATTTACCAGAAGATGATGTTGAATATCTGAGGGACGAAGAAGAAGATTATTCTTTGAGTATTAACCAAAGTGGGAAAAAAGTATCTGACAGAAAAGGAAAAGAAGTTGTGAGTATTAAGAAGGCTAAAACTGGATGCAGATATGTTTGAGATCACGAAACAAGGGTAGCGAGGCTTAAAATTTAGACAAACAAATATAAGTGATGCTTGTGATAAAGAAATAAGAGGAAGAACAATTCAGCACATTGCTCGCTTCTTCTATCAGGCTGGTCTTCCTCTTAGTACTACTCGTTTAGACAGTTTTAAGGAAATGATTGAAGCTATTGGAAGATATGGTGCAGGATTAAAACCTCCAAGTTATTATGAGATGCGAGTTCCATTGTTGCAAAAAGAGTTGAATTATACAAATGACTTACTAAAGGGTCATAAAGAATCATGGGCAACACATAGTTGCTCTATTATGTCAGATGCTTTAACTGATAAGAGACGCAGGAGTACAATTAATTTTATGGTTAATTGTTCTTCAGGGACTATGTTTGTGAAATCAATAGATGCTTCATCTTTTGTAAAATCTGGAGATAAGATATATGATTTACTTGACAAGTTTGTGGAAGAAATTAAAGAACAAAATGTTGTTCAAGTCATAACCGACAATGGAAGCAACTATGTATTAATTGGTAATATTCATCTTTTGAATTTTTTAAAATTTTAATTATTTTATCTTCAATTAAATGTATTAAACCCGTAAGTCTTATCATTTTTGTTATCTTTTGTCTCAGGTAAATTACTTGAATAAAAAAGACAACACTTATATTGGATTCCATGTGCGGCACATTGTATTGATTTAATGTTGAAGGATATTGAAAAGATCCTAGACATCAAGAAAACTTTAGAAAGGGCAATTTTTATTGTTGGATTTCTTTATAATCATATTGGGGCTTTGAATATGATGAGAGAATTCACGGGCAACAAAGAATTAGTGAGGTATGGTGTCACCCGATTTGCTACTTCATTCTTGACATTACAGGGTGTGCATCGTCAAAAACATAATCTGAGAAATATGTTTACTTCTGAGAAATGGGTAACGAGCAAATGGGCAAAAGAAACAAAAGGTAAGAGGGCTACTGATATCATCTTAATGTCATCCTTTTGGAATCGTGGTTTATATATTAAAGGTAATGGGCCCTCTTGTTGAGTCCTTGATTGGTGGATAATAAAAATAAGCTGATGGATATATTTATGAGATTATGGCTAGAGCAAAGGAGACGATTAAAAGGTCTTTTAATGAAAATGAAGAAAAATATGAGAAAATTTTTACAATCATTGACGAAAGATGGAATTGTCAACTTCATCGTCCTTTACATGCAGCAGGATATTATTTGAATCCTGAATTCTTTTATACGATTAAATCTGTTGGGTTTGATGCAGAAGTTTTGGATGGGTTATATCAGTGCGTTACAAGATTAGTTCCAAGCGTTGAGGTGCAAGATAAGATTATTCGTGAATTATCTCTGTATAAAAATGCCGAAGGTCTTTTTGGAATTCCAATGGTAGTTCGATCCAGGACAACTACGTCTCCGGGTATTAATAATTTGAGATAATTAATTTTCATTGATAGTATGTTATTATGTTATTGCTAATAATAATATAAATTTTACAGTTGAATGGTGGAGTCTATTTGGAAATTCTACCCCGAACTTACAGTAATTTGCTATCAAAGTACTTAGTTTGACATGTAGTGCTTCGAGTTGTGAGCGAAACTAGAGTGTTTTTGAGCATGTAAGAATCAATAAATATTTTTGTTTCAATTAATTTATTTATTTAGATAGATATATTAATATATTTTTAAATTATATGACATGATAGATTCACTCAAAGAGAAGGAACCGATTAGAACATCAGCGATTACATGATCTTGTTTACATAAAGTATAATCAAGCTTTGAAGACTCATCATAATTTGCGAAATACAATTGATCCAATCTCACTACAAGATATTGATGATTCAATGAGTGGTTGGTGGGAGAAATGGGTACGAACTTGCAAGATGCCGAAGACGAGCTTGTATTTGAAGATGATAGATTGGCATGAGGAGATGTGGCAAGAGCTTCGGGTGCTGGAGAATTACAAACATATACAAGACAGATGACAAGGAGAAAAATGAGTACAAAAGTATCAAGCTCGACTCCTGGTATTGGTGAAGACATTGAGAATGAAACATATTTTGATGAAGAGGAAGGATAAGATGAAGAGGATGAATTCAATAAAGATGATTTATATAAAAATGACGATAATATTGATGATGATGAATGACTTTGATGTAAAATTTTATTTTTTGATTTTTGGAACTTTTTAGTAATGTGACATTGTGAGTTTGTACCTTAGATTTTCTTCATTTAATAGTATATTTTTATTTAAATAATTATATTTATAAATTTTTATATTTTAGCGCCTCGCCTTGCTTCGCTCGGACTAGCGCCTCGGGCGATTTTAGACCTTGGCGCCTTTTAGCGCTTAGCGCTTTTTAAATCATTGGGGCTATACCACTATGCTTTGAGGTCATCGAGAGTCACTGGGAGAGAGAGAGAGAGAGAGAGAGAGAGAGAGAGAGAGAGAGGGTAACATTGTCGGGGGTGGAGGGAACAACATAGCAAGGCCGTGAGAGAGAGACAAAAGATGGAGGTACTATCGTGAGATATAGAGGGACAACTCGGTAGGAGCACAAGGATTAGCACCAACAGAAGGTGGAGAGGGATGAAAAGACAGAGAGGGAAAGAGAAGAAGACACCTCTGTTGGCAAGGGGAGGCATCGCTCACTTGCACATAAACGATGGTCATTGGCTTGCACGCTCACTCGGAAAAGTGGATCTTGTTGCCTTGCATGCAGACGAAGTGCTGTGATGATTAGGTTAAGGGAAGAGGGGTGACACACGGAGAAAGGGGGGTCAGGGATAGGGATTGTTATCTAGCTTGGTTGAACCAAATCAGTTAATTTAAGTTCAACTCAAGCTCATTTAAAGTCAATCTGGGCTAGATGAGTGGTTGGGCCACCCAATGTTTAGGCCTAGGCACGTCTAAGAAGTGCCTAGTTGAAGGCGCTTGCTCCAACCCTTGTTTAGGTGCGTGGGCCTCGCCTCGCCTTGCCTGCATGCCTAGGCAAGTGCTCGAGCACTTGTTGAATTCATTGTGTAGCACAATATAAAAATATAGGAAAAGGGAGGGAATGGGAGGGAAAGGGGGGCAGGGCTGGCTACCAAATAAGGGGTATTTCAGGTATTCGGCAAAAAAAGATAGGAATTCTAGAAATGGGGGGCACTTCCCAGGAAAACCCCAAAAAGGGGTTTTTTTTTGGGTATTTGCCCAAGGAAATACCCATGCATAGTTGTGTGATTAAGTTTATGCATTTGGTTACACCATCTACTGCTGCATGTTGCTTTCTTTATTACCTTTTGAAGAATGGTCTTGTGTGTTTGACGTGTGCCATTAACTTTGTACTGAGATGATTGGTTGGTCAGTGGCATGAAAATGGAAGTGAACATTTTATTGCAACTTGATGTTTTTTCAAGGATATATTTCTCTGTTATATTTTTTGTTATTAAAAATGTCATGGTTTTACTAGTATATGAAACTTTACTGCAGGCAACATGCAACTAGATTATTCAGTTCTGCTCCTATTATTAAACGGAATGATGCTTATACTCTTGAGACAGCAGATGGCGTTACTGTTGTAGTTCAGGGCATGATAAACAAAGAACGTACAAAAGATAATGGTTTTCCTCTTGAGGTGTGTAATCATTTTTGCTTTTATACTAATAATTCAGTAAATTCGTGAAAATCCTCCTTGACACTCATATTTAGTCCTGATAGTCCATTGTTTGATTAGTGAATTTCCGATGTTCTCTGAAAAGTGTCGTATTTATGTAATTATAAGTTATGAAAGAAATCCTTCATCTTGAAGGACTTCAAACTGATTCAAAATACAAAATTAATCTACAACTACATGGAGGCTGGGAGAAGATTAGGCTTGTATGACCTGGTTTTGTAAACCACTGTCAGCGCAGTTAGTGCCATAGTTTAGCATGAAGAAATTTGTCAACTATATAACTTCTAGCTCATTGTATTTACAGGTCTGCAATCATTTCTTGATTGGATTCCCATATAACTGGGATCATTATGCTGATGAGTATTCTAATAAGAGATCAACTTCAACCTCTCCTGGAAAGTTGTCTTCTCTTGATGAAGCATCCAAAGACTCAACTTCTACATTTCCAGTTCTTCTGGATGAGTTTCCTATATGTAGGGTCTTAAATTTTTTGACTTCTGGCGGGGACAATTTGACAACAAACTTCAGTGATCGTCTGAAAAATCTCTCCATGAGTGCTTCAGCAGAATCTGAAATGCAGGAGTCTTCATCATATCTGATGGAGGATCTTGGTAAGCATAACATGGACAACAATGATGGAAATATTGTTGGATCTGCTAGTTCAGTCGAACATCATGCTGAGGTTCTTACTTGTTCTAAAGAAGTTGAGTATTCTAGAAAAAACTTGAATGAAGATGATGGATATAGAATAACTGCGAGCAAGCAGGAGATGGTAGATATGCGGAAGAAAGCATCTTCAAACAACTCAAGGAAAATGGAGACATGCAGTAATTTATTTTCCTTCATTTCAGTTAACAATAATAGTACTAATCATTTGCAAGTTTCTGTTGATCGGAAGTTAGATCCTGATGGCTGTAATAACTCAGTGGAGGAGGGACGTAGTAGTATCTCAAATAGTCCATTGTTAGATGTTTCACATCTTGATTACAGTGAGAAACTGGGAGATGATGCAGCAGGAAGGCTATGCCATTCTGATAAATCAATAATAAATGACACAGATGGTTTGCCTATTCCCACAAATTTGGACAACAAAGATGCTTGTTCACCTCATGTGAAAAATGATGTCAAGTTGAAAATTTCTGATGTCATAGGAACATTGAAGGCCAGAACATGGCAGGAAGGAAGTGTTGGAACAAGATATGTAGAAGGTGAACTAAATGGCTTTGATCACTCCAAAATATCTGAACATTGTTCTACAAGTAAAGAAGGAGAATCTTCATCAGGCGAGATAAGTGGCATGTGTCTTGATACCTTAGAGAAGATTAAGAACTGTAATATTCCTTCTGTTGAGAATCCTACAACTCAGATGTGTTCAACAGTTGATATTGAACTAACTGGAGATTCAGAAATGGACATGTGCTGTCAAAAGGAACCTTTAGTGAAGGTTATTGAAGAACAAGAAAGAAAGACGGATAGCATTCAGAAACAAAATCAGGACTGTACTGAATGCATTGGCCAAAAAGATTTTACGCTCTTCTCTGCTTCTGCAGAAATTAGGCCATTAGCTGAAGATAAATTAACAGGCAAAACTACCTCCACTGGAACTGAAGAGCAGTTATCAACTGTTAAGGGTCATAACCATCCATGTGTAACTGGTTCTTGTACACGTGGTGGAGTTACACTTGGCGTACCTGCTTCTGTTTCTAGGTCAGAGGGCTCAAAAGGCAAATCAGTGTTCTCATCTAAAATGAAAGTTAAAAGGGTTTCTAAAAACTATGAAGTTGCAAGCACTAAGCTGGAGACAGGAGTGAACAAGCCAGATCATCTTAACTGTGAGGAGAAAGGTTTCAAACATACTTCTGAAGACCATGCCTCTGTGAAAGGTGACATTAAGGATGCATCGACTGGCAGTCCTGCTCAGGATCCCACTGTTGTTTCTCAGAATTGTACTTTTGACTCATTCAAACAGGAATTAGGTGCTGATCCTTTAAAATGCAGATTGCAGCCATCGCTTTTATCGAGTCATGCTGCCACCAAGGAATTGGAAAAACAAAATGATGAGCATGCTGTTGTTGCTATGGAGATTAATAGTCAGTCAAATGGATCTCCTAGATATTCCACAAATTATGCAGTTCAATCAGATATTCCAGTCATGAATTACTCTAGTGAAGATAAATCGTTGGAAATGATTTACAAGACGTTAATGGACAAAATGAATAACCAAGATGTAAGTCTTTTATATAGTGCCATTTATGCTACTTTTTTCATTGAATACAATTTTCTTCTTATTTACCATTTGTGTTGAAAACATTAGCAACATAAAATAAAAAATATGTAGAGTTTAGTGATCGTCCTCATTTGTTCTATTTGATGTTAAACTGCTTAAGGTTCCTAAAGTTTCAGTAGCAGAGGAGCCTAACAAAAGTAAGGGATCACATACTTCTAGGAGGAGGAAAATGTTGAAGCAAGCCTCATATGTAAGTCATCAGTTTAATTTATTTTGTTTGATACTCTCATTGGTTTCATATTTGAGTTTACTAAACTGTATTTTAGTTGGTAAAAACTATTTTCAAGAGTATTTAATATGACAATACTTTGCTGTGAGTAGCTTTAAGTCATTTAGATCGTGATTGTCATTAAGAACTGTCTTACTCTTTGAAATATGGACCAGTTGTTAAATGAATACTCTCATTGCTGAGTTCTAATACATTTGAAGAGTTTTTATTAAATATATAGTTGCTGTGAAGCATGGAACTTATCTAAACAAGGAAACTGCCTTGTTTGTGTTCTGAATTAGTTATACCAGCTTCTTCAAAATCTCTTGAAAACTAGCCATAAACAGAAAGACCAGCTTTATATGGTTCAAGCAATTTGATTTTTGAGAATCATTAAGTGATGCAGGACAAGTAGTGGTTGAGTTCTATTCTAGTCTTTTTTTAATGTGTTTTTTCTTATGTTAGGGTTAGATCAAAATTAGGTAATAGATTGGATTTTTTATTTGAGAATTTTTGATGTATTTTCATCATGGCATCTCTATTGTTTTTTTTTCCTTTCGACATTTTACATTTTGCTCTCTCTTGATATTATAAGTTGGTGGTACTCAAGAAATAGGAATATTGCCTGAGGTGGTTTGGATGTTCCAAAAAATTAGATCATTTGTGTACCCAAATCTAAATTCAAGGTGATATGCAAGTTGATGATTGGTATTGTTAATGTGCACTGATACTGTGCTGACATGTATTGCATTTAGTAAACATTTGTTCCTCTTTTTAGGTGGAATGGTTCATATTTAGCTCTATATACAAACATGTGGAGTGCCATGTGACATTGGGTCAAATTGTCAAAAAAGGTATTGATTCCTTTGATGTGGTCATGAATTTCTAAATGAATTAAGAATTATAAAAGAGAATATTAAAAATGATAACTATTCTCTTCCTCGACCAGTGATTATGCCAATGATCTACCCTTCTGACTTCCGTGAAAGGTTCTTACCTTCTTTCATTCCTTTTGGCCTAGATAAAACTGTGTAAATGTGTACTCCTTTGAATTAATAAAATATCATAAACATATGCATGTGATGCTCAAGTTCACTATTGCTTTTTTGTCTTTTAGAAGATGACAAACTGGGGGTTGTATTTAGTTGATCTATCTGTTACCCATTTCTTTTGAGATAGATAGGAATCTTGCATGGATTCTCATGCTCACCATTTGTGCACTCTTACAGTTATCCACACGCCAGATAAATTATCAAACACGTGTGACTCTTTGTTTGTAAATTTAGATTATCACCTATGAGAAGTTAGTTCTGGTTCTTAAGGCTTCTTATAAGCACATCTGTTTCTCCACATTACTTTTTGTGACTCCTGTATATTCATGGACCTGTATTTATATCCATGTACAGTTGTCAAACGTTGCTCCTTGACCCTACAACAAAAACAAAACTTAGTAATTTACCCCTTATTCAAGACCTGTTTCAGACCTAGTAGAACTGAAGTTCAGTTTGCATGAGACTAATGGTGATTACGGATAATCTTTCAACTCTATATGATGAGGCCTTTAGTTGCAACTCTTCTGACCTAAGAAGTTATGGTCCTTATGGAGAAAAGGAGTGGGATCATGTGTAATAGAAAGTAGAAGAGAGAAGAGGGGAATGTTGCTAGCTGGTTTTCCTCTCAAAACACACAACTTCAGAAAACAGACAAAAGGGATTGAAGAAGATACCAAAGAGAGCTAGAACAATAAGTATAATCTTTTATTAAGTAAAATATCATGAAAAGCTATTTGTTCTCAGCCTAGGGCCTTGGTATATGTAGGTTCTATAGACAATATTGAATCAAGCTATAATTTAAAGTGAAGATAAGAGATGGCCTTTCTTATTAGGATATCCATATTATCAAAAAAGTCCTACATGGTCATTGTAACCTTCATATATTGGATTGTTAAATGCATAACAATTCTGTCCCTACTCATATACCCATTTTAAAAATTAAGATTCTTAAGCAACAATAAAACTAAAAATAAGACTTTAATGCTCCCTAATATATTTTAAATAAAGCATGCAAATTAAAATGAAATGTCACTCAACTGGGACTTGACCTAAACGTAGACCTATCTACACTGGTCCTACAACACTCTTTAATTTTCCAAATATTAGTTGTGTTTAAGGTCTATATATATGTTTATGAAGTTACTTTGAGTGAGATGAAATTATTATTACTTTGGGTGTGATCATTAAAAGTGTGTACATCTTAATATGAGAATCCTAAGGTTGAATGGAAGAATAAATTTCCTTCCAACAAAGCAGTTTCTGTGGTATTGAAGCATCTGGATTCTTTTTAATCATTTCCATTTTGACAGTCTTGTTATACATGCAAAAGTTATGTTCAGACATTTTTTATTTCATGCACTTCACAGTTGAAAATAAGTTCTAAGTTTTAGTAATCTAAAACCATCTGATGGTCTTCAACTTTTTCCCTACAAATGTTTCACGACTTTCATTTGAGTTGTGCAAAAATCTCCTTTTATGTTTTACTTAAACATAGTCTTGGCATTTCCTAGGTACACCAATCACCACTTACCAGGGATAAGGCTAAGAAGTCATCTGTGGCCTTATCTGAATCTCTTAATTTTAGAAGATCTCGGTCAGGTAAAGTTTTGATACAACGGTGCAACTCAGTTTCATCATTTCCTATTGTTGAGGCTGATCTAGAATTTCAAGCATGAAATCTAATAAAGTGAAGCTTTTTTGCTTGCCATGTGGGATTGTCCACAGGACGATTGATCGTTCCACCCCTAGATAATGGTTGTCAGCAAATTATCTATGATGCGGTAAGTGTTAATACTTCAATTGTGGTGCAACTGCCTGCTGCATGCGCAAGCAAGCTCAGCCATAGGTCCAAGTAAACATTGTCTGCATGCACCAATGTTTTGACTTCTATGATTCTTTAGTGGCAACTGTAATTTGGAAATTATTCTGTACCACTCATCATTCTTCATCATTTCCTTGAAAAGATGGCTAATTGTACACCATTGAAAATTGTGTTATTATCACTCATCATTTCCATTCATGATTCTTTGGTTCTTGTACCTATCTTCTTGATAGTGGTACACATCCTTGCCCTCAGTGGGCTCATCATCCATATTACCATGCTTTCAGTTGCATCTCTAATACTTCATTGGGACAACTCATGACTTGTTACGTCCTTGTTCCAACTGAACAGTTTTGTTCCATGACCCAACATGGTCGCAGGCTTGTATTTGCTGGGTATTGCTTCTGTAATGGTTCTTGGAGTATACTGTAAAATATTATTTATTTTTCTTTATTTTTGCATCTTTGCAGAATGGTTCAATTACTGGGATTATGAGTGCTTATAATGTGCTGAGTTCTCCTAGCCAAGGTTTGTTCATGCCTATTACTTTCTGAAATTTATATATGACAATGAATGCATATATTTGTGCCACCTTTAGTTACATTTTACCTTTTTATATACCTCATTTGATCATTCTTTTGACTTTTCTATAATTTACTTTCATCAGGATGGAAAAAAAACTTACAAGCAAATTGCTTACTTGAATTAATATGATAAATTCGATGATTATATCATGTTTTAGTACCCCACTTGCCATATCATGTGTGCACTTATACATGCTGGAATGGAGAATATGCAGGTTGGTGAAAGAACCCAAAATGGACACTGTATTTATTACCTTGTAGTTTTTTCCTTTGTTGCCAGAAGCTAGTTTTGCATTATTCCACCTGTGCATGGATATCATACAAACAAGTTAATACCCAATAGGTTGTCTAGTTATTCTGCATATATCTAGAGCCGTAACTGATGTAAAATATGGTAAGTGGCAGTGATTTAAAAAGCGCTAGGCGACAAAGCGCGAGTCTAAAATGCTTTTGGCTTTTAGACGAGCGAAGCGCGCGTTAAAAAATTATAAATATAATTAAAAATATAATTATTTAAATAAAAAATACTATTAAATGAAGAAACTCTAACATATAAACTCACAATGTCACATTACAAAAGTTTCAAAAATCAAAAAATAAAATTTTACATCAAAGTCATTCATCATCATCAATATCATCGTCATTTTCATATAAATCATCTTCATTGAATTCATCCTCTTCATCTTGTCCTTCCTCTTCATTAAAATATGTTTCATTCTCAATGTCTTCAACAATAGTAGGAGTCGAGCTTGATGCTTTTGCACTCATTTTTCTCTTTGTCATTTGTCTTGTATATGTTTGTAATTCTCCAATACCTGAAGCTCTTGCCACATCTCCCCATGTCAATCTATCGTCTTCAAATACAAGCTCGTCTTCGGTATCTTGCAAGTTGGCACTCATTTCTCCCACTAACCACTCATTTGAATCATCAATATCTTGTAATGAGATTGGATCAATAGTAATTCGCAAATTATGACGAGCCTTCAAAGCTTGATTATACTTTATGTAAACAAGATCGTGTAATCGTTGATGTTCCAACCGGTTCCTTCTCTTTGAGTGAAGCATCTATTGACTTCACAAACATAGTTCCTAAAGAACAATTAACCATAAAATTAATTATACTCCTGCGTCTCCTATCAGTCCAAGCATCTGACATAATAGAGCAACCATGTGTTACCCATGATTCTTTATGACCCTTTAGTAAGTCATTTGTATAATTCAACTCTTTTTGTAACAATGGAACTCGCATCTCATAATAACTTGGAGGTTTTAATCCTGCACCATATCTTCCAATAGCTTCAATCATTTCCTTAAAACTATCTAAACGAGTAGTACTAAGAGGAAGACCAGCCTGATAGAAGAAACGAGTAATGTGCTGAATTGTTCTTCCTCTTATTTCTTTATCACAAGCATCACTTATATTTGTTTGTCTAAATTTTGAACCTCCTGCTTGCCCTTGTTTTTGATCCTTGAAACATATACAGATCCATCGGTCCTTTTTTAGCCTTTTTAGTACTCACAACTTCTTTTTCTTTTCTGTCAGATACTTTTTTCCCACTTTGGTTAATACTCAAAGAATAATCTTCTTCTTCGTCCTTGAGATATTCAACATCATCTTCTGGTAAATTCCCGTAAGATTCATTCTTTGTTATCTTCTTTTCATTCATATAACTCAGCAACTCTTCTTTAACCTCGAGTGGACATTTTTTGCAAGCTGTTGTATTTTTGAAATTTCCTACTAGATGTTGTTTTGCACGAAAAATACCACCTTTAGTAGTCTTGTCGCAGAACATACAGGTCACTGCATTAGGATCTTTCGGATCCTTTAAATAATTATACTTCCATGCAGGATCTTTTTTTGATGTCATCGTAGAATCAATTGAGTTGCTCTGAACACTTGTCATTTATCCTGAAACATAACAATAATTCCAAATAAATAAAATGTAACCGTATTAAAAATAAAATAATATATTATTATTTTAATAAATAAAAAAATTCTGTTAAGATGATATCATTAACGATATCTGATAAGATATCGTTAAATAAAAATTATGTTAACATATCGCTAATGCGATATCGTTAAATAAAAATTATGTTAACACTTAATATCATTATGATTATCTTGTTAAATAAAAATTATGTTAAGATATCATTAAATGATAATCGTTAAATAAAAATTATGTTAACACTTATACAGATATCATGCGATATCTATCGTTAAATAAAAATTATGTTAACACTTAAATAAAAATTATGTTAACACAAGATTATGATGCGATATCTTTGTTAAATAAAAATTATGTTAACAGATATCTAAATAAAATTATGCGATCAAGATATCATATCGTTAAATAAAATTATGTTAACGATATCATAAAAATTATGTTAAGACATTAACATTGATATAACTTAACCCTTTGTACTCGAAGCAGAAGGAAAGAGAATCGAGCCTGTCGACAGCGGTGGGAGCGGCAAGCGACGGCGACAGCTGGAGCGGCCCGGCGAGCGATAGCGGCGCGAGAAGTGGCGAGCGGCGGCGAGTAAAGCGGGCGGCGGCGGCAGCGCAGTGACGGCAGCGGCAGCGAGCGCGGCGGCGCAGCAAATGCAGCGTCGGCAGAGGCAAATCAGTGAAATCACGAGGTTAGGGGTAGAGAAATCCATCTTATCGGTGAAGTAGTTGGTTCAGTCGAACCAACTAAATCACATTAGACCGAAGCAGATGTAAAAATCTGGTTCGATGATTTAAGCGCGCCGCTCGGCGCCCCGGCGCTGAGCTCGAGCGGCGCTCTGAAGGCGCGCTGGATCCCAATGAGGCACTCGAGCCTCGCCGCGCCCGAAGGCAAGCGGCGCGGCGCTTTTTAACCACTGGTAGGTGGTCAATATATCTTCAGAAAGTGATTTGTTTTTTCCTTTAAGAAATTAACATAGAGTAGTGCCAAACCATTCTCATCAATCTTATCTGACACTTGCAATATTATCTCAGTCTAGGCTTGTAACACCCCTAGTTAGTCCAATAGTCCCACATCGGAAGTGGGTGGGACTAAGATTGACTTATATGGGTCTGATGAGTGTACTATTAATAACTTCAGCTTAAGTATTTTGGCCAGTGGTTGATAGGCTAGTTAACTCATCAGGTCGGGTCGTGACATTTGGTATCAGAGCCGGCCTAGTATTCGGGCATGGTGAGGTAGGCTTGAATAGGAAAGGGCTACCTGTGGATGAAGTCAGAGAACTCATCACAGCGTGGAGCCACCACTAGGCTATGCCTCACATGCACCATGCTAGGGTCTGATCTGGGTCTTGACAGGGATGTCAAGTCGTTTAAGTGGGGGAGATTGTAACACCCCTAGTTAGTCCAATAGTCCCACATCGGAAGTGGGTGGGACTAAGATTGACTTATATGGGCCTGATGAGTGTACTACTAATAACTTCAGCTTAAGCATTTTGGTCAGTGGTTGATAGGCCAAAATGAAGTTGATAGGCTAGTTAGCCCATCAGGCCGGGTCGTGACAAGGCTACTGACCACGGTGAACAAAAGTGGAAACTTACACTTTTTTATACTGGAAGATTTCTTATAAATTTTTTGGGTCTTTGACAAACTGGAAGTATTGGATACTGTTTCCATCTTGGAAACAGCATTGGTGTTCATAGCATCTCCATATGCTGTGTTGCATGTGAAACCATTTTGCAATTGTCCTGAACTATGCAGATGATTAAAATTGTCTACTCAAGACGTAAAATAGAAGTAAAGGTATTTAACCTTTTACTTGGGTAGAGTTGAATCATAGCACTTGTCATGTCTGGTACTACGTGTTTAATATTTATCAGTCATGAGAACTTATTAGCTGGATGATACTAGGTTTTTTCTGCAATACAGTCATGTGGCCATATCAAATGCTTTAGTTGTAAATGGATCATGTTCAATTTGAACAGACTGGATGTTTACGCTTCTCTAATGTATCCGAGGGTCATTTTGTGTTGGTGGAATGGATCTTTTACGATGACCACAAATTGCTTTAAATATACTTAATGAGAATAACTCTTATCTTTTCGGTTTTCTTTGTCAGCATGGATTCTTTGCTAGATTGCAGTATTTAGATGTCCTTGCACCATAGGTGCTGAATGGGAAAACTGAGGTAAGACCTAACTTGTTCCCTAATTCTCTCATATCTTTCATGCTGGCAGGAAGCAAGTCGGAGCCTGCAAAAAGAAGAAAAAAATTATGAACACTTGACAACTTGGTTATAAAGGCCCGAAGAGCCAACTTTATGTTTTCCTGCAACATCACCTGTCTCGAACCAGTAGGAGCATCAATTGGCAATTCAGATTTGAGGGCCGGTTTTCCCATTAGTCTGGTATTTTGATGTGTATAAATTGCTTCAACTGTTGTATGATCCGTGATCCCTGTATTGTAGCGGTCATCTTCGAAGCTCTTAGTACCTTTCTTTTGTCGAGTGTGGTTCCCCGTGATGTCCCTGTCGTGCAGTAAGTTTAGTGACGAGATCCTTTTGAATCATAGACGCTGGCGGCAACGGTCATGAAGCAAGGCATGCCTCGTTTGCAAAAATGGGGAGCTTCGGTGCCACATCAGTTTCGTTTTTTCTTTGTTCGGCACATGTGCTTTAACAAACACATCAAAACCATAATTTCCAGAAGACAAAAAAATAAAAAATCCCTTGCCAACGAACAAACCATGATCCTCCCCCTTTCGTTTTTATCTGCTCGAAACGCGAGAGAGAGAGAGAGAGAGAGAGAGAGAGAGAGAGAGAGAGAGAGAGCGTCTGTGAAGCGGGTTGGTAGCACAAAAATGTTCATTAGTCGTTCTCGACTCCGGTTGTCATGTGGGTCGAGTCCTGTTCAAGCCCAAGGCATGTAAAATATAACCAGATTGATATTGTAGTCTCTTGTCACTGAATTCATATTGTCGAAAGCTGAGTCCACCCAAGTGCAAATACTAAAAACAAGTTCAAACATTAAGAACAAAGAATTACGTATCAGTTTGTTAATATTCAGAATCCTGCTCAAGACATTCAAAACACAGTTCAAGATAACCTACTGGTTTAATAATACGATCGGAGAGCACCGACTCCGACCCCACCATCAATAAAAACTGTAGGCGCTGTTTTAATAATACGATCAATTGATGCAAACACCACCATCCTACTTGGAGCGCACCAACTTCCACGCCAGGACGATTACCAACCAATTGTCTCCTTTCAATACATGCGTTGAGTTCAAAGTTCATGCGGAGGTTCAAAAGTATGCCACTCACTGCACATTGCTTGGTATTGTGGTCTTCGATGTTCAGTGCTTGCGACAGCTCCGATCAAAATGGTGGGACTTTCCCCTGCAGTAGAATTCTTCCATTGCTTGACGGTGCAGATATCAATCAACAATGTCACAACAGGAATATCAAACTACAAATTTGCTGTGAGACATCAATTTGCAAGCTAAAGATACCAATGAATGAAAAAAAAAAAAGAAAAAAAAAAGAAGAAGGATTCAACACCACAGGAAGAGGCTATTTGCACCTCGAAACTATTATTTTCGATAGCATGTGAACGGGTTAATAGAAGAAAAATGCTCAAGGATCTAAATACCAACAAGAAACTCTTGAAATTGTAGAACCAAGTGCAGCAAAAAGTGACCAATCAAGTCAATCCAGAGCCCAAGTTATTGCATAATAGTAGCCTCGAGTTACTTAACCCTTCATCTTGAAGTTTATCAGCACTGTTTCTCAAACTCTTGTTGCGCATGATACTCACGTTTAAGTAAAATTTTTGTCAATGCCAAAGCTTCCATAATTTTCATGAATGAATGATACTCCCACCACATGTTATGATTCATAATAAAGAGAGAGAGAGAGAGAGAGAGAGAGAGAGAGAGAGAGAGAGAGATCTTAAGTGTCCAATCCTACACTTGTTCTGCCTTCGAGATGACAGACACAGGGATTCAAAGGGCACTCTGAAAGTTGTTTAAGATTCATCCTTTCCAATCATTGAGAAATGTCCTAATCTTATCCTATCTAACAATCAAACTCAAACCGCCCAGTTGATTGACTATTGTATATGTAAAAAAATATAATTAAATAGATGTATGAAATTAATATTGTTATTAATTGTATCAAAGCTTCAACTTTCGTATGCATCGACTTTGTTAGAAGGAATAATTAATGCTATTATCTTATTTTGAAAATACACATTAATAATCTGTAACAATATTGTAAAACAATGGCTCATACATAACAGTATTAATGACATATTTGTCCTAAAATTAAAAAGGTGAAATAAACTACTAGTTATAAGTACCCTACAAGTCAATTACATGAGTGATGACACTTGTAACACACTGCGTCAATCTCTTTGCTTATGCTTATTAACATTTTCTTACATTATCTGAATATATATTATGATGTCCTTGGATATGTAATGAGAATCGGATCATGATGAGATCACGATAATGAGACCGATTCACCTTTAAATACATACCCTAAATAATCTCGATCATAGGCTACTCGAAAGAGACATCGAGATAATCGGATAGACTGGTATGTTGTATACCCATCCATATGATGAAGGTGGCCGGTCTCATAACTACTCGTGTGGAGACACTAAAGATATAGTACAAGTACTCATTGGAGAATGAGTTTACTGATTGATCCGCTTACGGAATGCTGGATGGTTATTGATACGTCACATCAGACAGCGATTCTGTAGTCCCAGTAGTGTATTTAGTCCTTAGACTTGAGACACCAAGGATATCCTATATAAGTACTCCACTCTTTGATACTGGACTTATAGGTTTGGAAGTTCAAATCTACTATAGTCGGTTATTGGGAGTGGCAACCAACCTTACGAGGATAATTGAGTGTCAATAAAGGATCATCCACTCTCGGTATCATGAGAGGAATATCTCATATATTCATGCTCAAGTAAATCTCTGGCCAGAGTCATTCAGATTGAGAGAAAATAGTTCTCTGGGAGAATCCGATTAGAGCGAGACTCGATTGAAAACCGTATGGGTCTGATAATACCATGTCCAATATATGATTTTTGGGATATTAGATAGATGATGGACTATAAGTACAAGGTAATTGAGGGCAAATAAGTCAAAATGATTGGATTCCCTTGTATCGTCTAGGGACTGCGGCGTAGTGGCCTAGTATGTCCGTAGTTGATGAGTCGAGTAAATTATTATGGAGATAATAATTCCCTGAGTCAGAAGGAGTTCTAACAGGTATGACTCACGGCCAGCTCGATATTGGGCCTAGAGGGTCACATACATATTGTAGGTGTTGCGACGAGTAGAGGTTCGGATATGAGATATCCGTCGGAGCCCCTATCTTATTGGATATCTAATAAGCCTCTGTATTATTGGATCCCATAAATGAGATCTAATAAGAGCTAGATTATTGGGTAGAGACCCATTAATCTAAGAGGCTTGGGCAATTAGATGGAGATCCAATACCCAATAGGGTGGGATCCATTAGAATTTACAAGGGCTCTCTATAAATAGGAGGGAACCAACGGCCCATAGGTTGGGGTCTTCTTGATAGCCACCTTCTATTCTCCTCTCCCCAAAGAGAAGCATATTGCAGTCTCTACCGTGTGGATACCGCTAGAGAGGAGGACGCTTGATCTCCTTCATCCTCCCCCATGAATTCGTAAGAATCTCAGGGATATACAATCTCCCTAGGTACTATTGTTTCTTTTACACATATAGTTTTTGAATTTGCAGATTGTTTTTGACACATCGATCTTCGCACGACGACGGAACCATTCATGGAAATCCATGATTTTTGTTTTTTGTTCTTCCACTACGCATGAGATGTCGCCCCTTGGATTTCCCAACAGTGGTATCAAAGCCAAGTTGTTTGTGCGAAAATTGGATTTTAACTACGCGTGTTGTGTTTTGGATATGCTTTTGACGTCAAAATTATTGACGCAATAGGAAGAAAGAGGCAGTAACTATTGTAGCCCTCGTAGAACGGCCAAAGGCTGCTTGTAGCCTTTGCCGTCGCCGGCGATCTGCATACATCTGGTCGGTGGGCTGCGGGCCAGCGAGCAGTGGTTGCCTGCAGCGCCTATTTGCGCGCATCCATCGCGCGCTCGCAAGGCAGCATCGCCTGTGGATACCTTGCCGTAAGGGAGGGCGGCACCCATATAGGGGTGTCGGCCCATTATACACGCCAGGCGCAGCGCGCTAGCGAGCCGCCACACTGGCCGAGGAGCGCCCGCCATGGCGGGCAACGCTCACTCGCGGTGCCGGCGATGCCTGCAAGGGTTGTGAGCGACCGCCACCACAGGCACACTGCCCGCAACGGCATTGCCCAGCCAGCAGGTGAGCTAACCGTAGGGACGTGCACCCGCAAGGACATCGCTTGTGCGAGCGACGATCGTCGGCAAACAAACCGCTAGCAGGCGTTGTGCCCGCCCGCAATGGCTGCCGCTGGTAGGGTGGCGGCGGCCGCAGCCAAGCAAAGCTGGGGATTAGGGTTTTCAACCAAAAGATAGTTTTGCCCCTCCAAATTTTAGAAATTTTAATTTTAGTCCCTTTTGGCTGAATGACCACAATACCCTTCGGAATTCAAATTTTTTTTTGTATAACCCTAATTTCAGAAAAATATTAGTTAATTAAAAGGTTTAATTAACTATTATTATTTATCTAGTAGTCCTATATAATAACATATACATGTGATGTATGATGTGAACAAATGATCATGGACCGTGTGATGTGTGTATATGTGATTATTATTATTGGGGCCTACGAGCCTTTATTTTTTCTCATTTATTATCAAGCCTGCGTGTCTGTAATTATATTATAATTATACGAGAAGGCACAGCGAGAGCGGGACCCACAAAGTCGAGACGGATGATCCGACGCATTGTCACGGACTTAACTGGTTTTGCCAAAGCTGTGCGGCACCATTGTGTGTCAGTCCGCAAAGGTCAGCCTCCCCGAAATCTCCTACGATCCCTTAGGACCTACAAAAGAGAAGACAGGACAGAGAAAGCGCTTCACACGGGATCCACAAGCAACCATTTCAACAAACATTTTATAGCCAATGCAAATTCCAACCATGGATATCACAAACTTAGAATGGTTGCACAACAAAGGTATAAAATTGGTCAACTACAGACCAAAATGTAGTACAAGTGTCCACCAGACACAAACTTTATGTACATGCCGACAATGGTTGCCAAACTCACTCAAATGGGGCATTTAGCCTTTGGCAAGCCCTTTACAAGCTTTACAAACTAGAACAAACCGAAAAAGATACGAACATGCATAAGCATTACACCAAATAAGTCGTTTATAATTTGTCCGTGACATTCTCCCCCATTTATTCCTTTGACGTCCTTGTCAAAGCCATCGTTGACGCTACAGCTCCTTACCTTTGCTAAATCTTCAATCTTCTGCTCCTGCTACGATGCGCTCCTTGGCTTCCAATTATTCTCTACTTATTGTTGTTGAGTCGTCGAACTTTAATCCGCCATGCTACTTCAACTTGCCAATGACTTTGACTCTGGTGTGGGGTTAGCAAAGTTGTGCTGGTCCTTGCTAGTTCTTATAGATTCATCTAATGAAGGAAAAGACCTTCTTTTGATATGCGCCAGTCTTCAAATTCTTCTTATCTCTTGAACTAGATAGATGCTTGTTGGAGCTTTAACAAGCATCACCTCGCAACTTTTGAAGTTTTCAAGTCCTTCCTCCACAAAATTTTCTCATAGAATCTTCTTTCACTTAGTTGTCTTGTCCAAGTAGGTTCGCATCACTTCCGCTTTCGATTGGCATTCAGTTAGGAAATGAAGCGGCCAATCTACTCCCAATAGCACTAATCACCATTGGTGAAGACTTGACAACTGTTGTCTTCCATTCGTCCTTTCGAAGGGTTTTCAAATCTGTGCAGAGCTCCTCTGCTGGATAACTAAGAGAGCTGGGGTACTCAGTTTCGCCCATTCTCTTGAGAGTTGAGAAGGCAAAGGTTACTTGACTTCACCCACCTCCTCGAGGTTGTACTTCGTGCATCGAGCTGGTTACTAGACTTCGCCTGCTCTTAGCTCACACTTCCATAGCACTTGAAGTGTTTGCAATTCTTGCACTGAGTCAGCTACTGTGATTCACCTTCTCAATGCTATTGAACTTCTGGAATGCAAGAAGTTATCATTCCAGCTTGGAGCAAGTCTTTGATAGATTTGGTCGCCTTTGGGATTGTACCACCTTCTCCATCATTTTTGTCGCCTACTCCTCTGAGTAGCAAAGTTACAATACTGCGTACTGCTTGATTCGTTCCTTGGTCCTGCACTCCTGCATCGACCCGAAGTCCTTCACTTACGGCTCTTTTGATGAGAAGTCCATTGACATCAGTCTTACGAAGTTCCTTGGTCTTTGCCCTTCAGCCTTGTCATGATACATGGGGTTTGCCACTGCATTCTCCTCCTCCACGACCCATATTATGACCAAGCGCTCTCCCTCTATGAGAGCAAGAGATCGATGACTCCAAGGAAATCCTACCTCTGTGGTACCATGGCGCTGCCATACCCATGGCACTACTATCCGTTGTCTCGCATCTGCGTCCCTTCTTCACGATCGGTAGATCCGCTTCTACGGCATTGTGACACTCCTTTGAGTTCATCTCCATTCTAACTTATGCTCGATTTTGGGTAACTGAGTCCCTATGGACTCGTCATTACTTCCTCGCCCTTTTTCGACCACCTGCTTCAACACCTTTGTGTTTTCTAGGCAGTTCCACTTGGTCGATGGAAAGACAGACTACAACTCGCATGTATGGCCTTCGCCATCATGTTGTAGGGCTTGCACCGCTTCTGTTCTCCATAGCTTCATTGGTCACAACGTTCGCTTTGAGGAATAGGGAAAAACTTAACGATATGAGATATCGAAGAGTCTCTTTCGTGCTAGGATGACTAAGAGGACACTGGTTTAGAACCATGTCCTTAAGATGACTTATGTGTAGATCTTATATTTTAGTCCCTACTTGATTCCTTTTCAAAGTTCTCTATGCTGGTAAGACCATAAAGAGAAGAAAGACAGAAAAGTCCCTTGAGAAGGGCAAAGGCCAAGGGCAAATCGGGTAAAGTAAAGGTTACTAAGAAGACCCGGAAGAGGACAAAAACTAGTGCTTCCACTATGACAAAGACAGGTATTAGAAGAGGAACTACAAAGAGTATATTGTAGAGAAGGCGAAACAGAAGCTTAAAGAAGCTTCAGATATGTATTCATGATTAGTCTTTATCTATCAAACTCATATGATAACACATAGGTAATGGATACTGATAGTGTTTATTATATTTATAATTCGTTGTAGGTTTTGGCAAGACCTAGGAGATTGATAAGAGACAAGATGGACCTCAAGATGGGCAATGAAGTAAGAGTTGCTACAATTGTTATTAGCAAGATCACCCTACATCTATCTAGTGGAGCTACTATTGCATTAGATGTATGCTATTTTGTTCCCTTTATTATCAAAAACCTTATTTCCATTTCATGTTTAACATTGAATGATTATAAAGTAGTTTTTGAGAACAATAGTTGTTAAATTATTAAGGATGATGAGATCACCATGAGAGAAATATTGTATAATGAGTTGCTACAATTGTTATTAGCAAGATCACCCTACATCTATCTAGTGGAGCTACTATTGCATTAGATATATGCTATTTTGTTCCCTTTATTATCAAAAACCTTATTTCCATTTCATGTTTAACATTGAATGATTATAAAGTAGTTTTTAAGAACAATAGTTGTTAAATTATTAAGGATGATGAGATCACCATGAGAGAAATATTGTATAATGATTTGATTATGCTAGACACTACTCTACGTATCATGAATGTAAGTGTGTCTAAAAAGAAACGAGATGAGGTGAACAATGCATATCTATGGCATTGTAGGCTAGGTCATATCCATGAGGGAAGGATTCAAAAGCTGCTGATAGATGGATACCTAGATCCATTTAACTATTAGTCATATGTGACTTGTAAACCTTGCTTTCGTGGAAAGATGACCAACTCTCCATTTAGTAGAACTTGTGAGTATTTGAGTACAGAGTTCATACATAGTGATATATGTAGTCTCATATCAACTCAGGCCATTAGTGGTTATTTCTACTTCATTATTTTCACTAACGATTTCTCTAGGTATGGACATGTGTACTTGATGAAGTACAAGTCCGAAGCCTTCGAGAAATTCAGGGAGTATAAGAATGAAGCAAAGGTTCAGACTGGAAAGAGTATCAAGACTCTTCGATCAGATCGAAGAGGTGAGTAATTGAGTATAGAGTTCACCCAATTCCTCAAGGACTAGGAGATTTTGTCCCAATGGACACCTCCTTATATACCCTAGCTCAATGGTGTATCCAAAGGAGGAATCACACACTATTAGATATGGTGCAGTCTATGATGAGTTTCGTTGACCTACCCGTCTTATTCTAGGGATCTGCCCTAGAGTTTGCAGCTTACCTTCTGAACAGAGTTCCAACTAAGTCGGTAGTATCTACACCATATAAGATATGGAAAGGGAAGCCCAATCTTAAGGTTGTTAAGATTTGGGGCTGCCCTATCCACGTTAAGAGACATATACCCGATAAGTTGGAATCCAAGACGGAATGATACAAGTTCATGGGATACTCCAAGAAAACTTATGAGTATTATTTCTATCACCCCATCTTTGTAACTAAGAGAGTAGTGTTCCTTGAGAAGGAACATATTCTTGGTAGAGATAGTGGGAGAATGATAGAGTTGAGCGAGGTTGGAGAACCTAGCTCAAGCACTATTCCATAACCAGAATCTATTCAGGTACCTAGTACACAAGTTTCAGAGTATCCCATCCTCCTAAGAGTATGTGGGACATATCAGAGGAGAAAATATTAAGGATATTGATCCTCAGACCTACAAGGAGGCTATTACGAGTATAGACTCCAGAAAGTGACAAGAAGCAATGAATTCAAAGATGGATTCCATATATTCCAACTATTGGTTGTAGGTTCCCTACAAGCCAATCACGTGAGTGATGACACCTGTGACATATTACGTCAATCTTTTCGCATATTTTTATTGACATTTTCTCATATTATCTGGATGAATATTGTGATGTACATGGATCTGTACAATTGGAATCGAATCATGATGAGATCACGATAATGAGACCATATACCTTTAAACACAAATCCTAAATCATCTTGGTCATAGGTTGCTCGATGAGGACATCAAGATAACTGAATAAACTGGTGCACTGTATACTTGTCTATATGATGGAGACGACTGGTCTTATAGTCGCTTGTGTGGGGACACTAGAGGTACAGTGCAGGTGCTCATTGGAGAATGAGTTCACTGATTGATCTATTTATAGAATATTGTATGGTTAATGATACCTAATGTCAGACACCGATTCCGTAGTCCTAGTAGTGTGTTTGGTCCTTAGACTTGAGGCACCAAAGATGTCTTGTTTGAGTACTCCATTCTTTGATGCTGGACTTACAGGTTTGGAGAGCTCCAGATCTGGTATAGCCGGTTCTCAGGAATGGTAGCTAATCTTACGAAGGCATTTGTGTGTCAATAAAGGATCATTCACTCTTGGTATCATAAGAGATATATCCTGTGTGTGCTTGCTCAGGCAAAATCCCTGGCCAGAGTCGTTCGGATTGAGAGAGAAGAAGTTCTCCGGGAGAATCCAATTAGAGTGAGACTCGGATAAGATTTTGTATGTGCCTGACTCTACCATGCCCAATATACAGTCTTTGAGATATTAGATGGATGAGGGACTATAGATACATGGTAACTAAGGATAGACAGGTCCGATGGATTAGATCCCCCTATACCGTCTAGGGACTATGGCGTAGTGGCCTAGTACGTCCATAGTCGATGAGTCAAGTAAAATATTATGAAGATAATAATTCATTATATCAGAAGGTGTTTTGAGTCAGAAGGAGTTCTGATGGGAGTGACTCACAGCCAATTCGGTATCAGACCTAGAGGGTCACGCACATAAGGTAGATGTTGCGACGAGTAGAGGTGTGGATATGAGATATCTGCGAAGCCCCTAGTTTGGATCATATGGATGAGATCCAATTAAATGATTGGATAAGATCCAATTGGATGAGATCAAATTGGATCCTATAGATAAGATCCAATGAGATCTAACTTGATAGAGATCCAATGTGAACAGGATCTATTTAGGATAAGCTTCCTCTACCTCTATAAATAGGAGGAACCTCTTAGTTCATAGGCTGATAGCTCTTGGTAGTCATCCTCCTATTCTCCTAGTCTCCTTTTCTCCTCGGCTCCGATAGCCTTGTGGTGCACGTAGAGAGAGATCCTGCGATGATTTGAGGAGCATCATTACTGCGTCCACTATGTAGATTACCGCTAGAGAGGAGTACGCTAGTGTTCCTTCATCCTCTACATCGGATCTAGAATTTTCGAGGATATACGATCTCCTCAGTTAATGCTTCTGACATGATATATGTAGATTTTTCGGATTTGCGATTTATGCGCACCAATCGTTGCACGACAGCCAAGTACATAACTATGGAAAATCCGGTCTTGTTTTTTGTTTTCCATTGCACATGAGATGTCGAATCTCTTGATTTTCTAATAGTGGTATCAGAGCCAGGTTTGTCATGCGATGATTGGCTTATAAACTGCATGTGTTGTGATTTAGAATAATTTTATCGTCAAAATCGTTGGCGCAAAAGTGGTGAGGAAGGGCAGCAACCTTGCTGTGCTCGCAGAATGGCCAAAGGCTACTTGCAGCCATGGCCATGCCCACAAGGGCCGCGGGGTGGCCTGCATTGGCCGCCAAGCAAGCAGCGCCTGCAGGCTGCCTACGTAGGTGCCCTGCTTGTAAGGGACGGGCGGCACCCGCAAAGGCAACCACTGTCGCCCGCGGCCAGGCAGGCAGCGCCTGCAGCCACCCATAGGGGCAGTGCCCGTAGGGGGCAAGGCTGCCTGAGGACACGGCTCCCGCTAGGCAGCGCCCGCAAGCAGTTCCCCGCAGGGGTTACGCCCACATGCAGTGGCGATGCCGCCCGTAGGCACGGGAGGAGCCCCCTTTCCGCGTGCCCGCCGCGCCGTGGCGCCACACAACGAGGAGGGAATTAGGGTTTTCGGGGTAAAAGATAGTTTTGCCCTTGGGAATTATAGAAATTTCAATTTTATCCTTTTGGTCGAATGACTAAAATGCCCTTCGAAATTTAGAAAATTTTTTGCATGTCCCTGATTTCAAATTTTAGTTATTTAAAATATTTAAGTAACTATTATTATTTATCTAGTAATCCTACATGATATATATACATGTGATGTGATGTGATGTGGAAAGATGATCATGGACTTTGTGATATGTATGTAATTATTGGGGCCTGCGAGCTTTCATTTTTCGTTGATTGTCAGGCCTGCATGCCTATAATTATGTTGAAATTATCCTAGAGGCGCGGTAGAAGCCTGGAGGTGGTAGCAAGACCCATGAGGTCGATTCAGACGATCGCAACACATGGAGATGCGTCGAGGTGCCGGCAGATCCGACAATGACAAGATGTGATCACAGTGCATAGAGATGCACAGATATGCACATAGAGCCTGATGTAAATGATTAGGTCTACTAGCTCAAGCCTAATCATATTAGGTTGAAGTCTATGATCATCTGGTGTGCTTGTGCATGTGAATGCTATACACCTATTAGATAAGTATATATATATATATATATATATATATATATATATATATATATATTTATATTAAATATTTATGTGTGACACGTCATATCATGAGACGAACCTAAAACCCCTCATATGATAATATTAAGTCGGTAAGTGTGAGGCGATAAGATTAACCCACGTGGCCTTCCATCGTTAGTGTGTGGGTGAACCATATATACGAGGTCGAGTATATATATATATATATATATATATATATATATACCTATTTCGTATCTCGCTATCTAGTCTTCGACATAGAGATGTCACCGGTGACTTGAGGACATGGTATGCTTGGTCAAGTCCCTCGAGGGCATATCACCAAATCAGACTCATCTTGTAACGATGGTGATGACTTAACTGGACATCATGGTTGGTCGAGTCCCTCGAGGCCATGATGGTTCGAGGCCAAATATGACGGGAATCACAAGGAGTTGTGATTGACAAGAGTTGTCTACCTTTTGGGCTTAGTGTGATTGGTCGAGTCCCTTGAGGTTGCACTAAGATACCGATTAGATCTCGATCTCCACTAGAAGTCTGTTGGAGACTTCCGTTTCACATGCATGAGGGTGTTATATAACTCACTAGAAAAATTAGTGGGAGTATGTCAAGATAGAAGTTCATATCTTGATTGTTTATTTTTATGAAATTAACGTATTATTTACTTGTGTTATATCTCCTATTTATCAAAAACATATTGTCATGAAACGCTCTACGTGGCATACTTGATGTCAACCACCTCATTGGTCTAAATTATATGGATTGACTCCACAATCTAAGAATAGTTCTTACAGTGGAGAAAATCGCATGTCTTAGATACGGTCATGCCCCAACTTGAGGCAAAAGCTCCTCAAGAAGAGTTTGCCTAATATGCGAAGTATATAGATGATTCCACTCTCGCCCAGTGTTACATGTTAGCCTCTATGACTCCTAAGTTACAGAGACAATATGAAAACATGGATGCTTATTCCATACTCCTATACCTCCACAAACTGTTTAAGGAATAGGGAAGAACTCAACGATATGAGATATCCAAGAGTCTCTTCTATGCTAGGATGACTGAGGGGACATCGGTTCAGAACCATGTCTTGAAGATGAAAGAGTGGATTGAAAAACTCACAGGTCTAGGAATGGTCCTAGATGATCTGTGTGTTGATCTTATACTTCAGTTCCTACCAGATTCCTTTTCTCAGTTCATCATGAATTTCAATATGAACAAACTTGATGTATCTCTCCCTAAGCTCCTCAATATATTGAGGGAGGCAGAGAGCACTATCAAGAAAGAGAAATTAGTTCTCTATGTTGGTGAGACCAAAAGGAAAAGAACGGCTGGGAAGACCCTTGAGAAGGGTAAAGGCAAGGGTAAACAGGATAAGGCAAAGGTTGCCAAAATTGACCCAGCAAAGGACAAAGGCTAGTGCTTCCACTGTTATCAAGATGGGCATTGGAAGAGGAACTGCAAGGCGTATCTTGTAGAAAAAGTGAAACAGAAGCTTGGAAAAGCTTCAGGTACTTTCATGATCAGTCTCTATGTGTCAGATTCTTGTGATAATACATGGGTATTGGATACCGGTAGTGCTTATCATATCTGTAATTCATTACAGGTTTTGACAAGACATAGGAGATTGGCAAAAGACGATATGGATCTCAAGATGGGCAATGGAGCAAGAGTTACTGTTGTTGCTATCGGCAAGGTCACTCTACACCTGCCTGATTGAGCTATTATTGCATTAGATGTATGTTATTTTGTTTCCTCTATTATCAAAAATATTATTTTTATTTTATGTTTGACATTAATCATTATAAAATACTTTTTGAGAACAATTATTGTTCAATCAGCAAGAATGATAAGATCATTACTATAGGGACATTGCATAATGGTTTGTTTATGCTAAATACTGCTTCATACATCATGAATGTAAGCATGGCCAAGAGGAAACGAGAAGAGGTGAACAATGTATATTTGTGGCATTGTAGGCTACGTCATATCCATAAGGGAATGATTCAAAAGTTGTTAAAAAATGAATACTTAGATCCATTTGACTACGAGTCATATACAACTTGCAAGCCTTGCCTTTGTGTAAAATTGACCAACTCTCTATTTAGTGGAATTGGAGAAAAAGCCATTGAGTTACTAGAACTCATACATAGATAGCGATGTATGTGGTCCTATGTCAACTCATGCCATTGGTGGTTATTCCTACTTCATTACTTTCACTGATGATTTCTCTAGGTATGGATATGTGTACTTGATGAAGTATAAGTCTGAAGCCTTCAAGAAATTCAGGGAGTATAAGAACGAAGTAGAGAACCAGACTAGAAAGAGTGTTAAAACTCTTCGATCAAATCGAGGAGGAGAATACCTGAGTACATAATTCACCCAATTCCTCAAGGACCATGGGATTATGTCCCAATGGACACTTCCTTATACACTACAGCTCAATGGTGTATCAGAAAGGAGGAATCGCACACTATTAGATATGGTGCGGTCCATGATGAGTTTCGCTGACCTACCCATCTAATTTTAAGGATATGCCCTACAGACCATAATTTACCTTCTGAATAGAGTTTCATCTAGATCGGTAATGTTTATACCATATGAGATATGGAGAGAGAAGAAGTTCAATCTTAAGGTTATTAAGATTTGAGGCTGCCCTGCCCACGTTAAAAGACATGACCCCGATAAGTTGGAATCCAGGACGGAACGGTGCAAGTTCGTGGGATACCCCAAGGAAACTTGTGGTTATTATTTTGATCACCCTAAGGACCAAAAGATTTTTGTTGCCAAGAGAGCAGTGTTTCTTGAGAAGGAACATATTCTTAGTAGAAACAATGGGAGCATGATAGAATTAAGCGAGGTTGGAGAACTTAGCTCAGGCACAATTCCAGAGATTGAGTCTATTCAGGTACCTAACACATAAGTTTCAATTTTACGTAAGATGGTAGAGTGTCACACCCTCCTAAAAGATATGTGAGACATATTAGTGGAGAGGACATTCAGGACATTGATCCTCAAACCTACGAGGAGACTATTATGAGTATAGACTCCGGGAAGTGGCAAGAAGTCATGAATTCTGAGATGGAATCCATGTACTCCAACAAGGTTTGGAACCTTATTGATGCACCTGAGGGTATCGTACCTATTGGCTGTAAATGGATCTTCAAGAAGAAGATCGAGATAAATGAAAAGGTGGAGACCTATAAGGCAAGGCTAGTGGCTAAGGGGTATCGTCAGAGGCAAGGTGTTGACTATGACGAAACCTTTACACCCATAGCTATGCTGAAATCCATTCGAATTCTATTGACTGTTGCAACACATTATGACTATGAGATCTGATAGATGGATGTAAAAACTACATTCCTCAATGGCAACCTTAAAGAGGAAGTGTATATGATACAGCCTGAGGGGTTCATGTCCAAGCATAATCCAGATAAGGTGAGCAGATTGCTTAAGTCCATTTATGGACTAAAGCAATCTTTCCGAAGTTAGAACATAAGATTTGATGAGGCGATCAAATCTTATAACTTTGTTAAGAACGAAGATGAGCCTTGTGTGTATAGGAAGGTAAGTGGGAGTGCTATCACTTTCTTGGTGTTATATGCTGATGTCATCTTAATTATTGGGAATGATGTAAAAATGCTCTCCACAATAAAAGCTTGGCTATCTAGACACTTATCCATGAAGGACTTAGGAGAAGCATCCTATATTCTGGGGATTCAGATCTATAGAGATAGATCTAAGAGGATGCTTGGCTTATCCCAGTCCAGGTACATAGACTCCATTGTCAAAAGGTTTGGCATGGAAAATTTCAAGAGAGGTCTTATACCTATGAGACATAGAATATCACTTTCTAGGAGTATGTCCCCAAAGACTCTTGAAGAAAGGGCATACATGGATAGAATACCATATTCCTCAGTGATAGAGTCTATCATGTATGCTATGGTATATACTAGGCCTGATATAACGCATGCTTTAAGTGTCACGAGCAGGTATCAGGCAGATCCAGGCTTGGAGCACTGGAAAATAGTAAAGTATATTTTTAAGTACTTAAGAAGGACTAAGGATCTTTTACTGGTATATAGAAGCAATAGCCTCAGAGTTGAGGGCTACACGGACTTGAGCTTCCAGTCCGATGTTGATGATAGCAAGTCGAATTCATAGTATGTCTTCACCTTGAATGGAGGAGTAGTATGCTGGAAAAGTTTTAAGCTAGATACTACTACTAACTCGACTATAGAGGCGGAATAAATTACTATAGCAGAGGTAGCAAAAGAGGGAGTCTGGATGAAGAAGTTCATCATAGATCTAGGAGTTGTGCCGAACAGCGAGGAGCCGATTACCTTATATTGCGACAACAATGGGGCAATTGCTCAAGCAAAGGAACCTAGGTCTCATCAGAAGTCTAAGCACGTTCTGAGGAGGTTCCACTTGATCAGAGAGATCGTGACCCGAGGAGATGTAGTAGTGGAAAGAGTTCCATCCGGAGATAACATTGTAGATCCACTGAAAAAACCGTTGACTCAGGTTATATTTGAGCATCACAAAGGTCTGATGGGGATCAGACACGTAGGTGATTGACTTTAGGTCAAGTGGGAGATTGTTGGTTGTAGGTGCCCTACAAGCTAATCACTTGAGTGATGGCACTTGTGACATGTTACGTCGATCTCTTCGCATATTATTATTGACATTTTCTCACATTATCTGGATGAATATTGTAATGTCTATGGATCTGTGCAATAGGAATCGGATCATGGTAAGATCACGATAATGAGACCGATATACCTTTAAACACATATCCTAAATCATCCTGGTTATAGGTTACTCGATGAGAATATCGAGATAACCGGATAGACTGGTATGTTGTATACTCGTCTATATGATGGAGGCGATTGGTCTCATAGTCGCTTGTGTGAGGACACTAGAGGTACAGTGCAAGTGCTCATTGGAGAATGAGTTCACTGATTGATCGGCTTACAGAATGTTGTATGGTTAATAATACCTAATGTCAAATAGTGATTTCGTAGTCCCAGTAATGTATCTGGTTCCTAGACTTGAGGCACCAAAGATGTCTTGTTTGAGTACTCCATTCTTTGACATCAGACTTACAGGTTTGGAGAGCTCCAGATCTGGTATAGTCGGTTCTCGGGAATGGTAGCCAACCTTACGAAGGCAATTACATGTTAATAGAGGATTATCCACTCTTGGTATCATGAGAGATATATCCCATGTGTTCTCGCTCAGGCATTCGGATTGAGAGAGAAGAAGTTCTCCGGGAGAATCTGATTAGAGCGAGACTCAGACAGGATTCCGTATGGGCTTGACTCTACCATGCTCAATATACGATCTTTAGGATATTAGATGGATGAGAGATTATAGATACATGGTAATTGAGGACAGATAGGTCCGATGGATTAGATCCCCCTGTACCATTTGGGGACTATGGTGTAGTGGCCTAGTACGTTCACAGTCGATGAGTCAAGTGAATTATTATGGGGATAATAATTCATTATATCAGAAGGTGTTCTGAGTCAGAAGGAGTTCTGATGGGAGTGACTCACGGCCAGCTCGGTATCAAGCCTAGAGGGTCACACACATAAGGTGGATGTTGCGACGAATAAAGGTGCAAATATGAGATATCTGCGAAGCCCCTAATTTGGATTATGTGGATGAGATCCAATTGCATAATTGGATAAGATCCAATTGGATGAGATCAAATTGGATCCTATGGATAAGATCCAATAAGATCCAACTTGATAGAGATCCAGTGTGAATAGGATCTGTTAAGGATAAGCTTCCTCCACCTCTATAAATAGGAGGAACCTCTTGGTTCATAAGCTTAGAGCTCTTGGTAGTCATCCTCCTATTCTTCTCAGTCTCCTCTCCTCCTCCTTGGCTCCAGTAGCCTTGTGGTGCACGTGGAGAGAGATCCCGTGGTGATCTAAGGAGCGTCGTTGCTGCGTCCACTATGTGGATTACCGCTAGAGAGGAGTATGCTAGTGCTCCTTCATCCTCTACATTGGATCTGGAATTTTCGAGGATATACGATCTCCCCAGGTAACGCTTCTGATATGATACATGCGAATTTTTCAGATTTACGATTTATGTGCACCAATCGTCGCACGACGGTCAAGTACGTAACTATGGGAAATCCGACCTTGTTTTTTGTTTTTCACTGCTTATGAGATGTCGAATCTCTCAATTTTCCAGCACCAACAAGGTTTGGAACCTAGTTGATGCACTCGAGGGTATCATACCCATTGGCTGCAAGTAGATCTTCAAAAAGAATATCAGAGTAGATGAAAATGTAGAGACCTATAAAGCAAGGCTAATGGCTAAGGGGTATCATCAAAGTCAAGGTGTTGACTATGACGAAACCTTCTTACCCGTAGACATGCTAAAATCCATCCGAATTCTATTGCCTATTGCATCACACTATGATTATGAGATCTAGCAGATGGATATGATAACCGCATTCCTCAACAGTAACCTCGAGAAGGAGGTGTATATGATACAACTTAAGGGATTCGTGTTTAAGGAAGTCCAGATAAGGTGTGCAGGTTACTTAGGTCCATCTATGGACTGAAGCAAGATTCCTAAAGTTGAAACATAAGATTTGATAAGGGATCATATCTTATGACTTCGTTAAGAACGAAGATGAGCCTTATGTGTACAGAAAGGTAAGTGGGAGCGTTATCACTTTTTTGGTATTATATATGGATGACATCCTGATCATTGACAATGATATAGGAATGCTCTCTATGGTAAAGGTTTGGCCATCTAGACGCTTCTCCATGAAAGACTTAGGGGAAGCATCCTATATATTGGGGATTCAGATCTATAGAGATAGATCCAAGAGGATGTTTGGCTTATCCCAATCCAGGTATATAGACACCATTGTCAAAAGATTTGACATGAAAATTTTCAAGAGAGGTCTAATACCGATAAGACATAGGCTATCACTTTCTAGGAGTATATCCCCAAAGGCTCCCAAAAAGGGCACACATGGATAGGATACCCTATACCTTAGCGATGGAGTCTATCATGTATGCTATGCTATGTACCAAGCCTGATATAGCGCATGCTTTAAGTGTCACAAGCAGGTATCAGGTAGATCCAGGCTTGGAGCGCTGAAAGCAGTAAAGAGTATCCTTAAGTACTTGAGGAAGACTAATGATCTTTTATTGGTATATGAAGAAAGTAGCCTTAGGATTGAGGGCTATACGGACTCGAGCTTCTAGTCCGATGTTAATGATAGCAAGCTAATTCAGGATATATGTTTACCTTGAATGAAGAAGCAGTATGCTAGAAGAGTTATAAGAAAGATACTACTACTGACTCGACCATAGAGGTGGAGTACTTTTCTATTATAGAGGCAGTAAAGGAGGGAGTCTAAATGAAACAGTTCAACATAGATTTGGGAGTTGTGTCGAGCAACGAGGAGCTGATTCTCTTATATTATAACAACTATGGGGCGATTACTCAAATAAGGAAATCCAGGTCTCATCAGAAAGTGTTCTAAGGAGGTTCTAGCTTATTAGAGAGATCGTGGCCTGAATAGATGTAGCAGTGGAAAGAGTTCCATTCGAAGATAACATTACAGACCCATTAACAAAGTCATTGACTCAGATTATCTTTAAGTGTCACAAAGGTCTAATAGGGATCAGACACGTAGGTGATTGACTTTAGGTCAAGTGGGAGATTGCTAGTTATAGGTGCCCTAAAACCAATCACATGAGTGATGACACCTGTAACACGCTGGGTCAGTCTCTTTACTTATGCTTATTGGTATTTTCTCACATTATCTAGATGTATATTGTGATGTCCTTGGTTTTGTACAGTGGGAATCAGATCATGATGAGATCACGATAATGAGACCGATTCACCTTTAAATACTAACCCTAAATAATCCCGGTCATAGGTTACTCGAGAGGGACATCGAGATAACCAGATAGACTAGTATGCTGTATACCCGTTCATATGATAGAGGTGGCTGGTCTCATAGCTACTCGTGTAGAGACACTAAGGATATAGTACAGGTGCTCATTGGAGAATGAGTTCACTGATTGATCCGCTTATGAAATGTTGGATGGTTATTGATACCTCACGTCAGACAACGATTCAGTAGTCTCAATAGTATATCTGGTCCTTAGACTTGAGACACTAAGGATGTCCTGTATGAGTACTCCACTCTTTGATACCGAATTTATAGGTTTAGAAGTTTCAGATATAGTACAACCGGTTATTAGGAATGATAACTAACCTTACAAGAATAATTGAGTGTCAATAAAGGATCATCCACTCTCGGTATCATGAGAGAAATATCCCATGTATTCTTGCTCAAGCAAATCCCTTGCTAGGGTCCTTCGGATTGAGAGAGAAAGAGTTCTTTGGGAGAATCCGATTAGAGCGAGACTCGATTAGAAACCGTATGGGCCTGACAATACCATGTCTAATATATGATTTCTGGGATATTAGATGGATGAGGGACCATAGGTACATGATAACTAAGGGCAGATAGGTCCAAAGGATTAGATTCCCCTATATCGTCTGAAGACTACGGCGTAGTGGCCTAATACGTCCGAAGTCGATGAGTCAAGTGAATTATTATGGATATAATAATTCACTGAGTTAGAAGGAGTTCTAACAGGTATGACTCACGGCCAGCTCGATATTGGGCTCAGAGGGTCACACACATATGTTAGGTGTTATGATGAGTAGAGGTTCAGATATGAGATATCCGCCGAAGCCCCTATCTTATTGGATATCCAATAAGCCCTTGTATTATTGGATCCCATGGATGAGATCTAATAAAAGCTAGATTATTGGGTAGAGACTCATTAATCTAATATGCTTGGGTAATTGGATAAAGATCCAATACCCAATAGGATAAAATCCATTAGGGTTTACAAGGGGTCTCTATAAATAGAAGGGAACCAAAGGCCCATAGGCTGGTGTCTTCCTGGTTGTCACCTTCTATTCTCATCTCCCCATAGAGGTGCATCATTGTAGTCTCTACTATGTAGATACCGCTAGAGAGGAGGACGCTTGACCTCTTTCATCCTCCCCTATGGATCTGTAGGAATCTCAGGGATATACGATCTCCCTAGGTACTATCGTTTCTTTTACACACGTAATTTTTGGATTCACAGATTTATTTTTAACACACCGATTTTCGCATATGTGATGTAGCCCCTTGAATTTTCCAACATAAACTTCATCCAAACTTTTAACATCTAGACAATTGGTTTTGGTTCTAAAATATGACTTGAAGAGCTCGATAAGATAATTTACAATAAGTCAAAAAATATTTTTAAATTTGATATTTATGCGGAACATGCAAAACACTTGTTCCTGTGCCTTTTATCACATTGCCCTCGTATGTGGTACTACGCTCACATGGCCCTCACACGACTGTCATCTATTTCAGATTCTATGTGGAGACGGATCATCGATATCCTAAGGATAAAAATATAGATATAGGGTCATCTCCATCTTCCATCTATCTATTTTGGATTCTATATGGAGATGGATCATCGATATCATAAGGATAAAAATATAGATATAGGATCATCCTCACCTTCCAACTCTGTTATAGTCCTATTGAAGACCACAAATAGCCCCAAAATAATGCCAAGAAGTCAGACTCCAACAACATTTCTCGTTTTTCTTTCTTCTTTCTCTTTCTATTTTCTATCGACTTCTTCCCAGGCCGCTTGCTCTTGTTTCCGCCTTTGGTTTTGCTTTAGTGGGATTGAAGAGATGATAATGTTCTTTTTCTTGCTTCGATCTTAGTAGAGTCTAGTATGTCTAGGATTAGTTTGACTCCAATCAAGTAGTCCAATTGTAAACCCCTAACAACTTTAAATTCGAAATAATTCAAAAAATAATTAGGATTCAAAAATATTTCATCCTTTTTTTATTTGATTTGGATTATTAGATTTTCCCTAGAATATATTTAAAAATAAACTCGATCTTCTAAGTTAGAAAATAGATAAGATTTAATTAATTAAGAATAATTTTAAAATTACCATGACTAAAGTCATAAATCTATTGAAACCCCTTCCTGTAATCTTTTCTATTCATGATAGTAGTGCGACACCCTATTTGTAGTAGAAAGACATGAAATAATTATGAGAGAAATAGGTTATTCGACTTTTCAATTTTTAATAACATGTAAATTTTATATTTTTCATGATTAAAGGATGCATAAACTAGTTTATAATTTTTAGAAAATTTCAATTGTGATATTAGATCTGTTCACATGAAAATCTTATTTAATCATGGTTTGAAATTTTGGTTCTAATGATTTGATGTTTTTATTTTATTCTCCATTTTGTATGCTTTCTAAATTTTTAAATAGAATTTTCATGAATTATATATATATATATATATATATTTACATGAATTGTTACACTTTTTATTCACAAAAGCAGCTTTTAACTTTTGTTTGATGATGTTTTTAATGTAAATAAATTGTACTACATGATTAGAACATTAGTATATTGATTTTGTAATTTTTAAAAATAAAAATTATTTTAAATTTTAAAGGTTTTATGAAAACAAAAGAAAAAAAAATCAGAATTAAAATCGAAGTGGGCCATACTCAGTTATGATAGGAGTCAGACCGTCAATCAGACTTGGTTGGATCTAGCCAACCTAGTGGCTTGCACAGTGTTTAACTTGGATCGAGGTTTTAACCCAACCCTGACCTACAGCTTGACCTAATGCAGTGTGGAGGCTGTGACATGGGTTAGCTCCCTCGATGTAGCGCGACTCGACATTAGAGCCTACAGCTTAAGGCTCAATGTAACCTAGTTCGATGCAGCTTGAATCGGCTTGCCTTTTGCGGCTCAATGCTTAGACTTGATCTTAGTTTTGAAACTCGACGGTTCCGCTTTCTAAATTTTGGGAACTAGAACCGAACAACACATGATCGATTTTGGAACCGAAATCACAATTGACATATCTAATTTTGGTTCAAACCATTAATTTTTTAATTTTTAATTAAAAATAATTTTAAAATAAAAAAAAAGGGATAATTTTTAATGTTGATGTATTTCAATACATGTCATGACTCTAATTACATTAAAAATTTATATAAAATTGATAAAATTATAAAATTATTAATCATTGCCTGTGTTGAATGTTTCGATCGTTCATTCGATTAATATATCAAATAAGAATTTATTATCTTCATAGACTATCGCTTGTTTTCATTTATTCATCTTGGTCCAATCATCAATACATGCTTGAGCCCCAATTGATTCGGAGCTGCTCGAACAAGTTTCATCCAGGATGTGTCCGCCCCACAAGCTTGCTTTACAATTATTATTACATAGAAGTTGCTAAAATTTGTCTTGCAATCATCATTAAATTTAGAAAGATTATTTCATATTGTGCTCACCTTTCAAGAATTAGAAAGTTTTCTCCTTAACTAATTATACTATTCCCACTAAATTGATCCATAAATTAAACAATTTGGGAGGTAATTTATTATCTATTATATTTTGCACTATAATGGTCATGCAAGTTAATGACTAATTTTTTATTTCTCTTGTTTTTCACTAATATTAATATATAATCCTAAACTTTCATGATAAGCAATTAAATAATCATTTAAACCATCTATACTAAAATTGGGGTAAAAAACAAAAGCAACAAGGTAAATAAGTGGAATCTATAGAAAACCATGTTCAAATAATTATCTTATTCATATTCTTCTAAAACTCTAACAATATTAATGGATACCACTAAAAATACATGAATAAACACCATATCATGTATAAGCAGCATTATTAAAATTTTTCAAAATTTCTAAAGTTTTTGCACAAATAGTCTTGCATTATTTGCAATAAATATACATAATAATTTTTAATATTTAAAATTTTGTATTAGACAATATAAGTTGAATTCCATCTGATAGGAATGACCATAAAAAATATTAAGGTATGTTGTCATTTAATTTATAATATCTAGTACATTCTTTCACTATATGTGATTATAAATAATGAATGGTCTAAAGTTGTCCTAAAAAAATGATTTAAGGCAATGCATTATTATGATCATAATGTTACCCCACCACGGTTGTACAAAAAGAGGCTAACAATTAAAACTAATCTTCTATTGACAGGAAAAATCATGAAAGTTTTAGTGAAACCATTCTTAAAATTCATTCTCACAGAATATCTATGACCATATATGACAAAAAAAAAAAGATTAGTTTGAGCAATAAACCACAATTATGTCTTAATTTCCATGTTTATTGATAGATATTTCTTGTATCATTTAATAAAAACTGAATTTATTTCTTGATGTAAATATAGTATTATTCTAAGTAAAAATAATAATATGATAATTTATTTAAAGCTAAATAATATAGTTGATGCATTTTCATATGTTACAAGAATAGCACACATCAGAAATTTAAGATAAATCAGAAAAACATGCCATTTGAATCAATAACATGGAACTACAGGCATGAATCATGAGTATCAAGTTAGAGTCTTGTTTACTATGATCTTATATTATTGACAAATTGCAAAGATGAGACAATTGGTCAAAGGAAAAATCATTAAGGAAGTTTAACAAAAATTGATGATCAAAGCAGATTACATATTTTAAGTACTATGACCCACATTAATCCATGACTTATATGGTATAGGGTGGTTTATATAGACATAACAACACTAAATGCTTGCATACTACATGGTATGAGAGACGAAGGATGAGGATAAGAGAACAGGAGATGATAATGCAATGAGGAGAGGAGTATAATATGAATCATATCATGGATGAAACATTAAACTTTTGACATAAGTCGGAAAACTTTTATAATGACAAGTTACAAAAGATAGGTGTAACCAAATAGTTAGTAAGATTTATAAAAGGTAAAAGATAAAGAAAAGAAAATGATCATCAATATCTTAACTATCCCAAGAACCTGATGAGCTCAAAATAGCATGGTAAAAAATAATTTAGATCTATATTGATGATAATAAGTTTATTGAATTGTATATACACTTACATTCATCCTCTTATTTCTAATATAAGATTTTTTTTGGGATTTAATAAAGAACATAGACACTTGAAACCACCCATAAGTTTTTTTTTTTTTCTATTAGCCAATAACGCTTTCAAAACCCTTAATTTTAGTTTCTTTAGTTGGGACAAAACCGCTGAATCATTATTATTCTTTGGATAAGTTTGGACATGTTGATGAGGTTAGTTTAGAAGGGGCAATCCAATTGTGCTCTCCATTTCTATTTATGTTATTCAATTGAAGAAATCTTAAATCATATGTTTATATTTATTCTTAACAAAATGAATCCCCTTTAACTATAATATATAACAACCTTTTTAATCTAAATTTGTTTTAAAATTATGCGTTTCCAAAATTTTCTTATGCAATACTTTTCTAAGGAAGCTACTTGTACTCTCATTAGAAAGAGGGAGAGATCACATTTGTTGAGTTTGTTAGGATTAACAAAATCAAATGCTATCAAACTACTGATAGATTTCAACTTATATCTTTCTAAAATTTCCCTTCAAATTAAGTCTTAAAGGTTTTTTCTTAACTTTTATGTACCATATAATTTTAGAACTTTTCGAAGTTCATATAAATTGCACCAAACCAAAGTCACAATTTAAGGATAACTAATTTAGTTGTTAATTAATTACATTAATTCTTCTGATTTTTTTGAATGTTTGGTTAAGGTTAATTATGAGTTCATTATTTAAAAGTTTAAAGTCATTCCCATTTTTATTAGAACATCAATTAGATTTAATGGAAAAAAGTTGTTCAAACTCATTTGCTAGTTACTTCTAGCCATATAATGAATTGTTTCTAAACCAAAATTAGGAAAGTAATATATGCGATGGATGTGAAGAAATAAAAATTTAAAATACAAATAGATAATAACTTTTTCCTGTAAATGTTTATGTGATTGAGATGAAATTTTTGAGATAAATGTGTCAGGTACTAGGTGAAATTAACAATTATTTTTATTTATAAATAATTATGTGTAACTTTGATAGAGGATAAAATGAGGAAGAATTACTTAATTTCATATAAACATGTTTAAAGGAGACTATAAGTTATGTTGATAAAAAAAGACAGGTAGCAAAAGCTCAAAAAAGTATTCTATTAAATTTATAAATATAAAAAAAAAATTTTAATTAAAAAAAAATAATAATCCTGATAATCAAAAAAAAAAATCTAATAAATTTTTTTTTTAGTTAAAAAAAGAATATATTGTTTTTATAAAGAAAGGTAAAATAACTTTTAGATAATTTATAAGTAAAATGTTTTATTAAAATTTATATATATAATCAAATTTTATATAAAGTTGACCAAATTTTTGTTGTTTGTTTTTTTCTTTTTATTTTTTCTTTCCATTTTTATAAAAGGATCAATTTGATACTGGATCAAATATTAATCAAAATATCATTTTAAATAACAATAAATAACATATTTTTTTCAAAAAAAATAAAATATCAAGTTTTAGGTTGTTGCCACAAAATTGTTTAGTGTTTATTTATTTTTCTTTTTTCAAACTTTGTTAAAGAAGATATTCATTTTAGAAATACTTCATCCACATTGATTATATATTACAAAATATATATATATATATATATATATATATATATATATATATATATATATATGTTTGTGTGTATGTCAATTATTCATAAGCATCAGTTAACTATGTTAGATAGAATTCTTCTAATATATTGATAAGGGAAAATAGATGAGGATGACCCTAACTTTTGAGTTGCACATTGCTACCAAATATTTAGATAAAAAACTAATTAAATGACACTTATGTACAAGAATGAAAGTATTAAAAAAGAATAATAATCTCAATATGTAACATCCAAGGAGCCCAAATGATTGAAACATAGCTTTTGAATCCGATTAATTTTGTTGATTGGTAATTCAATACATTGATCAATTTATGACAAATTACAAAGGAATAAACAGTTCATAATATGGTCTCACAGCACCCAAGATCTTTAATGGGATTCAAAGTATGATTAATATGCCATTACAAAATAAATATTCATCAGAATAATTAATTTGAAATTAAAAAAAGGATGTATATAACTAAAATAGAGCAATTAGAAGGAAGAAAGGTATATGCTCATCCACACCAAATAATAAAGAACATAGATATCTCCTCATATGTTTCTTCTTTTGTTTGCCTTGGGGAAAATAGGGAAACAAGAGATATAACTTTGTGGAGGAAACTACTTTTAATGTTGAAGGAGAATAATTAGAGATATAAAGATTAAGATTTCTTGTTTTATTAATTTCATTAAGTATCACAATTAAGTATTAAGAAGTTTTATATCAAAGCCTATATGGTTGCGTATTACCAAATATATGTAATTATATTTAATCAATTAGAATAATCTTTTAACTGTTATGGAAAACAAAATATAATATTTTGAACAAGTGAAATAATTAAGATTATGATAAATATATGTCTCTATAGTTTTTGCCATGGTTCGATCTGATAAAATAATCTGCTTGAATTTGAATGACTGACTCAAAATTAAAGTTTCCTCTCATTTTCAACGTAGGATCAAATTGGATCATAGTTTTCTACTTAGATCGAAAATATTCATATTATTATCCAGAAATTAGAGTTCTAGAAGGTTCTTTTTCCTAGTATTTTGGCTTGAGTGTTGTTGAAAATGTGAATGACATTGTAGATGTAGGACAAATAAGGAAAAGACGAACAAAGAAATTGTATCGGCTTGGGTTAATTGATGAGAAGTGATAACATAGTTCATCAAACTGTGCATGCAAAATACATGTCAGTCTCACAGACGATGTTATGCCTGACGTTGGCAGTACACAGACACCAAGGTCAGTTCCCAAGTAAAAGAAAGAAGTTGCTTTCCTGGTAAATGGATTACATGCTCAATGCACATAACTTCGGTGCATTGGCTTGTCACTCCATGTATTGCACTGCCATGTTGGCTCTACCAATAGACAGCTGCACAAAATCATTTATTTTCTACTCAATGTAAAGTACCACTGAGTTTTGTATCTGCAAGTTATACTTGTTAAAATTTTTTCTCTTGTTCTTTAAAATAAAATTATGATATTTATAATGAGAAGAACGAAATTGTATATGATGTGTTCCTGAACTTATTATTGAAAGGATTCATTTTATCTTCATTTATTTAACTGCGGGCCTCTTCCGTGATCAGTTTACTTTGTTCAGCTCAACTTTAAGCCAATTAAACGCTTGAACAAAGCTTTTCGGTTCCTTTAGCTGTTGATTGCAGTATGTAAAAAATAGCAGTAGTTGTCGATCTCTTTTTTTATTTTAAACTAGTTCTTAATGATAAGATTGATAAAGATATTATTCATAAAGTAAAAACTAGGATGATTAAAATAAAAAAAATGCTAGGAGTCTGATAATCAAATACTTTTACGATTAGAAGAAAAATTTTGTAAAAAAATTGTGAGACCAACATTATTTTATAGGTCTGAGTACTGGTTAATTAAGAAATAAGTTATATAAAAAATTTATGTTATTAAGATAAAAGAATGTTGAGAATGATATAGAGTTACTAGAAAAGATGAAAAAAAATATATTCATGAGTAATGTGGAATAAGTAGAAGAATACTATTTTCTAAAAGCCTAAAATTGTCCAACTATCATTTATATATATTTTTTTATCTCATATTAATAGTTAACTAGTTTTCAAGGCCTAAATATATCCCATATTGCTGGTTAACTAGTTTTTAAACTTATAAAAATAAAGGCCTCCGTATAGAATCACTAAGAAATAATATGTTTTAAATATTATAATAATCTTTTTCACTATAAAGGAGTTAATTTTTCTCATCCTCCTTTATAAGGTTAGGTTGCTAGTATCCTTTCTAGTAGTATTTTCTTAATTTTATTTTCATTTTGTGCTAGTTGGTATCAGAGAATTACTCTTGGTAATAGCATTAGAGGTTTATAGTTAAGAAATTAATAAATCTACTTTACACTCATCATTTATAGTGGATCTTGTATATTAGAAACATAATTTGCTAAATACAACTCTATAGCCTATCAAGATGAGGTCTAGTGTCAATAATTACAACAACGATAATGATGTTATCAACAATGATAATGGGTGATGACCTTCGTGATGGAAGCAATGGTAATAAGTCCAATAATAATGATAGAGGAGTGCCAACCCTATAGGCGATATTAAAAGCATAAGAAGCGAGGATGACCTGGGAACTCTAAGAGATTTGTAACATATTTACTACCTTCTGTTTAGGCACCAACAGAATTCATGATAATGGTAGGAGCTACTATGGTAGAGTTGATGTTACTAGCCAACCTAATCATTAACATGGGCCTGTAATCTAACATAGGCAACTATCTTATAAAGATAAGTCAAACAAAGAAGGAATTATGGACTATCACAAAATTAACCAAAGAAGAGGTATAGGTGTAGCTTAACTTTGACACTTTAACTGATGTGGTACTATTCACCCACAGTAGCTAACACTATCTGATGATGACTCAAAAGATGATATTGAAAGATACAGAAGATATTAAGCAACACCCAAACAAAATAAGCTATTCGAGAATTATCATCTCAAAGTAGACCTCCCTTGTTTTAATGGCCACCTCAACATTGAAACTTTTTTTTTTATTAGAGTTATGAAATAGAGAACTTATTCAAGGTGATGGATATTCCTGATTAAGTCGAGTTTATTGCATATAAGTTAAAAGGTGGTGTAGTGGCTTGGTGAGATATATTACAAAATAATAGAAAAATGTTGGGAAACCTAGAGTGACATCACATGCATAGCAAAAGAACAAAAAATAAAAATATCAAATTTTTACATAAAATAATTTCTTGTCATCATGCGAAGATTGGTATGCAAAAACCCACAAAACTGAAAATCTGCACATGTTAAGAGATGTGTATTACCTAGGAAGTTCGTATATCCATGAAATATTATAGATCTATGAGAGAGGATGAATGAAGTCAATTGTGCTCCTCTCTAACGGTGATCCACATGACAGATGCAATAAAGACGCTCCTCAAATCGCTACACGATCTTCCTCTCCATACGCACCACGTGATCAAGAAGGAGCTAACCCTTCTTGTTGTCGACATGCCCCCAACTGGAGCTATTGGCTGAGGAGGAAAGGAAATGAGTATAGGAGGTGGCAGCCAAAAAGGGTCTAGTCTATGGTCCTTTAGTCTATAGGATCCAATAATTCAAGAGTTTACTAGATATCCAATAAGATAGGAGCTTTAGTGGATATCTCATATCCGAACCTCTACTCATCGTAATACCTATCATATGTGTGTGACTCTCTAGGCCCAATATCAAGCTAGTCATGAATCATACCTGTCAGAACTTTTTCTGGCTTAGTGAATTATTATCACCATAATAATTCACTTGATTTATCAACTACGAACGTATTAGGCCACGACGTCATAGTCTCCAAACGATAAGAGGAATCCAATCATGTGGATCTATCTGTTCTCAGTTATTATATATCTATCTATAATCTCTCATCCATCGAATATCCTAGAGATTGTATGCCGAGTATAGTGTCATCAGGTCCATATAGAATCTACTCAAGTCTTGTACTAATTAGATTCTTTCAGAGCACTCTTTCTCTCTCAATCCGAATAACTCTAGCCAGGGATTTGCCTAAATAAGAACATATGAGATATTCCTCTCATGACACCAAAAGTGGATAATCTTCTATCGATACTCAATTACTCTCGTAAGGTTGGTTATCACTCCCGATGACCTGTTGTGCTATATCTAGAGTTTCTAGATCTATAAGTCTTGTATCAAAGAGTGGAGTACTATAAAACAACATTGGTATCTTAAGTCTAAGAACTAAATACACAATTGGGATGACAAAATTATTGTCTAATATTGATGTATCATCAACTATCCAGCATTTCGTGAGCAAATCAATAAGTGAACTTATTCTCTAATGAGCACTTGCACTGTATCCCTAGTATCCCCACATGAGCAACTATGAGATCAATCGCCTTCATCATATAGACATATATATAACACACCAGTCTATTTGGTTATCTCGATGTCCCTCTCGAATAATCTATGACCGAGATTATTTAGGGTCTGTGTTTAAAGGTGAATCGATCTCATTATCATGATCTTCTCATAATTTGATTCTTATTGCATAGATCGATGGATATCATAATATATGCAATAGGCAACATAAAGTGAAAATGATACTAAATAAATAATAAACAAAAATAGTGTGTATTATATCACATGTGCCATCACTCATGTGATTAACTTATAAAGCACATATGACTAGCAAAGAAGACAAGGAAAGGTATCAATATAGATATGGTGAAAGACAAAACCCTAAATTATAAACAACTATTATTCTAACAATACTAAAATTACATCCAAGGCACTCAATCTATAATCAAGTATATTAATAAATTCTTATACCTTTCAACCAAATATAACTTATTAGAGTCAAAAGACCAAGAGACAACAATGTACGTCAATGGACTATAATTTATAATTAAAAATAGAATGTCTTTAACTTCGATATCAATAATCGATGAAGCTCACAATATATGACATTAGGCCTATAAGGCCTTACCTCAACTGGATAACCCCATGTATGGAAGTATCTTAGACTAGACTTTCTCCTAGTCCAAAGCACATAAGGTGTTTTTGTAATTGCTTTAGTTGGTATTTTGTTAAGAATGTAAGCTGCAGACTTTATTGTTTCTCCCCAGAGTGACTCTAGTAAAGTAGATTGAAAAATCATACTTCTTATCATGTCCTTAAGTGTTCAGTTTCATCTTTTAGTTATACCATTCATACTAGGTGACCTTGGCATTGTATACTGAGGGATAATTCCATACTCTAGGTATAAAGCAAATAGTCCTAGACGTTATTCACCTGAATCATCATTTCTACCATAATATTCCCCTCCATCATCAGATTCGAGGCTTTTTATCCTTTTGTTGAGTTGATTTTTAACTTCAACTTTAAATGATTTGAATACATCCAAAGATTGGGACTTTTCATGTATTATATACAAGTATTCATATATAAAATTGTCGTCTATGAATAATATAAAGTATCATTGATCATTCTATGAAGGTGTAGGAAATGATACATAAATATCCATATGTATCAATTCTAAGACGTTTGTAGCTCTATATGCACATGATCTCTTAGGTTGGTTTGTTTACCTTTAATACATTCAACACAAATATCTAAACTTGATAAGTCAATGGGATCAATAATCTATTCTGATATAAGTCTTTTAATTCTATTTCTAGAAATGTGACCCTGACGTTTGTGTCATAATACACCTAGATTTTTAATTTTACATTTAGTACCTCATAATTTCACATTCAGGTCTTTATGATAGGACGTTATAGTATCAAGTAAATATGGATTGTCATAAGCCATAAGTGAACCAGTTTCAATCACATTTGAATTTAAAAACAAAATAAATTTTTTATTTCTAAATGAATAAGAATAACCATATTTATCCAAATAAGAAATAAAAATTAAATTCAATCTAAATGACGGTACAATAAAAGTATCTTTCAAATCCAAATAGTATCCAATACATAATAACAATCTAAATATGCTTATAACTTCCACATCTATCAATTTTTCATCCCCCACATAAATGCATCTCTTAGTATTATTGGGCCTTCGGTAGCTCAGGCAATCCTGCATTGAAACACTGATATTAGTAGTTGTACTAGAGTCTAACCACCAAATGTTTTTATGTACTAAAGTTAAATTGACTTCAAAACAAATCAAAGTAAGGAACGCATCATTTTTAGCACGCCAACGTAATATTTGGCACGGTCCTTCTTCAAACGCTTAGATTTCTTTTAGAAGAAATAAGTATCAGTCTTATTTTGTTTCTTTTATACTGAACATTTGTCGGCCTCATTCTTTTCAGATTTGTATTTTCTTATATTTCTTTTACCGTTGTACCTCATGGAAATCAGACTTTGAAGCAGAGTGCTTATTTTCGTTTTATCATTTTTAAGAAAATATATTTTTATTTCGGTAAGAAAATCTTTGACCGTGGTAATCCCTTCAAATACCATAGCCTTAAAGGTCTCCAAAATATCACGCTTAATGATCATGAGACTCATGCGATTAGACCTGTCCCACTTATCATATAGTCTCCTTTTATCAAAAGTACTATTATCTGTAAAAAAAACGGGTTGGTCTTCCCTTAGTGCAAGGTCTAGATCTATGCAGCCTAAAATGATCAGAATATTTTCCTTCCAATCCTTAAGGTTAGTTCCATTTAGAACCGGTACTGAACTGAGGTTAGTAGATATTATAATAAGAGAACCTAAATAAGAGAACAATAGATAATCACAAATTATGCTCATATATATTACCACAAATTATGCTCATATATATAACCCATCTCAAGATACCAAGTGCAATATTAATATCTTGTCTTTGGACTTCAATATTAATTGCTAGTAGTAGTTATTAACTTTCCTTTGGGCCGGGTAATTATCGCACGGATATAAATGCACACTGTATTTAATATTTTCATGAGAAATATCACATATGAAAGGTCACTTTGGCGACTTCATGCATCAAATTACTCAATATAATATTAAACTATTATTAATTAAATTTAAACTATATTAGTCAAATTGACTTGACTTTAATTTGATAACTTAAACATTTAATGCAGATAAATTATTCAATTTATGTTAACAAACAATTTTATAGAACTAATATTATGTTTAATCCAACTATTATTATTAAATTCACATGAATTTAATTGATTAGATAAAATCTAAAGAAAAAGTGGGAGATTTATGCGTTGTAGTGCAAAAAAAAAAATGAATTTGCATACTGATGAAACGGAAAAGGCATAAAGAAAAAATGGTATCTCAAATTAAAGTGATCTAATATCAAGAAAAGGTATTAAATTGAACGTGAAGTATGTTGCAGCATGATTACATAAAACTATCATTTTTCCTGATGATGATAGAACCAAATTATTCCAAAATATTGATGAAAACTTCATTAAAATACATGAAAAACAAGCCTAAATATTCAACAATCATTGTAGGATAGCTCTAATACCATTGTTGATGGATTTAACACAATAAATATGGGTCAAACATACTTTATACACCTAAAACCGAATTTTAGAATATTTTCATAAAATTTATTAAATCCACAATAATATATATATATATAATCTTACAATAATTAAGAAACATATTAACATGAAAGTGTACCTGATGAATCAGTGATTTGGTATTCCAATTATAGAGTATCCTTAAGAATTTTTTATTTCTCTTTAACAGGTAAAGAGAAATTTTATTTGATACAACAATCGAGGACCATAATCCTATTTATATTCATAATTGATGAATCTACGATTATGATTATATTCATAATTGATGAATTTATAATTATGCCTCAAGATGTTTTATATTTCTAACTTATCTCATTAAGTTAAAAATGACTGATGGAATCTACACAATTAATTTTACAATTATGCTCCTTAGTCAAAGAAATTTACTTTAATTAGATCACTTTAATTTTAACTAATCAAAATAATGACTTAATATATTTAATTATACATAATCGTTAAAATTCTAACATATATAAAATAATCAATAAGTTGGTTAACTTCAAAGAGAAGAAAAATTTTATTTCCTTGAAATAACTATAAAGACTTTTAATTTCAATTACTATGGGCCAATAATTGTTAAATCTCGGATTTTGATAATGAAACTAATTGATTGTGGTTTATGATATAACTGCATGCTGAGTTACATAGGTCTACTATCGATCAGGATTAGACAGTTGACGCTGAAGGAATTGACGTTGCGCCGGGTGATCACGTCTAGATATTGGATGTCGAGCTGGAGGTTCGATCGACAACTAGCGGAAGGCTTCATACGTCGCCAAGAAGAGCGTGTTGCGCCAAGGATATCGGGGTTGCGAAGGTCAACCGCCGATTGGGCAATGGATCGCAAGAGAAGACGATGTGCCGAAGAATCAGATGAAGCGTCGACCAATGACGTGCCGGGCAACTGAATGTCAATTCGTGTTGTAATAACTGTCTAGATCGAAGTAGAATGCTTATTTGTGTGTGTGCAGGATTAACTACGATAGCGATGAAGACGTAAAGTGAAACAAAGTGCCGGAAGATAAGTATGATGGATGGTTGGGAGTTCGAGAGTTCGACGGAAGTCCGAAGATTCGTTGGGAGTGTTGCCGGAACCGGCCGAGAACGAGTAGGGAGCTTGCCAAAGGGTTTTCGGAAGTTCGCCGAAAGGTTTGTCGAAAGTTTGTGGAGCTTGCCAAGAAAGATCGAAGCTTGCTAATGAAGCTCGTTGGAACTCGCCAAGATCATCGTGAAGTCCGGGAGCTTGCCGGGAGTCCGTAGAATGGTTTCCAAGAGTTCGTCGGAAGACCGCCGGAAGTTTACCGAAAGCTCACCGAAAGAAATCTTGTATTGTGGACTTTGTAATAGCTTAAAAAATATCTTTAAAATTCGTAGTTAGCAAATAATTTGGTTTAGGATTAGGTGTTAATCCTATAAACCAAATTTGGGCCAATTCGAACTTCATTTGGACCGATTTCGATCGAGTTTTCGGTCGAAACCAGTGTGCTGAAATGACTTGGGCGGTGGAACCGCCCCAGGCTAGCGGTAACACTGCCCAGCACCTGAGGGGACCAGCGGTGGTACCGCTGGATGGGCGGTGGCACCGCCCGATATCGCCAGAATTAGGAAAATCAAGACACTTCAAATTTAGGCTTCAAATTTGGGCTCCAAATTTGAATCCTCTTGAGGCCTATAAATACCTTACTCATTCAGAGTTTAGAGGGGGTCTAGAACTAAGAAGAAAAAAAAAAAGAAAACTCTCTTGAAAGTGTGTCAAATCTTCCCTCTAAGTTTTAAGAGTGTTCTAGTCCAAGAGAGGGGTGAAAAGCTTTGTAAGGGTTATCTCCTAAACTCATCAAAGGGAGAGGTGCTGTAAGGGAGTTCATCCTTGCCCGTTGGAAGGAGGATAGCTAATGGAGAAGCCGGTGGCCTCAAGTGAAAAGGAATCGGGAGTGGACGTAGGTCGCATAACTGAACCACTATAAATCGGTTTGCATTTACTTTCTCGCAACTTACTTTGTTGCAAACCATCTTCATTTGCTACTTACTCAACTTTCTCTTCATCTTCTTATGTATGCTTTAAAGTTAAAATGCAATCAAATCGGTTTCAAACGAAACGTTGCTTTCATCGTATGAAGTTTCCAAACTTGTTTAAATCACTGAAAATCTATCATTCTTTACCGCTGCACTAATTCCCCCTCCCCTCTTAGTGCCGCTCGATCCCTAACAATTGGTATCAGAGACACGTTCTTTCTCTTTCAGATTTACACCCATAAGAAATGGCTCTTTATGGCTTTCAAGAGGGCTTTTTGATTTTTTGTCCACCGTTCTTTAACGGTTCGGACTACACATATTGGAAAACTTGAATGAGAGTTTTCTTGATTTCTCTTGATTTAAACTTATGGAACATCATTGAAAATGGATTTCAAGTTTTCTCTAAATAGACGAACGAATGGTCGGATTTGGAGAAAAGATCGTTTTCTTTAAATGCAAAGGCTATGAATGCCTTATTTTGTACTTTATACAAAAATGAGTTCAACCGGATTTCTACGTGTGAAACGACTTTTGATGTTTGGCGAACTCTTGAAATCACGCACGAAGGAACGAGTAGAGTCAAAGACTCGAAAGTTAATATTTTGATGCACGATTTTGAGATTTTTCGACTAGCACCAAGTGAGACTATCGATGACATGTTCTCCCGCTTCACGGATGTCATCAATAGCTTGAAAAGTCTTGGTAAAAGTTTTTTGGATTTTGAACTCGTAAACAAGATCTTAAGATCCCTTCCAAAAAGGTGGGATCCTAAAGTAACCGCTATACAAGAAGCTAATAATTTAAATGACTTGGCTCTTGAAGAACTCATTGAATCTTTAATGACCTATGAAATGGCATTCTTGGAACACAATGAACGTGATGAACATTTGAACCACCTTCTAAAGAACAAGAAGGTTTTGGAACTCTGAACTTTGAAATGCCACTTGAATGATGACTCAAGTGATGAGGACACTATTGAGAACTTTGAACTTCCAACACTAAATCTTAATAAGTTCATGAAATAAAAATCTAAAATTAACAATGAACTTGAACAGAGGAAGAGGCCACCAAAGAAGAAGAAGAAGGATCACCAAGAAGAATCAAGTAAAGAAGAAACGAACTACGCTTTGACGGTTTTTGACAACAAGGTAAGCAACTTAACTCCCTTGAATTACTTTGAAATTACATAATCCTTTCATAAGTTGCTTGAAATAGTTGGTAGTTTTTTTTATGCCTTTTCCTTTCTAGTAATTTTTTGAAAATTAAAAATATGAATGATGCATGATTTGTGATAATGCTTAGGATTAATCCATGCATGTGTATCTTGATGTTTTATATTGCTTTTCGTTTCTAAACATGATGCTTGATGATTTTGTAACATGCATTAGTTTTTGAAGTAATGTTGATTTGACTCTATGTTGTGGATTAACGTATTTTTGGTCTAATTATTTTCATTACAAATTAAGATGACATTTTGAGATGATGAAATTTCATGTATACTTTCCATATCGGTTTTCAATCTTAAACATGATACATATCTATGCATGAATTTCTTGAAAATCTTTTGATGATAGATGTATGTATCTTGATTATAATTTGAAAACTTCTATCTTGGCTTAATGGGTTTTAACCCTTTTTATGATGAAATTTTTATTGATACATGTCTTCACGAAATCAATTATAAAGACCCAACCCAAAAATTTTACAAATGAAAGAAATGTGGTTTTGATATTGCCTTGTATTATATTTGAACTTGATGATTTTCATGATAAAAATTATTTTTCAAATTTTTAAAATGATATATGATTTTAGCAAAAGTTTAAGCATTGATAATCTTGTTATAACAAATGAAAGAAAGAATTAAAATAATTTTGATGAAGCATTATGAAAACATGCTTAATGATGGTATCATACTTGATGACTTGAAATCTCATATTTTGAAATAATATATTCATAATGAATCCATAAATCTTGATGATTTTTTTATCACTTTTTGGCTTTAAACTTGTTATATATCTTTCATGCAAAAGGTTTTTGGGCATGCATATGTGAAATCTTACTTGATAAATGAAAATGCTTCGTACTTATGATCATGATAAATTCATGAATCTTGATGATTTTACATTGCCTTTGATTTCAAATAAGATGCATGATTTTTGACACAAAAAATTAATAGCATGTTTAGAGATAATGTTTGCACACCAAATATGATTAAAAGATAGAAGCAAGTATATTGATGATTTCGTTTTTATATGAAAATTTGAATATGCATATATATAAGATCAACCACATAAAATAAAACACGAAAGTTCAAAATATTTTAATCACGATGTTTTATTTTTGACGTGTTTGGTCTTAACAATCTTTATGGCGAAACTTACGTCTTGCTTTGAAAAGTTAATACATGCTCACATGTAATTAATTTATGTTGCTTTTATTAAAATTTTTGAATGAAAGATTTGATGCATTTGATCTTAATGAGTTTAATGACAAACTTGTATTTTGAATTTATATAATGATGGGTTCCATATAAATGTTTGAAATACATTATGAAATCATCATTGAAATGAAAATATTAAAAGTTTGTTATCATGCTTAATGACTTTGTGATATCATATCTTGATGACAAACTCATGTTTTGGTCTTAAATTTGATACTCATCTTTTGAAACATGAGCACACTTGTTTGAAACAAAAATGAAACACATTATCATGATAAATTGAATCTTATAATGTGTTATATTGTTGTCTTGACAATTTTTATAATGAAGTTTATCTTTCAGTTTTGAATATTTTGATTTGGCATATAAAGGCAAAAGACATACTTATATGATGAAACATAAAGAAATTATATTTACTATATTATTGAGATTAATGATTTTATGATATCTTATGAATCTCGTAAATTATGAAAGTGATTTTGATGATTTGTTTATGAGTTCGGAGTTGATGATTTGAACTAGAATGAGCTTATCTGTATCATGATCTTAATAACTTGAGTTTTTCAAGACCTCTTACTTTATACTATGATTCTCCTATGTCATTGAAGAGAAATTCGAATGAATCATAAGTTAGTTTCTCTTGACTTATTGATACTCAACTTGAGAAAATGTGTTTTGAATGTTCAAAAATTACATGTGTAATTTGAAATTTTTTCTCATGTTTCAATACCACTTTGTATGCTTCATGACTTGATGATTGAAATATTGATGTAGACTTTTGTGTATCACTTGTCATGATTAATGCAAATTGCTAGCATTTTGAATCTCGAAAATGATTTTGATTTGATTATGGGTTTCAAGTTATCAAATTATTTTGAATGAGATATTTTCAAGTGAATCATGAACTCTCTTAAATTCTTGACTTGAGATATATGTTTTTTACAAATTGAAACACTTTCCTCTATGATTGCTTCCTTTTTCATTTACTAAAGAGGAAAACAATTCAAGTCTTAATATATTGATATTTGATACTTAAAATTTCTCATGAAATGTGATCTTAATGAGAATTCCTATGCATAAATCAAGTTGCCCTTTGTGCTATCAATTCTCAAATGAATCATGTTCTTCTTGAGCCTTGATATTATATCCTAGAAGTGACATGATTTCTTTGTCTTGTGTGGCAAATTGAATATTTGATATAAATTAATTTTCTTTATGATGAATCATGAATCATGACTTGATCTATGATGTTGATATATTTTTATCATGATCCTTGATTGTATAATTCTTTTACACTATTAAAAGGATTTGTCAAATGAATCATGTCCTTCTTAAATATTTCTTGATATCATGACATGATTTCTTTATATAGCTTGAAATTTTTTAGCAATTGAGAGCTCCACTTCTATTTGACAATAATGACAAAGGGGGAGCTAGCTTATTGAATTAATATTCATGACTTGAATATTGATGATTAAAAATTTGATGAAAAAGAAATGTGCTTAATGATTGAATCATTGATTTATTCTTTTATCATGGCTTAAAAATGAATGAAAAGAAAATATGTTAGCACTTGTAATCATGACTTGATCCATTATATTGATATATTTGTATCATGATTTGAAGATTGATTTTTTTTATGCAAACTTATGTGAAAAAGTTTATATCATCATATTTGATCTTCCCTTTCTTTTTGACATTGATAAAGGGGGAGAAAGTTTATTGCTAGCTTGCATGAAAAATTTGCTAGCTCATTCAAGAGGAAGAAATTTGCTATCTTGCTTGCCTACAAAAGAGGAAAAGAACTTGCTATCTTGAAATATCAAAAATTGCTATCTTGCAAATTTAAGAAAAGCAAAGTGCAACATTGCACAAGAAGCAAGTAAAACTTGTCATGCTTGAACTTAAATCTTGCTATGATTGAATGATGTATTGTAAATCAATGCTTAAATATTGTATGATGTGATTAATAGCTAGTATGATTGTAAAATTTACATATCCTTTTAAACTAGCTATGATGTAACTTCTTCTTTTTGTTGATGACATAGGGGGAGAAGTAGATTGATGGCTTCATGCATTGTATTGAATATTTTATATATTTGCATGATGATTTTGTTGTTTTCTCTTAACATTGTGATGAATGTTGCTTGGATTTAGGATAATCCAAGGTTTCTATAAATGACATATTGATAGGGGGAGTTTGGTTAAACTCCGGGAAGTTATGGTTAACTCTGTTAGTTATTAATTAGTTGTCATCATAAAAAAGGGGGAGATTGTTGAATCTCGGATTTTGGATTTTGATGATGAAACTAATTGATTATGGTTTATGATCTAACTGTGTGTTCAGTTACGTAGGTCTACTATCGATCAGGATTAGATAGCTCACGCTGGAGGAATTAACGTTGCGCCGGGTGATTACGTCTGGATATTGGATGTCGAGCCGGAGGTTTGGTCGACAATCGGCGGAAGGCTTCATACGTCGGGCATAGGGCCAAGAAGAACATGTTGCGCCAAGGATATCGGGGTTCGAAGGTCAACCGCCAATTGGGCAACGGATCGCAAGAGAAGATGATGTGCCGAAGAATCGAACGAAGCGTCGACCAATGACGTGCCAAGTAATTGAATGTCAATTTGTGTTATAATAACTGTCTAAATCGAAGTAGAATGTTTGTTTGTGTGTGTGCAAGATTAACTACGATAGCGATGAAGACGTAAAGTGAAATAAAGTGTCAAAAGACAAGTGATGGATGGTTGGGAGTTCAAAAGTTCGACGGAAGTCCAAAGATTTGTTGAGAGTGTTGCTAGAACCGATTGAGAACGAGTAGGGAGCTTGTTGAAGGGATTTCGGAAGTTCGCCGAAAGGTTTGTCGGAAGTTCGCGGAGCTTGCCAAGAAAGATCAGACCTTGCCAATGAAGCTCGTTGAAACTCGCCAAGATCATCGTGAAGTCCGGGAGCTTGCCAGGAGTCCGTAGAATGGTTTCCAAGGGTTTGTTGGAAGACCGCTGGAAGTTTGCCGAAAGCTCACCGAAAGAAGTCTTATCTTGTGGAATTTGTAATAGCTTAAAAAATATCTTTAAAATTTATAGTTAGCACATAATTTAGTTTAGAATTAGGTGTTAATCCTATAGACCAAATTTGGACCAATTCGGACTTCATTTGGACCGGTTTCGATCGAGTTTTCGACCGAAACCAGTGTGATAAAATAACCTGACTGGTGGCATTGCCCAAGCTAGGTGGTGGAACCGCCCCAGGCTGGCGGTAGCATCGCCCAGCACCTGAGGGGACCAGCAGTGGCACCGCCCGATACCGCCAGAATTGGGAAAATCGAGGCACTTCAAATTTGGGCTCCAAATTTGAATTCTCTTGAGGCCTATAAATACCCCACTCATTCAGAGTTTAGAGGGGGTCTAGAACTGAGAAAAAGAAGGGGAAAACTCTCTTGAAAGTGTGTCAAATCTTCCCTTTAAGTTTTAAGAATGTTCTAGTCCAAGAGAGGGGTGAAAGGCTTTGTAAGGGTTATCTCCTAAACCCGTCAAAAGGAGAGGTGATATAAGGGAGTTCATCCTCGCCCGTTGGAAGGAGGATAACTAGTGGAGAAGCTGGTGGCCTCAAGTGAAGAGTAATCGAGAGTGGACGTAGATCGCATGACCGAACCACTATAAATCGGTTTGCATTTACTTTCTCGCAACTTACTTTGCTACAAACCATCTTCATTTGCTGCTTACTCAACTTCCTCTTCATCTTCTTACGTATGCTTTAAAGTTAAAACGCAATCAAATCGGTTTCAAACGAAACGTTGCTTTCATCATACAAAATTTTTAAAATTATTTAAATCACTGAAAATCTATCGTTCTTTAGCGTTGCACTAATTCACCCCCCCTCTTAGTGTCACTCAATCCTTAATAATAATTTTATGGTGTCTCGTAACTACAGACTTTTAATTTCAATTACTGTGCCCCCTCTCCCCTTTTACTGTCGTTTGATCCTTAATAATAATTTTGTGTCCCGTAACTACAGACTTTTAATTCTAATTACTGTAGCCCAATAATTTCATGGTGCCTCAATTTTCCTATTTTAGATCTCTACAATGGCATTGGAGTCAAACCAAACACCCATAAGCATAGAAGATCAAAGCTTAGCCTTCATAATGCCAAGATATATAGTCTGTAATTCATGGTGTAAGATAGAGCCTACGGTATGCTTATAACCTAGGCTACAATTACAATGGCTACAATAGTAACACCAGCAATGATTATCTTAAATCTGTGAAATCATAACTCACTGAAGCATCACTATTAATAGCAATTAAACTACGTTCAAGGCGGCATCAATAGCACCAAGCATATATGTAGGTAATTGGATGGAAAGATGCCCCACGTGAGATCCATAAGATGTCTTTTAGGATTATCTTTTGTTGTTTTGATGGTAGATAATAAATTTATGATGAATCTCGGCGAATAAATAAATAAGCAAAAACGATATCAGTTAATTTCTCATGATTATGAAAAGACTAACGATTTCTTTCAACTCATACGTGATAGATAGATAGTAACGAGCTTCTTAGACATATCTAATGTGCTTGATAATGTTGTGAAGAAGTACAGATATATTAGCTTATTAGAAAAAAAAATTAACAATATAATATTTTTTAGCTTAAAATTTTGATTTAAAAATATTCAATTAAAAAAATAATATTTTAATTTATATCTTTATTCATTAATTAACCAAAATATGTTGTAGTTCATGCTTATATTATGCCAATATTTAAAAAAAAACATTACATGAAAAGACATAGATGATGCCTACACGTGTACTTAAACATGAGATATATCATGAATATAGCACATTAAATAACTTAGATATCTGAAATAAATTATAAGTCAATCTTAATGTGTACCTCAATCTGTAAAATATGCTGCTATCAATTATTTGAAATTGTTCCCGAATTAAATGGCATTATAATAATGCATATATAGTGATAGATGTATGCATGCCTCTTGATACGTGCATCTTGTATAGCTCTTCATTATAGGACTGTATATAACCACTTATGCATGATACAAAACACTCTCATTAGAGGGACTGTATCTTTATACAAGTTTTATCAAACTCGATCGTTATTTTAGTATCTTATATATTGTTTAATGTAATTATAATTTTTTTAAATAATTATTTGATAATTTAGAAACGTGAAAAAAGCGAATTATGCTGTCATTTTATCCAAAAATTCAATATGTGAAACTATTAATTGCAGAAATTAGATGGCATTATAAAATTATCATGCTACAAGCATGCTAAAGGCAAAATTAATTAATGAATATATAAAGCATTATATACAAAGACAACTAGATCATCTTGAGAGAAGACAACTAAATGTCAATTAGGGTTCGATGGAATTGGAAAATCGTAACCCAAACGTCTATTTGTGAGACGAATTGGGAAATTAAGTGGTCCTCGTTAGAGAAGACGACTAAATTGAGAGACGCACTAAAAATGACGATCCAAATGTTTCTTCCTTTCACATCCACTGTTGTACTTTAAATTTTCACCGTGAACGCAAGGAATCGCACTAAAATCGTGTAATGTTGTGATCTCACCGTCGAATCCAATTCTCCCATCTTTTTCCAACACCTGGATGATGTGATCATAGATCGTCCCGTTGCTGCTATAAACAACCCCTAGCCTTCTTGAGCTCCGTCGATGCTCAGTAGCTGTTCGAGATGGTAACTGCACGAAATGTAGTTTTGAATTGCAGCAATGTTCGGGATGTGTAATATGTGTAATAAGCATGTGTGCTGATCATTGTTTGATTGATGATGTTGGTTACTAAAGCTTCATGGACGGTGGGGAGAAGAGGTCGATTCAAGTGGGGCCGTGGGGGGAGCAGGGAGGAAGCCCGTGGGATGACGTCATGTCCATGGAGCTACCATCCGAAAGGGTGCTCAGTTCGATCGGAGTAGCAAGGTGGCAATGGTGGCAACTGAACGAACCAGGCTGGTGCACATTTTACTCTTAAAATAATTTAATTAACGAAGATACCAACTAGTTTAATTGATAAATACTTTGATAGTTTAGTATAAACTCCTAAACTCAAATCTCATCTTGGTCATTCATTTTTGATAATTTTTTTTTGGAACTCCCATGAAAGCCCCATCATTAATGATGCAAAACATAATGAATTCTTCAAACATGATGTGTGATCAGGTAAGAGCTGGTTGGACATCAAATATAAGTTCACGGGAAACATATTTATGTATCATCTTATTGTAACCATTTCTTATTAATTATCATTGAATTTTATTGATTTTAGAAATTGTAACCGTTCTCATTAAGTTCATCATTCATTTCTCCACCTCTATCTTTATTATAATTTAATTATTTTAAATTTTTCATTCATTATGAATTAACCGTTATTATTAAATTTCTATTCATTATCATTAAATTTTTTAATGATAGCCCAAACGTTACAAAACTTGAATTAATTCTTTAACGTTATGAATTTGGTGGTAATGAATGTTCTTGATGGGAGAACATCTATATAAAGAGAAGTTTTTGTCCCTTGGCTCTATCTCTCAAGAAAGACTTCAGGAATTTCCTACACAATCTAAAGTGAGAGTTCTGAGTCGAGAAGAACCAAAATACCAAGAGAAACCGCTGTAGAAGTTTCTCGACAACAATGGTTGGAGGTACGTAATTTTGTTTCCGCATTCAGTTTCATCGTGTTTCTATTATAGTGATTAAGAAACACATTGTATTCTTCAGTTTTTTCTCACATTTGGTATCAGAGCTTAAATTAACCTCTGCCTTGATATGAAAAAAGGTTTTTATACCATGAATGTGCCTTGATTTAGGTTTCTCTTATGAAACTTTTAATGTATTCGATATTGAAGATCATGAAGACATAAGATTTTCAATAATTTTAATGAAATAAAACATTCATTATAGTTAAAATTGCTCATATGTTATATGAATATTTAGTCATAATGATTTATGCTTATGAGTGAATTTTATTCAAGAAAAATGTCTAGTGATGTATATAATCTTAATTAATTAGCGACTAGCCACAGCATCCTTAATTGATTAAAATTATATATAAAGTTAAAATTAGGATCACATAAGGAATTAGACATAAAATTATGATTGATTATATTTAATATAATAATTATTATCCCACAGGATCTTTTATTATATTTATATAATTAATCAGGATAAAATATCAGATTATTTTCATAATTTACCCATAGGGATTATGAATTGGTACATAATTTGATAGTTTTATTATAAAGATTAATTGAATCTATTTGAATTAAAAATTTAGCCCATAGGCAATTTTTATGTCATGAGATTCAAATTTTTGGCATGTTTCACATTAGTAAAGCATGCAATTTAGACTATTAAGCCTCAAATTTTTTGACATAAGCATTTTGGATTTTATGCAGTTTCTCAAAATATCAATTTCTCTGATATTCGATGTGACATTCCTGAACTTAGGGGTGATAACTATAAGATTTGGAAAGAAAGGATTCTCCTCCATCTAGGGTGGATGGACACTGATTATGCTATTAGGAAAGACGAACCACCTATAGTCACTAATACTAGTACTCCAATTAAGGTCGCGCTATATGAGCGATGGGAGCGATCCAATTAGTTTTGTTTATCAAAACTAAAATAACTGCTGGTATACGTGGTTATGTTGACCAGCATGAGAATGTCCGAGACTTGCTACATGCTATCGACGAGCAATTCATCACTTCAGAAAAGGCATTAGCTTAATAATGAAATTCTCATCCATTAGACTCACTAACGTAAAAGGTGTGTGTGAGCATATAATGCAAATGCGGGATATTGTTGCTCAACTTAAGAAACTCGAGGTTGATATGTCAGAATCTTTCCTGATGCACTATATTCTGAACACCCTTCCATATCAATATGAGCCTTTTAAGATTTCATATAATACACATAAAGATAAATGGTCAATTAATGAATTAATGACCATGTGTGTTCAAGAAGAAGAAAGGCTAGTGATGGAGCTGGGTGAGAGTGCATTGGTGGTAACCACTTACGAGAAGAATAAAACTGACAAAAATCAAGCCAATCAATAGGGAAAAGGTAAAATATCACCCAGTGATATCAAGAAAGAAGCAAAGTGTTTCTTCGTAAAAGAAGGGACACATGAAGAAGGAATGCTTAAAATTCCAACAATGGTTTGAAAAGAAAGGTAAACCAACCTCGTTTGTATGTTATGAATCTAATATGGTTAATGTTAATATTAACACCTGGTGGATTGACTCTGGATTAACAATCCATATTGCAAACTCTTTGCAGGGTATGCAAAACCTAAGGAAGCTAGTGGGAAGTGAGCAAAGTGTCTTATCAGGCAATGAGATGGGCTCACATGTGGAGGCAATTGGAACATGCATTTTAACTTTAAGTAGTGGTTTTGTTTTAAAATTAGAAAGGACCTTTTATGTACCAAGTTTCTTACGAAACTTGATTTCTATTCCGGACTGCGTACCATTTGGATATTCCTTTAATTTTCAAAACACATCATTTAGTTTATTATATAAATATGATTGTGTTGGGAATGGTATTTTCGATGGTCTTTATCGTATTTTATTACAAAATAATGACACTTATAGTTCAATGCATGTTTACGCTGGTATTAAAAGGTGTAATATTAATGAGGACTCCTCTATGTTATGGCACCGGAGATTATGACATATCTTCAAAGAGAGAATTAAAATATTAGTTAATGATGGAGTACTTAGTACTCTTAATTTTACTGATTTTAGAACTTGTGTGGATTGTATTAAGGGAAAACAGACCAACAAGTCTAAAAAAGGTACTAATAGGAGTTCAGACATATTAGAGATCATTCATACCAATATATGTTGTCCAGACATGGACGCACATGGTCAGAAATTCTTCATCTCCTTTATAGATGATTACTCACAATATATGTATATTTATTTGCTTCATAATAAAAACGAAGCATTGGATGCCTTCAAAGTCTTTAAGGTTGAAGTTGAGAACCAATGTGGTAAGCAAATTAAAATTATGAGATCAGATAGAGGTGGAGAATATTATGGTAGATATACTGAGAATGGACAAGCACCTGGTCATTTTGCTAAGTTTCTTCAAGAACATGGGATTATTGCCCAATACACTATGCAGTTCTCGGACCGGAATGGTGTTGCGAAAGAAGAAACCGAACATTACTAGACATGGTGCGGAGTATGCTTAGCAACTCCAATATTCCTAAATTCTTGTGGACTGAAGCACTAAAGACGGCTGTGTATATATTAAACCGAGTTCCAACTAAGGCTGTCCAAAAGACACCATTTGAATTATGAAAAGGTTGGAAACCAAGTTTGCGACATATGTGCATTTGGGGATGTCCATTTGAGGTCAGAATATATAATCCACAAGAGAAGAAACTAGACCCGAGGACTATTAATGGATATTTTATTGCATATGCTGAAAAGTCCAAAGGTTACAGGTTTTATTGTCCATCTCATACAACTAGGATTGTGGAATCAAGAAATGCTAAGTTTCTTGAGGATGACATGATCAGTGAGAGCGATCACTTTAGGAACATAGTTTCTACACATGATCATATAGAATCTTAACCTTCCACATCAAGTGATAGATTGGTTATAGTTCATAACACTCCTCAAGTACAAACTGGTGTTGAACAACCAATCATTGAGATTCCACAAGTTGCTGATAATATTCTAATAGATCAACCAGTTCAGGAATTACAACAAACCCCTGAACAATTAGTTGAACCACAAGTTCCTCAAGGAAACATTGGTACAACATTAAGAAGATCTACTAGAAATAAAAGATCAACAATTCCTAGTGACTATGTTGTATATCTACAAGAATCTGACTATAATATTGGAGCTGAAAATGATCCTGAAACATTTTCACAAGCCATGAATTGCAAAGAGTCAGATTTATGATACAATGCTATGAAGGAAGAGATAAATTCCATGAAGAGCAATGAAGTCTAGGATCTTGTAGAGTTACCTAATGAAGCAAAGGCTATTGGCTACAAATGGGTCTTTAAGACCAAGAAAGATTCATTAGGTAATATTTATAGACATAAGGCAAGACTTGTTGCAAAGGGATTTACTCAAAAAGAAAGAATCGATTATACGGAGACATTTTCTCCATATCTAAGAGAGATTCTCTTCGTATCATTTTAGCATTAGTTGCTCATTTTGATCTTGAGTTACAACAAATGGATATGAAAACTGTATTTTTTAATGGAGATCTAGAGGAGAAAGTTTATATGATACAACCTGAAGGTTTCTCCTCTAGTGTTGGTGAGCAATTGGTTTGTAAGCTTAAGAAATCTATATACGGTTTGAAACAAGCCTCCCGCCAATGGTATTTTAAATTCCATGGAGTGATTTCATCATTTGGATTTGTTGAAAATCCCATGGATCAATGTATATATCAGAAGGTCAATGGGAGTAAAATATGTTTTCTTGTTTTATACGTAGATGATATTTTGCTTGCAACCAATGATAAGGGTTTGCTTCATGAGGTGAAACAATTCCTTTCTAAAAACTTTGATATGAAGGATATGGGTGAAGCATCTTATGTCATTGGCATTAAGATCCATAGAGATAGACCTCGAGGTATTTTAGGTCTATCACAAGAAACCTATATCAATAAGCTTTTAGAGAGATTTGGATGAAGGATTGTTCACCAAGTGTTGCTCCTATTGTGAAAGGAGATAGGTTCAATTTGAACCAATGCCCGAAGAACAACCTTGAGAGGGAATCAATGAAAAACATCCCATATGCTTCTATCGTTGGAAGTCTTATGTATGCCCAGGTCTGTACTAGACCTGATATTGCATTTGCTGTGGGAATGCTAGGTCGATATCAGAGTAATCCAGGTATGGATCACTGGAGAGCTGCAAAGAAAGTGATGAGGTATCTTCAAGGAACCAAAGATTATATGCTTATGTATAGACATATAGACAATCTGGATGTGATTGGCTACTCAGATTCAGACTTCGCCGGTTGTGTTGATTCTCGTAAATCAACATCAGGATACATTTTTATGATGGCTGGTGGAGCTATTTCTTGGAGAAGTGTTAAGCAAACTTTGACTGCTACTTCTACCATGGAAGCTGAGTTTGTCTCCTATTTTGAGGCTACTTCGCATGGTATATGGCTTAAGAGTTTCATTTCAGGGCTTAGAATTATGGATTCTATTTCTAGGCCATTAAGAATTTTCTGTGATAATTCACTTTGTCTTTATGGCTAAGAACAATAAAAGTGAAAGTCAAGTAAACACATCGATATTAAATATGTAGCCATAAGAGAACGTATAAAAGAAAATAAAATGGTCATTGAGCATACTAGTTCTGAATTGATGATTGTTGATCCTTTGGCTAAAGGCATATCACCTCTAAAATTCAAGGATCATGTAAAGAAAATGAGACTTGGTTCCACTTTGTAATTGTATTGAAACTCTTATATATATTCTGATATTTTCTTATTCATGTGCACATTAATTCGAGAAAATATAATTTTGTTGGACCAAGAATAAACATAAGGTTTATTCATTAAGTAATATTACCACATTAAGATTGATTCTTAAGAAACTAAATACATCGTGATACATGGATGATAATACTCGCTCTTAGAGAACTTATCGCTATGATTCATGTATTTGTTTCTTAAGAAAATTGTTCGATAAGATTAATTCAAGTTATTAAGTTAAACGTATGGACCAAGTGGGAGAATGTAACCGTTTCTTATTAATTATCATTGAATTTTATTGATTTTAGAAATTGTAACCGTTCTCATTAAGTTCATCATTCATTTCTCCACCTCTATCTTTATTATAATTTAATTATTTCGATTTTTTCATTCATTATGAATTAATCGTTATTATTAAATTTCTATTCATTATCATTAAATTTTTTAATGAATTAATTCTTATAAAATTTGAATTAATTCTTTAACGTTATGAATTTGATGGTAATGAATGTTCTTGATGGGAGAACATATATATAAAGAGAAGTTTTGGTCCCTTGGCTCTATCTCTCAAGAAAGACTTTAGGAATTTTCTATACCATCTAAAGTGAGAGTTCTAAGTCGAGAAGAACCAAAATACTAAGAGAAATCATTGTAAAAGTTTCTTGACAATAATGACTGGAGGTACATAATTTTATTTTCGCATTCAGTTTTATTATGTTTCTGTTACAGTGATTAAGAAACACATTGTATTCTTCGATTTTTTCTAACACTTATTCTTCGGTTTTCCAAAGCCTTTCCAGGACGGCTGTAACGGACCATGGTGTTTGATACTACAGCGAAGCTACCTGCGTGGTGCTGGAAGATGAGATAAGCGTGGCTATCGCCATCGGCGACGGCGAGGTGGCGTTCGATTAACTTGGCCACGGCGGACGGCTGGCCGAGGAGAGAGTTCGGAATCAGTTGGGTGTGGATCTGCTTCACCTGCTCCGTCATCGAGCAAAGTCCTAAAAGAGACGAACATCGGGCTCGTAGGAGTGGGCGAAGGATGCAGAGCGGGGGCGCGGATGAGGCCGCGCTCGGATGCTCGTGTCGTGCCGAGACCTCTTATATGAAATGGGCTTGGGGCAGACTGAATATGCTCTGCAATGCGTCAGGGGTGATGTGGACTGGGCTGGTAAGGGTGGTCCGCACCGTTTGGTCCGTTCCTACCCCTATCAATATTTGATATTTCAGACCATTTTGCTCTTCGCCGCTGTGGGAAGACCGAAGAGGGGTTGGCATCGGACCACCATCTCTTCCTCCCTCATCTTCCTCCAACCACCCGATCGGGAGGAGAATGAAGCTGATGCGTGTATTTGATAAACCAGAGGAGGTTCTCTCTCTCTCTCTCTCTCTCTCTCTCTCTCTCTCTCTCTCTCTCTCTCTCTCTCTCTCTCTCTCTCTCTCTCTCTCTCTCTCTCTCTCTCTCTCAATGTTCGAGGCAGTGCTCATCCGCTCGCGCCCTTCTCGCTCAATCACCGGTTTTTCAATAGTTGTATATCAGGAATTAAAGAAGGGGTGGACTTTTGAAGCGGAATCTTTTGATTACATTAAAGGTAGATTTTGCTCCTTGGTTAAAATCAGACCGCAAAGATGAACACCGCTTATTCACTGATACAATAGCAGATGATGAGCACTTCATTTTTCTCCCCTTATTGAACCTATAATACGATTCCTACTGCTGGTTCTACTCTCAGGTTAGTAATTTTCGTATCTAGTACACAGGAAAAGCAACACAACTTAAAGAAAGTTAAAATTTCGTGTCCAGAACGAGTACTGTAAGTTGATGCCTCTAGTCCATCGTTGCTAATTTAACTACTTGTACCGTATCCCCTTGTGTAATATTATACATTAAATTGTTTGTTTTTTCTTACTGCTTTTAAGATGATCTTTGAAGCCATACTCATGGATCATTGTGTTAATCCTTGAATGAAAGCTTCAGATGTCAATAAGGATATTATGGTCTGTTAAGTCGAGATAATATATTATTTGCACTGTGACCTACTTCCTATATGGAGCTTAGGATTGATCGACATATTTTAGATGCAATATTTTCTTAATGAACAATGCCAGCATATACAAGTTAAGACAGGTTCTAAATTAAAATTTTTGGTACAAATTGTTGTCGTGTTAGAGTACTTCGAAAATAAAGACATAGGAGGTATGATAGCTAGTTGCTTTTTAGTCTGAATCCTGTGTTCTTCAAGACGAGGACCCTCCAATCCCTTATATATTCTTCTGGCCTAGAGAAGTTGGCCATGGATTCTGGTATCAACCTAAACCGGTTGATACATGTTGCCTCATGAAATTATCAAGATGCAAACTGTCTTATACTAGTATCAAAGTGGATAGACCAATGCAGATCTGTACAAGTTCAGTACAAGATGGCATGGATCTGATACAAGTTAGTATTGGCCGGTATATGTTTGTACAGGTCTGTATCTTGTTAAGGTTCAATTAGTCCCAGATATATCATATTGTTCAATTTATATTCCTTACTTCATCCATATACCAAGGTTTTTAATCTTGTACCATACCGAGCCTTGCTCGGTATCGTACATCAAGGCGTACCGAGCGGTATGCCAAGATTGTAGTGAGCAGATGCGAGTTGGTTCAACCACAGCAGTCATCGGATGCAGGTTAGTTGACTTGACACGGTTAGTTAGGACCCGTGACCCCCAAGCTGTTGTAAGACATGGGATCGGCCTCGTCCAACCCTTGGGCCTCATTGATTCTCTCCATCACCTTCCGCGTCAACACTTGTTGCTTGGTCACCCTCCTTCATTGCCGTCGCCGCATCCCTCCCGGCAAGCTCCCTCGCCCTCTCACGCACCTGTCTGGCCTCAAGATGCACAACCCCATCCCCCCCCTCTCTCTCTCTCTCTCTCTCTCCTGCTCCTCCATTTCACCTTACGCATTGACGGCCGTTGCTTGGTCGCCCTCCTCTGTTACCATCGTGTCCCTCCCGGCGAGCTCCACTGCCCTCCCACGCACCTGGCTAGCCTCAAGATACACAATCCTATCCCTCCCCCTTGTTTTTTCCTTCTCTCTCTCTCTCTCTTGCTCCTCTCTTAGGATCGAAATGTTGGGGTCTGCATCCTGATTCTGAGATCTAGGAAGAAGAATTGTATTGGTAACGGGCGGTCCACGTGCCGATAGGCTTGCAAACCGGTACGTACTACCCATACTGGGTGGTATGGTACAAAATTAAAAACATTGCCATGTACATAATTCAATACACATCTAGTTTATTGCTATGATGTGAAATTAGATAGAACTACAAATTTTGGTATTTGTGATGATAATTTCCCTAGTCACTGACACTCGTCAATGTGATTTGAGGCTCATAAAATGCTGTTGTTTTGCATTGAACATATGTCATATGCTGTGTTTAGGACAAGTTAGATGTTTTATGATTCTCATTAAATTATCAAATATTATCTTTTTTGAGATATTATACTCATAATTTGTTATTATTGTGAAAAATATATGAATGGCCATATCCTGATACTTGTGATACATGTTGCATTTCTTTTGAGACAAGTATCTTAGATGATATTTTCAAAACCATAAAGGGTTTGTTTATTTATCTACCTTGGTTGGACCAATACCCATATTGAGTGTGCCAACTCTTGTCGCAGTATGTTATATATACTGTATAATTATGAGGGGAGGCTGGTATGAGTCTGGTGTTTGATACAACAATTAACCAGCATGTATTAATGACTTGGTTAGTTATCCATGTTTAACGTGTAATTTAAGGTTTCTTGAAATCAAGTAGAGAGGAGAAAAATGAGAGGATCATTTACATTTCTATGGTTCTCTGTGCACTACCATTATGAATATATTTTTAGTTTTTGTTGGTTTAATTAATGACAATAATCATACGGGTAATATGTAAAACAAGCCCATGCCAGTCTCAGTTCTATCTTATAAATTTTTAAGCAAAAGTCTTGGGCTTCACTTTAACATTAAAGTTGCTTAAAAGGAATGCTAGTCTGATGATCTGAGATAATGTTTAAGATGTATGCCTTTAGTATACCTAATAATGCAATGATTCTAAAATAATGCTTTTAATGAGCACATGCTAGGTGAAACTCCAGTCATCTGAATAAGTTTCTTTATGCTTCTATGTATTCCACATGCATTTCATCCAAGCAACAGGTACGGATTGGACCGGATGATAAAATAAATGGTGCTGCCAGCGTATGAACACATTTACGTAGGTGTGATTCATTGTTACCATCACTGAAGAATTGCAAACATGACAAATCTGATTTCTTTTGACAATGACATGTTTCTTTTTCCAACTTTCAATACACATATATCTGGTGGTTCTTTTTCCCCCCTTTTTCTTTTTTAGGGTGGGGGCTAGGGTGGGGCAAGTGATACTGTGATAGTCACGGATGTATTTACATACTTCCGACCCAATTCATCCATGTTCTATTTGATTAATATTTTCAGTCAGATGCAAGGGCCAGCTTGTTGGTTATGCTAGTTTTTATTGGTCAGTATGTATTCTGTAACCATGTTAATGACATGGGGCTCCATATTGTGCCAAATATGCGCTGACATATCCTTTCTCTGAGGATGCAAACTGAAACTGAAAACTGTGACTGGAAGTAATGTTATCAATAGGAGAGCAATGATAACATAATGCATGTAACTCTTATGAAGTAAATTGCATATTAGTTATTCGTGATTGTATTTTTCAGGATCAAAATGACTTCATCTTAGGGAATTTGAAAATAGCCCCAGATATTTATGAAGCCCTTTTACATGGAAATCCAGTTGTGGCGCTGGAGTCGACAATTATTTCTCATGGTAAGAATATATCAGTGTGATGATAAGGCAGGCTCACCTTTTTCAACTTCAGCTGTACTGAAACTTCTTTTGGTCAACAATTAATTATCTTGAATAAAGTAAACCATTTTCCTGGTATCAATATATTACTAATATTAATATTTTATATTTGTGGTAATGATTAGCGATACAGCTATGTAGTATTATTATGCGAGCTTGTCATTTTTCCTTTTTGACTTGAGCTGATTCTGTGATGTCAATCTAAAAAATGAACATCCTAAAGATTGTAGGATTGTTATGAAACTTTTGATATGGACCAAAAGTTTTCTGATTACATATGCATGGTTGTCTTTGATGACTGCAACAAGGATAACAAGTGATTGGTTGTAATCATATTGGTGACATATATATATATATATAGACGCTTTAGGCAATTTGATTTTGCAAACGTCCAGCTGCTTAAGTCAGCAATTCACCTACCATGTTACTATTTCTTTCTAGCCATCAAAATACCTATACTGAAGATGAGCTTTCCCCCTATCTGCCTTTGTTAAAACTAGTAAGAACATTAACCTAGAAATTAACTTTCACCTATATTTAGTTGATCAATCTTCTTTATGAGATTATATTTTTTATTATTTTATTATCTTGCTTGTTTCACAGATCTAATAGTGGACTGATCTGTGTTTCAACATATAAATCCATGACTTCCACAATATCATTTATTCATTTTCCTATTTCCTCAGTTGCAAAGGAATTATATTGTGACGCATTCAAATGAAACAAAACTTGAAAGGTTTGGTATGGAAGTTGCTATACATTTAGCACACTTTGTTGATATCAGTGATCCCATATGTGGTCTGTACATGTGGTTGGCTGGATGAGGAGGTTACCATTGATAGTTCTAATGTGGGAAAACAAGAGTATGGTTCATAGATAGATGCCTTACAAGGAGAATAGTCTCAGTGAAGGCGGTTAACTCTGCAGGGTTAAGATACACAGAAAGTGAGTTATATGAACATACAACCAGAAAAAATGGAGGTTTAGAATTGGTTTCTCTCATATAAAACAGATAGCTGAACTCAAAATTGGTACTGAATAATTTGAGAAGAAATCGAAATTGGTACTGAATAATTTGAGAAGTCATTGACTCTTTTCAGAATGGGACAAAGAAAATGCATACAATCATAACAGCAAATGACCCTGCATAACATAAATTATTAATTATGTTTTAGTTAGTTCTTTCAAGTTTATAATAATGTATTTATTATATTGTGAAATTTTGATGGTCATGCTATGCTGCCTTTTATTTTTGAGATATTGCTAATTAATTCATTTTGCTTAGGTATGCCCTATCCGCAAAATCTTCAAACTGCCAAAGAAGTTGAAGCTATTGTGAGGGAGAATGGTGTGGTTCCAGCAACCATTGCCATTTTAGATGGAGTTCCATGCATTGGTATGTTAATCTAGAGATTGTTTAATGTGTTTATTATAGCAGATAATTTTAGTATTTCCTGGATGGCTGCAATGAGCTGGGTAAAATGATCTCCAAACATCATTCTCATTTTGGGATTTATCTACAATAGCAATTTCTACAAGCAAAAGGTGCAATCATTATATTATCAATCTCGGTGATTATTCCTCCATGCTACCAACCCTGTGAATGTATGATCCATATCCCACATTTCAAAATGGTGTTTGAAGTTTGAACAGCAATTCGTGATTCATTTAATTCCTAGAAGGTAACTGCCATATGCGAAGCGTACAAAACAAGCAATGCCTTGTTGTGATAGTTGGATTGGTTATTTTTTCATTGTTCATTTTTGGGGATTTGCTAAGAGAAGCTGCATTTAGATTTGAACCATGTTCAAGACTCAACTAGGATACTTGATTACACATATAATTACCTTGTAAGTTATGATTTGAGGAAGATACTTTGGCTTAGACTCTTTTGCCAACTTAAAGTATCATCAAGTACATGGATTTGGCATTTAAACAAATAGTTCGATACTGCTGTGTCCAGGTTCTTTCTGGATAAGCTTTTTATCTTAGTTTCCCAAGTGCTTTTATTCAAGTTATCTTGCACTGCCAAATCGGCTTTTGTATTCACCTGTGCAATATGGACTTAAAGCTGATCCTAGCCTTTATTAGGGGCATCTACCATTCTGCCAATTGATGTCATTTGATATTCTTGATAACAATGAAAGCATTGCTGTTCATTGTTGCAAAAAGTTATCTTACACAAGTTTCTTTCTAAGGTTGATGGATGTAAAGTTCCTTTTTTGTTTTCTCCTTTGTTTTTGATAATTTGACTCAGCAACATCCTGCAAAACATAGTGTTTTTTTATAATTTGCTAGGTCTGAATAATGTACAACTAGAAAGGCTTGCAAAGCTTGGAATCAATGCTCAGAAGACATCTCGTAGAGATATTCCACACGTCGTGAGTGCCTTCTTTCTCTGTTTTTGGACATTTATTTTGTACATTGTTACATAAATCACTCTTGATGTAACTAAATTCAGGAAAGATGAAGTTCCTTATGATGTGAGTCTGATACTTGATTAGAAGGGCAAAAAAAATGTGGTGGTACATGAGGCATTTTTATTTGTGGGTGGCTTTTATGTGCTGGCACGGAGTAGGTGCATGCACCTGTTTCCCCTGCAACATCCCTTTTTAGATGCTGGTACATGTGGCATGAGAATGGGGCATGTAGATGCCTTTCTGACACTTTCTGACACTATTATGCTGGTCAGAACAAGCTAAAAATTGTAGTCATATATCAACATTTCTGACATTGGCCTATGTGACAATATTGGTATGTTTTTTGCACACGTATGTTTCAGCCTGTGCCGATGCCAATTGGCTTGGCAGTCCTTGCATAATCCAAGATGAGATCCTAGGTTTGTGCCGCTGGTAATTTACAAACTGAATGACGAAAATACTTTTGAAGCAGGACCATGGATTTACAATTATTTCTTGTTAGACATTTGCATTTGTTTATGCTTATTTATCTTTTTCTGTGATTGATATTATAATTCACAAAAGTTGACAGGTCGCAGCTGGCAGTAATGGTGCAACAACAGTTTCTGCAACCATGTTTTTTGCTTCAAAGGTAGTTTAATTAGTATGATTTATTCAGCCACAATGTCAAACAATCACTGCTGACTAAGAGTGCTTCTGTATGCATGACCATTTCAATACCTCTGTCCATGATGGGAGTTTGACAACAAAGGAAAAAATGGTGATTCTTACGAGACAAAGCACAAGTATTGGGATATATCAATGTTGTCTCTTATCTAAAAGCCTTTCCGATGTTTTCTTTCCTTATTGCTGGGCTGCATTTGAAAGGATTTGGATTGATATCTTAGTTCTCAGGTCAAGTTTTAAACTCTTGAGTTAGCTATTCTTCTTCTCTCTCTGTTTTAAACTCTCCATCTGCCACCTTCACCTTTAGTCTTATTTAATTATATTATATAATTGTCCAGCAACATGCCAACCTCCGTTGCTCCTTTCCTTTTGGACACTTCTCATGCTTTCACATTCTAGGACCCTTGCAGCCTATTTGACTACAGCTGGAAGCCTCATTTGATTACATTTTTTATGCCCCCATGTGTTCAGATTGCATCGATCAAGAAGCGGAATCCTTTCTACATGAGCTTTCTATTTTTCTCTTTAAGTAACAAAATGTGATATCACCAGTATTTTTGCTTATTGAGCCCAATTAATATTATTGAAAGTTGTGAGAGATAAACAAAGAACAAGTTGGAACAAGCTAAGATCAGAGAAATCCTTGATATTTACTCATTGTCTATTTTGTTTTATCACTCATGAAGTAAGAATCATCAATCAGTAAAAATCAAGATTCTATACTGCTTATCATGAGGGGGTGTTGGAACTTCCAAGACATGCTAATTTCTGGTAATTGGCAATGCTTGGCTTACCATATGTTTGAAATTGTGACTGACAGATTCAGTAGTTATATTCATCTTATTTCTTGATACCTGGCTACTTGGTAACTATATTATGATGAGTAAGCATATATGCTTTCACATGTATTTTTGCCTGCTCAATCATACAAGAGTGGCAAATAACAGTATCTTAGGCGATGTTTTTATTTAATTAGCATACTTAATGTTGCTATTGCAGGTTGGCATACCAGTTTTTGTAACTGGGGGTATTGGAGGAGTACATAGACATGGGGAAACGAGTAAGAATATCTTCTTCTTCATTTTTTATGTTATTTTTAAAAAAATCAGCGGAATGTATATGAAGCAATTGAAGCAACTGTAATCTGATAGCAGTCACTTGTTAGTTGTTATGTTGCCATTTCTTTATAAAAGAAGTTATATGAAATCAAAAGATGTTAACTAAATTTAGTTGCTTCTTTCCTCAGAACCACTAAAGTTCAGTTTCTTAATCTTGGCCTGTTTAATGTATCATTGGTCACATGTCTTGGAACTAGATTTTTTCCATTTAAATTTTGAAAATTGTATCAACATTGTGGCTAACCTAATTTCTGACCATAAACTTACCTGTCTTTATTTCTTACTATGTTATTGTTTTTAATATGCAGCAATGGACATATCATCTGATCTCACCGAGCTTGGCAAAACCCCGGTGGCGGTAATCTCAGCTGGGGTGAAGTCAATTTTAGATATTCCCAGAACCCTTGAGTATCTGGTATAGATGCTTTGTCTTTTATGAGAAATTTACACTCAAGTATATATAGTGTTGTTACTAGAGCCCTTGAACACCTAGTACTCGAGTGCTTTGCCCTTGTAGGAAATATTTGTTATGATCTATTATTGAGTAGCTGTATAAAGGAAACAAAATTGTAACATAAGAAAGGTTCATCGTTCCGCGACGTACCGCTTAGTATGGGCGGCATGTACCAGTTTGATAGGAGATCAATATGAGCGGTATATCGGTATACCCCATATACAGTGTGTCGGTACGCTTAGTATGGCTCGGTACAGTTTGGTACGTACTGTACCAACAGCTGGTTAGTACACTGGTATGGATCAGTAAGGTGAATCATGAATATAAGTATCATCAAGATGTCCACATCTGTCTTGTATACCATGGTCGATGTCCACGTAATTGTTAGAAAAAAGAAAAGATATCTCAAAAAATCCTTTAGATTGACATCATCTGAAAAGGAGGATATATCAGGGATCATCTTTTGGTGAATGACATGATATACATTTCTGAATGACAAAAAATTGCATATGATGCATCAAAAAAGTTGTTTGTCTTTTTTTCGGGAGGATACATCAGGGACTATTTTGGTGCCCATGATATACATAATTCTGAATGACAGTGCAAAATTTACATTTGAAGTATAAAAACACTTGGGCTGCCTCATTGTGGTCAAATGTGTAGCATCACAAGGCCGGAACAGTAAAGAGGTGGAATGTATGGCAATTTTGGATGCTCTAAATAGAGCAAAGCAGGAAGGTCTAAGTACCATCTGGGTAAAATCTGATGTGCTGGAAAGAATCATTTGGCTTAAGTGAACCAGTGGAGTTCCCTAGAGTCAAAATCAAGAGTCTCAGATATCTTGTTTCTGGCACAACTCCTTAACATCTAGTTTCTTTCACAGCAGATATGTAAATGCGATGGCCCACCACTTGGCCAATTTTGCTAGATCTGGCAACTCAACTCATGCTTGGGGAGTTGACTCTGTCTCTCTTTCTGAATCCGGCCATGTTTTTTGACAGCCACTATGGCTCTTGAATGAAGGTCTTCCTAAAAAAAGTATAGAAAAGGTTGTTTGTCTCATGAGTAGCAAAGTGAACTTTGCATTAGCTGTAGTGTTTCCCAAAAAGTTGAATGATGATTTTGTTGCTGATTGGTGATCAATACTATCTCCTAAATCACAGTGATGGCATGATAGGTTTTCATAGGTTTAGTTTAGGTTTTATTTGATTCCTAATTGAGACAAATCTGAGTTTTCCTTTTCGGAATACAATAAATAGTCATGGATTATGTATTATTATTACTCATTAAGTTGTCCTCAACATTTATTTTTAAATTGTCCTCAATATTTGAGTGAGTAATGATAGTTGTAGTGGTTGGATTCTGTTGGCTTTGAATTTACAGTCTACTTCTTTTGTTCCAACTAATACAAATTCTAGGAACTATTGTTAGTAATTGGACTTCGGCTGAAAATTTCAAAATGAAATATATGGCTTCCTTAAATTATTGGAATGATCATCAGGTAAGCCAATCAATTTTTAGTGATCTATCAAATATATGCATTTTGATTAGTCACTGGCATCAAGTTAAACCAAGTACTTGCAAATTGCAAACTGTCAGAGTTTTAATTAAACAATTGGAAGGAATTTGACTAGTAACAAGATCTAATATAGAGATTTTCTTAATGTTGTTTTGACCACAGAAACATCTTTTTACTGCAGGAAACTCAAGGAGTGACAGTTGCTGCTTACAAGACCAACGAGTTTCCTGCATTTTTCAGTGGAACAAGTGGATGTAAAGTAATAAGTGCTTACTCTATTTTTCTCTCATTTGTTGTTGATGCATTGTCATGACTTATTATCTCTGACATCTTCCATGAAATAATCCACTATGCTCTGTAGTATGCTTCATATTTTACTAATTTTCTTTTTCTTCCATGTGTATGTAGTCTCAATGGAGTTAATAGAATTGCAAACATACACATGAGAGATAGATAGATAAAAAGATAGAGAGTGTGAGTATGTGTGTGTGTGTGCATGCTGTTGGATATTGTTCATTTACTAGTCAGAATAAGGTCTCCTTTGACAGTGGAATTTTGTTCTTTGATCCCAACCTGACTAGTTTAGTCATCCACCATGAAATATATCTGTGAGATAATCCCCAAACTTGCTAATTAGTTTGTTGTTTATTAGCTCTATGTCGACTAGTCAGGTCCTTACCTTGTGTTTGACAATATCAAACAATCTGAACTTTGATCAACTTCTCTCCTCGTTCGTTCTCATAATGTAAGAACCTTGTACGACAAGGTCTTCATGTAAATTATGGTTCTGGACAAAGTCAAACCTAGCCTAGACTGTCATTGAAGCTCAAATTATGATTAGTCTACCTTTAGTCCTCTCTGTATAAGTTTCAAATCTGAAATAGTTCCTAGGTCAATGCAATTGCATCACCACTATGTGGCAGATGAGAGAGGTTGATTGTGATATGGTTTATCTCATTTTACAACTATTTGCTATCCTTTAAGGCTTGTTGACAAAGGTCATTTTTTCTTAATCAGGAATGTGACATTTCTTAGAGGGCTGATAACCAAATCACAAACCTCAGTTATTATCTTCTGTGTGTTTGTTGACTTGGATTTTGCTTTATGGCTATATAGATGGAAAGATGATGACACTTGGCTTAACATTTGAGTTGTTAAATGTGTTCGTAATGCATGATTTATGATTTATTCTAAGCAGTCACATTGTTTTATATATCATCAAATTCTTTGAGGCTATTTTATTCCTTCATATTAGTAATTAGGATCTTGGAACCATTCATTACGTGCCGGTGCTTATGCAAAAAATCCAGTTCTTATAGCAATATATGATTGTACGATAGTGTAATCACAAATATTTGGTAGTCCTTTTGATCTTCTGAATGCAGGTGCCTTGTCGTGTGGACACTCCAGAACAGTGTGCTAGGCTCATACGTAAGCAAAATTGATTCTTTATTTTTTTCCCAAGCTTCATAATCCATCCGCATATATCTCTCTTGTGGACCTCAGATGCAAACTTGAAGTTAGGACTTGGAAGTGGAATGCTAATTGCAGTACCTATCCCGGAAAAACATGTATCTGCAGGAAATGTCATAGAATCTGCAATACAAAAAGCCCTAGAAGAAGCAAAGTAATAATACCTTTGGCAATCTATAGTAAATTGTTCCTCTATTATGATGTTATTTGTAGGATTCACTCTCATCTGCTCGAGTCTGTTTTGTTTGTGAATTGCATGTGTTTGCTTATGGCATCATTGTGGACCTTCTGGTTCTTCTGCTCAAGTATACCAAAAACTGTCTCAATTGACATGCTTGAATGCAGACCAAGAAGACATTCTTCTATCTGATGCCTAAATGGCAATATTTCCTTAGGCAGCAACATTAATGTCTAAACTTATAGTTTTTTTTCCAATTGATGTTTCAAAGAAACAACCTAGTTTATTAGCAACTGTTTTTTTTCAGTGTCTTACTGTTGTACTTCTGTTACATATATATATATATATATATATATATATATATATATATATATATATATACACATATACACATACATACTTATACATACATATACATAGATATACATACATATACATATACATATATATATATGTATATCTGTATATATATATATATACATACATAAATATATATATATACATACATAAATATATATATATATACATACATACATATATACATATATATATACATATCTATATGTATATATATACATATATATACATATATATATATATATATATATACATGGAAGATCAAGAAGCTGGGCTTGAAGTACATGTTTACCTGCCTTCATGTCACAACTTGCATATGTACCTGCCAGTTCTGCTTAGAAACTTGCAACTACGTTTTTGTTCAAGTCTCAAATGTGTTATGCATGAGCAGTTACATTATTATTAGAATCTTTGATGATAATAAAGATCCAAGATAATCTATAGAACTTTAAATTTTACTTCAACTTGTACCATCATTGACTAGATTTATCTTTATATATGTATATACATGCTAAATATGGAAAAGTGACCAGCAGGATTGTGCTAATGCCGTCTGTTGATCTGTTACCTCAGGCTAAAAAATGTGACAGGAAATGCTGCTACACCTTTTCTGCTTGCTAGAGTCAATGAGTTAACTGGGGGTGTATCATTGGCTGCCAGCATCCTGTCGTACAAACTGTAATGTTGCTATTTTTACATGGTGACATTTTAGATATTGGTTACTGGGTTGACATAATTTCATCCAGTACTGTGACACTTTATGCTGTTTTTTAGAAGTCCAGTTATATTCTTCTGATGATTTTCCCTAACCAAGTATCAGATATTGCACTTGTGAAGAATAATGCATTTGTGGGTGCAAAAATTGCAGTTGCTCTTGCTAATCTTCAACGATGTTCTAAAAATGGTAAGCTTATATTTTAACTTTAATATTTTTATGCTTCAAACATAGTTGCTCTTTTTCATTTGAAAGCATTCCATTTTCACTTTGTTAATATTTTTACACTTCAAATGTAATTGCTATCTTTTCATTTGAAACCATATGTGGCTATTGTATATTTGTATTACAGTTATGCATGTAGACGAGGCAATGATTGCTGATCAACAAGTTGCTTATTGTGGTGACTAGCGAGAATATAGTTTTTCTTTGACGTCTGGTTCTATAATTTTGTAACATTCATCTAATATCTTTCCAATCTTGTCATGAATGTAAGGAAAATGATCTTTAACCTTTGTAATAAATTTGGATCAAACTTTGATTAAACATGAGAGGCTCACACAAACGTCAATCATACTACAGAAAACATTATAGTCAGGTGTTCTATGATTTCCTAATAGTTAAGGTACTATAAACATTGAAATCCCATCGGATCTCTTACATGTATCGTTTTGTTTCCTCTTCTAAACTAGATGAACCATATGAACTCCATTGCTTGACTGATATCTGTTAGAACCCTTGCGGATTCTAAACTTGGGGTTGATCTCTTTAGGGGATCGACCTCCTTGGAACTTTATAGGGGTTCCTTCCTCCAAGTTGCAGCTCAAAGGCTGCTAAAAGAATTGATCTATTCATGAAGAAATGAGGATGAATACATGGCTATTTACAGGGCTTCTAAATCCTAACTCCTAATACGACTCCTACTTCTAATCAACTCTTAATGTTTCTCTAAGAAGCAAACTCCAAACTAATCCTAACCTAGCCGACCTCTTCACCTCTTTAATAGGGGTCGGCTAGATAGGATTTACATGAATGCCCTTAAGATTTACATGTTTACCCCCTTTAATGAAACTAAATTAGGACTCTCCTAGCTAGAGTCCTAACAGATCCGCGTTCTTCAAATCAGCCTTGTCCTCGAGGCTGACGCTCCATGAATTCTGGGAGTTTGATCTTCAAGTCGTCATAGTTCTCCCAAGTGGCATCTTCTGCTGGTAGGTTCGCCCACTGTATTAGCACTTCAGTAGTGGGTCATCGTCGAGTCACGATCCGTCGATCAATAATGGCACTCGACTGGGTCTGGAGCTCTCCTTGGGTAGTTATATTTGGTAGGTGGCTTTGGGCTGTCTCGTTTTGTCCCTACTTGAGCTTCAAACACGACACATGAATGACTGGATGGATTCGGGAGCTGGCGGGTAAGTCCAATCTATATGCTATTGCTTCGATGCGCTCCAAAATCTGGTAGGGTCCATAGAACCGAGGTGAAAGCTTTATAGATGCTTTGGTCTGGATTGATGTTTGCTTGTATGGCTGGAGCCGTAGGAAGACCTAATCTCCTATTGAAAATTCTCTTTCGCCTTTGTGTTATCATATTATTGTTTCATCCTTGCTTGAGCTGCAGTGAGATTATCTTTTAGCAACTTCAGCATTTTGTCTCTGTCCTGTAGTTTCCTGTCTACTTGTTCTACTTAGAAGTGCTTAACACATTTTGGGATTATAGGGGGAGGTCGGCCATACATAGCCTCATAAGGAGTACATTTTGTGGATGAATGATAAGTTGTATTATACCACCACTCGGCCCAGAGAAGCCACTTTGTCCACTCTTTTGGCTGGTCACTGGTGAAGCATTTGAGGTATGTCTCCAAACACCTATTCACCACTTCAGTCTGGCCATCGGTTTGTGGGTGATATGTCGTACTCATCTTCAATTTAGTGCCCTGCATCTGGTATAACTCTGTCCAAAATTTGCTCGTGAAGACCCTATCACGATCACTTACAATAGATCTCAGCATCCTATGCAATTTTACAATATTCTCCATAAAGATTCGAGCAATACTAGAAGCAGTGTAGGGATTATGAACAACACAAAAGTGAGCATACTTTGTAAGGCGATCAACCATGACAAGAATTGTATCTTTTCCTTGTGATAAGGGAAGCCCTTCGATGAATTCCATTGATATATCAGTCTATATTGAGTCCGGGATGGGTAGAGGTTGCAGCTTTTCGGGACTTGCCACTGTCTCACCTTTATGTCGTTGACATACATCACATTGTACTACAAATTCAGCAATAATATTTTTCATCCCTACCCAATAAAAAATTTGCTTAATTCTCTTGTAGGTTCTAAGAAACCTTGAGTGCCCGACCGCAGGTGTGGAATGCATCTCTTGAAGGATGGTCTTTATGCAAGTAGAATTTGGCACAAGCACAATGCGTCCCTTGTAGCGCAAGTCTTTTGAGTCCCAACTGTAATGAGCCACGGAGCTTGGTGCTTCCTCCAATTTTTTTATGATCTTATTGGTCTCCGGATCATCTTGTCATTCCCTCCTAATATCCTCAAGGAAGTCGCTGGTCGAAAGTGAAACGACTGAAAATTCAGCTTGCTCGGGTAGCCGCGAAAACGCATCTACAACAACATTCTCTTTCCCGTTTTGTAAGTTATTTTATAATCATATCCAAGAAGCTTTGTTACCTATTTTTGCTACTCGGGGGGAAGATATCTTCTGCTCAAAGAAATATTTTAGGCTTTTATGGTCGGTTTTGATTTGAAAGCATTGTCCGATTAAGTACGGTCTCCATTTTGCCACCGCATGCTCAATCGTGAATATCTCCTTGTCGTAAATAGTCATCTTGAGATGGGAAGGAGATAACGCCTTACTGGTATAAGCGAGGGGGTGGCCATCTTGCATTAGTACAACACTAATTCCGACTTCGGAGGCATCGGCTTCAATAACAAAATTCTTGCCAAAGTTGGGTAGCGCTAGTACGAGCGTTGTCGACATTGTGGCTTTAAGTTCGTCGAAGGCGGTGGTGGCTTTGTTCGACTATTGGAAAGCATCTTTTTGTAGCAAGGAAGTAAGAGATGCACTGATCTTTCTATAGTTTTTTACGAACTTGCGATAGTAGCCTATTAAATCGAGAAAGCCGCATAGCGATTTTATGTTCCTCGGAGTTGGCCAGTTCTACATTGCTTCAATTTTGGAGGGGTCCACCGCCACACCTTCCTTTGATATGATATGCCCAAGATATTCCACTTTCTGTTGAAGAAAGCTGCACTTCGATTTTTTGACAAAAAGAACATGTTCTCGTAAAATCGTCAAAACAAGTCGTAAGTGCTGAAAATGACTTTCAAGAGAAGGGCTGTAAATAAGGATATCGTTGAAGAAAACCAACACAAACTTACGAAGATAACTCCGGAAAATATCATTCATAAGGCTCTAGAAGGTGGAGGGAGCATTGGTGAGATCAAAGGGCATTACCAGAAATTCGTAGTGGCCGTTGTGCATTCGAAATGCGGTTTTCGGTATGTCTTCTTCGCACACTTGTATTTGATGATATCCGGATCGAAGGTCTAGCTTTGTAAAGACTCGTGCTCCCTTTAATTCATCAAGCAATTTATCTACTACTAGAATAGGGTACTTGTCCTTGATGGTTATGCCGATGAGAGCTCTATAATCAACGCACATTTGCCATGTTCCATCCTTTTTTCGTACAAGGAGCACCGGTGAAGAGTAGGGGCTGTAACTTGGCCGAATAACTCCTGTTTCGAGCATCTCTTTGACAATTCTTTCTATTTCATCCTTCTGGAGATGTGGATACTGATATGGCTGAGTATTTGTTGGAGGTTTGCCTGGAAGAATCGGTATACAATGATCATGTCAACGGGTAGGAGGTAGGCTGGGCGGTTCGTCAAATATATCTGAAAATTCAGCAAGGGAAGTAGGTTTGGGTCTTCAAATTCGGTTGACTCTCCCTTAGATTGCTGCTCAAGTTGTACCAAAAAGTCATTGCATGTTTTGTGCAAAATTTTCTCCATTCATTGTGTGCAAATCGTCATTACATTGCCCCCACATTTCTCGCGCAGTATCACCTGTTTCCCCTTATTGTAAAATTTTATAATTAGTTTCAAAAAATTCCTGGAAACATCACCTAATGTCGTCAGCCATTCGATGTTGAGCACGGCCTCATAATCATCAAGAGGGAGGAGGAAGAAATATGCAATTATCTCTTGGTCCTGCAGCAACAGTTTCACTCGTGGGCACCTACGATCACACTTCAAAATTCGTCCGTCGACGACCTTAACGTCAAACCTGCTGCAATTCTCGATAAGTAAGGCCATTCGGACAGCAACCTTGTTGTTCATAAAATTATTAGTGCTCCCGGTGTCAATAAGAATAGTGATAAGTTGTTGCTTCAGAAGTCCTCCCACTTTCATCATTTGCGGGTTCGCGTAACCGGCAAGGGCATGCATCGTAATATCAACCGCTGTTGCTGTTCTTTATCTGCGACCTCTTCCTCATGCTCCTGGACCTCCTCTATGTCTTCAAGAGGTTCAATCAGTAGGAGGCGGCCCCTTTTGCAGCGATGATCGTGGTTCCACGGCTCGTCGCAATGCCAACAAAGACCCTTGTTGGCATTTCTTTGCTAATCGTAGTTCTTCTCTTGTCAATTTTTTTGACAGCGAAAGACGACTGGGAGCAGGAGATTTATATGTCGTGGGCCTAGGAGAGGTTCTCATCCTCCGAGCATCTTGGTTGAGTCGTTCTTCTTGTATTCGAGCGAAAGAAATTGCAGCCGTCACGGTATGTTGCTGCCGTGCCTTAACCTCCCCATTTATCTCTGGCTTGAGTCCTTCGATGAATGTTCCTAACAATTGATGGTCAGTCCAATCACGAGCAAGGTAGGATAGTTTCTTAAACCTGGTTTGGTACTCTTGAATCGTAGAGGTTTGTCGAATCTTTGCGAGTTGGCCGTCTATATTTTCATACTCCGTAGGTCTGAAACGGTTCAGCAGTGCGTTCTTAAATTGATTCCGCGTCGGAGCCCTATAATTGTATTCTAGCCAATTGTACCATTGAATGACATCTCCTTCAAGGTGGATGACAGCAATTTCCACCATAGCATCATCTGACGTTCGGTAGTAGCGAAAGTAACATTCGGCACGCGAAATCCACCCTGCCGGTTCTCCTTCCCATCGCAGGAAGTCCACCCTCATGCATGGCTGAAGTATGCCCGAGGGTTGTTCCTCCTTTTTTGGAGGCCTCTCTGAACTCTCTCCTCACTGAAATTTGGTTGGACTCGGTGGTTGAATTCTGAATTCTGCAAACAAAGCGCACAGTTTATCCTCCAAGCGTGATTCAAGTCGTGATTCAATCCGAGATTCCAATGCTTTAAATTTGGCATCAATTGGATCTTAAGAAGCCATAGCATATCCCTGTAGATCAAAGATATCCTTGTCTTTTTTCTATTGATGGGTTAATGGCATGAGGTGGTGGAAGGTTCGGACAATAGATCAGTGATAGAAGGGTTCGGTTGTAATGGTTTACTGTTTTGGGTTGCGATTTTTGACGCTGTTAGGGTTATGAAAATAGGTTATGACGGCTACATCTTAAGGCTAGAGGGATGCCCTAAAGACGTCTTGGTTGGTGGCAGCAAGGTGGCTAGAGTTTAGTAGGTTACGG